>CM038349.1:5434156-5755646 GCA_021464625.1 Proterorhinus semilunaris
TTTATCAATACAGTCAAAATTACTGCATGTATTTGTACATATTTCACCTGTATTGACCCAGTGTTCTCTACAATGGACATGTCCTAAAATATCAATTAAAAATTAATTGTAATAAATAAGCTGTAAAATGTTTATTTTAATTAAGTCAAAGAAATCAAAATACACAAACCTTTTTTCTTCTTTTTTTTTTGCCCAAAGCTACTCAATTTAGGACAAATATTTTTCGAGGTTATACTTGATGGAAGTGCGCCCCCTGCTGTCAGTCAGCAGCAGATGCAGGAGGAACAGACTTCGAGCACAGAAGAAAAAGTTTGTCCAGATTATGGCTTTGTTATCATCGTCATAAATATCCTATAAAAAATTCACAAACTTTGAATTTTATTTTTTATTATAAAATTAGTGTTAAGTTTAACCCAGAAAGTAACATTTAATGTGTTATAGTAATAAATAAATAAATAAATAATATTTATTGTGACAAAAACCTCCCGCTCCTCCATTTCCTTCCTCTGTGTGACGCTGTTCAAACGGTAAGGCTAACGGTGAGTCGCGTGTCTGAAAAAACCTAATAATTTTTCTTATTTAACTCGATGTTTTCACTCTCACTCTAAGATATGATGATAGGAGTATATTTTATGGCGCCGTGGTCGTAGTTATATCGAGTTGTTTGGTTATTTTTATCAGTTTTGACCGTGTTGCGCAGAATGCTGGGTTTTTTTTTCCGTTAGCTAACGTTAGGAACTTGGTATAAACGTGTAACGGCAGAATTAATAAAAGCCGCCGTTTTAAAAGGACTCGGCTGATGTTTGTGAAGAAGACACGTCACTTTTCACACATTTGTAAGTCTAGAGTCCAGAAATATATAATCTACTCTGAAGGAGCTCGAGAAGCGAAGTGAACCTGTGGCGCCTTTTTTTTTTTTTTTTGCGCGCGCGTGAACGTGAACAAGTCTTTCAGAACTCGTATAATATAAACATGACCACCGTATAACTGGGCAGAGATTATATTCATTGTTCGTATTTAAAAACTCAGATTTAAGTATTATCAAACTAGCGCGAGTAAAAGAGTTACTGCCAAAAATGTGCACTTATTGAAGACGTAGCTCCTCAAATGTGTTACCAAAGTATCACAGTAGCTACGCAAGAGGAGCACATGTACGTCTTCAGTCAAAGTAAAAAGAAATACCAGATCACTTTCAACGGTACTATACAAGTAAAAGTATTTCACACAGTCCGGGGAAAATTCACTGTTACCATGGAGATTACCATGATTTTTAGCAACTGCCACAAATTCCCATCGTGTTCCGGTTTTTAATGTGGACAATCTGGTCAGCCTGGTCAAAACGCTCAGATTTATGGGATTTCTGCTGCTTTTTTCAATATAAACTAGGGCTGAATGATATGAACACAATTTCATATCTTGATATTCATGCCGGATATCTCGATATCGATACGATATAACTATGGGTTAGGTGAAAACGAAGCATCAGAAAAAATTAAATCATAATACGAAAGAGTGCAGTTTTATTGATGACAATCTATATCGCTTATATCTTGCTTTTTCTATATTTTGAATGTTCATCTCGATATTGATACAATAACGATATATCTTTCAGCCCTAATATAAACCAATGGAAATGTTAAAGTAATGTTACAATAATGCCAGTAATGTGAAATACTGGTGTTATTGTTCACATAGAAGCATTGCACTGTAGCACTGTAAACACTACAGTGTGTGGGATGTACGGCCCTGTGGTTGTTGGTTGTGGTGGTTGTGGTAAAGTAACTGAGTGTAAATGTGTCCTGGCAGTGAAACCCTCCTCTTCTGAAGCCCAACAAACTGCACTGAAGTCACCTGCAGTGTCCGGCCTGTTTCAACCACACGGCTCTGGACCGAGAAGAAAACAATGGTGAGATATTTTAGAACCATGTGGCGGACTCCTTTTTCACATGTGACCTGGGCTTGATGTGAACTCTTCTATTCACTGGCCTCTGTGGCTTGTCTTGTTTTAATCTTACAAGACACTTTTTATCTAATAAAAATCCTATTGATGTTTATGTAGCTCAAGCTGCGCAGCAAACTAAAACAAGGAATAATAACAAGGAATGTTTTATTCATCTCAATTGGCCAAAGCGGCTGGTGAGAGTAAACTGAGAAATAACCATCTGACAAAATGAGCAGATTTAAATCAAAGTAAATAATGTGACAGAGACAAAAATATTTTTTTTCTGATGCAGTTTGATCAGTGCCTGATATCAGCACCAGCCAAATCATGGAGGATTTGTATTATGGATATTATTTTTGTTTTGTTTTAGACTCAGGAGTTTTCTCTGAGCATCGTGGATTTCGCTGCTTCTGTTTGTTTTACAGCAGAGACGGTTGCTTTACGTCAAAACTTGGTTCTACGTGTTTCCTAATAAGAGCATTGGCTGTAATAAGATTCATCGTTCTAATTGTCTTCCTCTGAATGAACCAATCCTCTCAATAGCTCTGCTGTTCAAACCCATTCAAATCTGATTCAGTTCTTGTGTCATGTTGGTGTCATTGGGTTTAAAGGCGACAACAACTGTTTGTTTTACAGGAAGACGCAGACGCCGTCCCTAAAGCCAAAGAAACATCTGGAGAGAAACGGTACCGTTGTGAGCAGTGTGGGAAGTCATTCAGACACAAAGGAAATCTAACACAGCACCAGCAACACCACACCGGCACAAATCTCCTCTGCTGCCCCCTGTGTGCCAAGAAGTTCACTGCAGAATCACAGCTCACTGTCCACATGAGAGTTCACAGCAGAGAGAGGCCCTTTACATGTGAGCAGTGTGAGAAGAGGTTCAAATCAAAGTCAGATCTAAAGTCACATGCACTGGTCCACAGCGGAGAGAGGCCCTTTACATGTGACCTCTGTGGGTCATCGTTTAAATATAAGAAGACACTAAAACGACACTCAGTCGTTCACACAAGAAAACGAGACTTCAGCTGCGACGAGTGCGGGAGAGGTTTTGGACTAGTATCAACTTTAAAAACCCACCAACTCATTCACAACGGAGAAAAGAAGCATCACTGTGAACAGTGTGGAAAGGCCTTTCTTTACAAAGGTAATTTAAAACAACACAAACTCACTCACAGTGAAAGGAGCTTCTCTTGTGAAGAGTGTGGAAAATGCCTCTCCAGTAAATTAGGCTTAGAACATCATAAACGGATGCACTTCAATCATAAAGTGTTCTTTTGTGAAACATGTGGCAAAGCATGTCCCTCACTGAGTCATTTAGCTGCTCATGAAACCTCCCACTCGACAGATCGACGCCACATCTGCGGCCAGTGTGGGAAAAGGTTCAAAAGCAAACGTGCTGTCATAACACACGAGCAAGTCTCCCATGATAAAAGGTTCCAGTGTGGCAGGTCTTTTACCAGTAAGAGTTATCTGAAAGCTCATCAAAACCTTCACACAGGGACAGTGTTCTCCTGTGACCAGTGTGGGAAAGAGTATTTTGATAAGAGGCGCCTGAGGCGTCACCAGCGCATCCACACTGGAGAGAAGCCCTTCACCTGTGACCTCTGTGGAACGTCTTTCTCTGACTCTGGAGTTCTGAAAACCCACCAACTGGTTCACACAAGAGAGAAGAAACACGTCTGTGATGAGTGTGGGAAAGGCTTTGGTCAGTTGGGAAGTTTGAAACGACATAAACAAACTCATGTGGAGAAGCCTCATGGATGTGGTCAGTGCAGAAGAGCCTTCGCTTGTCCTGAGGAGCTAAACACTCACCTTCAAACTCACTCTGAGCCAAAGAAAAACGTGCCCAAGCCCATCGTGTGTGACCAGTGTGGGAGGGGCTTCAAATGTACAAGTGATTACACACGGCACTACCACATTCACACCAAGGACGAGATCTTTCCATGTGACCAATGTGACAAAGTCTACTACATGAGAAGCTCCTTTAAGAAACACCAGCTTTCCCACGCTAAAGAGAAGCAGCGACAGGCGACTGGACACAACCTGAAACACCAGAGCGTTCAGAACCAAGACAAACCCTCCTCAGACCAGATCCCTCTGAAGAACCTGGAGATCCGGCTCCACAGAGTCCAGATCTGAGGCGTGTGGCACTTCAACATCTGAGCAACTGCTGTGAGCGATTAATGTCATAGACCTCAACCCTCCACCAACGTCCACCCAGGATTTCACACGATAGCACATAGAAACTGTACTGAACTAGACTGAACTGGACTGAACCAAGACTGAACTGGACTGAACCAGACTAAAACCAGGACAAAGAGGACAAAAATATAACTAAGATTATAAAGGCTTTTTTTCAGTTTCACAGCTACTCAGTTGTCAAAGAATGATTTTCGTTTAAAAAAATCTTGTTTTTATATTTAACAGGTTGTCAAATGCTCAAAGCTTACCTTATACAGTAGACAAAATGTTGTTTATACAAGATACAACTACTGTATTTAATGTTCTTTAGGCGTAAGCAGAACTATTTGGAATGAGAGCAGTTAAATATTTCTTATTCTCTTATTTCTGTAAAACAAAAAAAAGTGTAAATAGTTTTTTCACAATTAGACCAAACTTCACTCAGAGTTGTGTTTTAAAGCATTTGTGTTTGGGCTGCACGATATTGAAGTATCTTGCGATATGCGATACAGCTGTGCAATATTGCGATAATATTGTATATTTCGACACAACATGTTCGGTTCTAATTAAACGTAAATTGTAAGTAACTAGTTTTTCCGCAAATTGTGCCAAAACAAGACATAAGAAACATTACATCGGCACCACAACAAGTTTGTCTTTGGCTGAGTTTGCAAAGAAATGGACGATCTCAGTCAGATTAAGACTTTACTGGTGTTGCGATATATTGTGGCTTCTTGCGATATGAATATTGCATCACCAACTGTCACGATACGATATTTTTTGCGATATGTTGTGACGTTGCCCAAAGTTTCAAAGGGCTCATTTCCTGTTGAGGTTTTGAGATTGTTCGAACATCGCCTCGTCATTAATAAAAGGCGTTTCATTCACTCTTGTTTATTCTTTACACATTTTGTCCAGCTCGGCTTTACCCAAATCTAAGAGGTTACAGCCTATAGGCCAGAGTAAGGCCTCATTTGAAAGCGAAGACCTGCAAAACTCATCTAAGATTTCCCTTTTCGTAGTATTTTTTTGTTCTATTTTGTCACTTCTTTGTGTGTTTTTGCTGCTTTCTTTCATTGCGTTTGTGCCGTGTTTTTACCGTTCTTTCGTCACTTTTTTCGTCCTCATTTTTGTCGCGATTTTGAAACTTTTCAAGAAGCTTTTACATTTGGGTAAAGCCAAATTGGAGAAAATGTGCTAAATTCAGGTGGTGGTTAAGAGAATAATACAGTATGTCAATTTCCGCATGATTCCTCTTGAAACGAAAAAAATGCATATTAAATATAAATATATATTTTTATAGTTTGATGAGATCGTGCCTGTGCTACGTATTTATCATAGTTTTACACCAGTAAAGTATTCATTTTATGAGGACAATTTGAGGAAAAAGTGTCAGTTATAATTTTCTTAACCATTAATGACATGCGAGTAGGAGACTTGCCAAGGACAGAACAGGGACTCGCTCAAAGCATTGCCTTAAGATTAGCCAATTATTTGTTTCCAAGAGGAACTAGTTTATATATAAAGAGAGATAATTGGCCTCTTTACAGTTTACAGTTAACCTCTTAGCCTGAACCAAGCAGTGTTAATTTCGTCGACTAAAATATTTAGTCTTAATTTTAGTCAAAGTGATTTTTTTGACGACTAAAATTGGACTAAAAGTAAATTAAAAGTTTTTCATGCGACTAAAACTATGACTAAAATGTCCAGATATTTTAGTCGACTAAAATGAGACTAAATAAAAATGAAAAGGAGAGACTAATATCATCCAAACTTCTATTGACCGTCTGAAAGAGCCTCATATCATGTAAATTCACTGCCAAAGGAGCAGCTCTGAGCTTTGTTCATGAGGGAGCAGCTCCATGAAGCAGGACCTCCATTAAATATGATTATAATGAATATTATTAATACAAAGTCGACTAAATTGACTTGCAATTTTAGTCGACTAAATCTCGACTAAAATTTAAGATATTTTTTTGACTAAAACTCGACTAAATTGAATTACATTTTCGTCAAAAGACTAAGACTAAAACTAAATTAAAATATGCTGTCAAAATTAACACTGGAACCAAGTGCATTTTCTCCCGTTCGGCTTTACCCAAATCTAAAAGCTTCTCTACTGGAGAGCAACAGTATAACGCCTCAGTTGAAAGCTAAGACTGTCACGTTGTCGTCGTGTTTTCGTCTCTTTTTTGTCACGTTTTTGTCCAAGTTTTGTTGTGTTTTTCATTGCTTTTTCCTGTTGCTTTTCCAGCATGTTTTTTGTCGTGTTACTTTTATCATTGCTTTTTTTTTTTTTGCGCTTTTTTTGGTCCCGTTTTCATCCTCGTTATTCGTCGCTATTTTTCTTATGCTTTTATTTCCCCCCCAAGCTTTAAGATTCGGATCACTTCCGGTGCCATTTCCTGTTAGCACTGTAGCACGTTAGCATGTTTTGACGCTTGTGCTAGCGCTACGGTCAGCGAACATGTCTGTAAACACCACTGCGCTGAGGGATCTGGTGGTGGAGCGGCTAGTTGTTGCGGCAGACGAGATTTTTGCGCTTTTTGAACAAACATTTACGGAATATCAGGAGGTTTTGCGGTCCAAGTTACTACAAGACCATAAATACCACGTACAACCAGAACCGAAAGAGGAGCTACTAAAAGAAGGTGTGTGTGTGCTCTTCAATGGACCTTGTGGCATTTTCATAAAAAAAAATTACCTAGGTTAGACATATTCAATAACGACGTGCATGATATGGCTGGTTTATGTTTCCAATTATACAATAAGTGGTTTGATGGGATAATGTGGAAGTGCTGTCCTTCCGGTTTCATAGTTGAAAGCTTGGCGGTTCGGTTCGAATCGCGGTCCCTGCACGTGCAAAGTAGGCTCCGATATTATTGCAAAGAGAATAAGTGCGATGGTTTTGGGCACGAATGAAATCGCAATTGGTTTATTAAAAGTGATGTATCGCAGTTACAAGGCGCATTGAGTTGCCTTGTGTACGAAATGCGCGGTATAAATAAAGTTGCCTTGCCTTGCCTTGCCTTGCCTTGCCTTGCAGTTGATCTCCATGGTAACGCAGGGAAGTCATAACAGCTTAGCCTCCACCCGAACCGAGCACATTTTCTCCAGTTTGGCTTCACCCAAATGTAAAAGCTTCAAAAAAGGAAAAGAAGCATCAAAATGGCAATGAAAACGCAAAAAGTGACAAACGTGGCGACAATGAGACAAAAAAAGTTACGGACAGTTTTGTAGGTCTTAGCTTTCAAATGAGGCATGACACTGTTGCTCTCCAGTTGAGAAGTTTTTACATTTGGGTAAAGCCGAACTGGAGAAAATGCGCTCGGGGTAAGAGCTTAAATTCCATGGAGGCCGAAACTGATCTCTAAAAGTTTTACGTCAGATTATTAAACCAGGCAAAATATTTCGTAATCCAGCTATTTTCAGATGTCGCTGCATTTTGTGCCGCAGTACCTCGTAGTTGTAGTAATTCCTTTTTGTGACAGTGAGAAAAACAGAATAGAGTGAACAGTTAGTAGCTTTGTCATTTTAATTAAGGTTCAGTTTGACATTATTTGCATTAGAAAAATGATCCAATATGGCGGTGGGTGGCGTTCTTGTCACGTAACAAAAAAAAAGGATTTGCCTAACACTATGAAATATAAAAATAAATATATTGATCTTGGTGATCAAATAAATAGTTCTGTGTAAAATACGGTATTTGTTTACTATTAAACTAACTTCAACTCATTTCTCAACCATATGATTTTTGTTAGATATTGATCAATTGCACAACCAGCTGCTGCATGTTTACACTTTTAAATGTATGAAGAGCATTTATTTCATTCATCACACTTTACTTTAATTATATTGTTTTATACGCCTTCAGTCCAAAACCAAAGGAGCCACATTTGTAGCCAAAGAATGAGGTTCGTTTTATGTTTTCTCCTTTGTTTGATAGAAATGCCTGATGCCGTGTTCATGTAAAACTTAATACGTTAGTTTGACATGAACAGAACCTGTTTCAGATTCAAGTCTTCAGATATGCACGTCTGTCTTGGTCTAATCCACTTTTTTTTCTGCTTTGCATCCCAAAGATATCCAGACGGTTGTGGTGCAAACGGAAGTCGGCCCTAATTTTGAACGCATTAAATACGAAGAGGAGGAAATCCCTCTCGATCTCCAGTTCCCTCTCCCTCCTTTACCCGCGACGTCTGAAGCTCATGTGGACAAATCCACTTTGTTCCAGCACGAACCAGCCGAGGAGCCTGGACAGGTCCGACTGAGTGAGTGCGAGGGGGACGAGCCGGGCTGCAGCTTGGATTTCGAACTCGCACCCTGCAGCTTCTCCGACACGGACAATTCAGACGACTGGGAACCCTCGCCGAAGAAGAAAAGAAAACCCCGAAAGAGGAAAAATGGTTTGGGCCAAAATAAAAGAAGAGACCTGAAAGATCGCCGTGGAAACGCTGCGACGAATGAGGAAGACGCACATGTCAGCAATCCGCCGTTCATGGACGCGAAAGTCCAGTCATTCAGCTGCTCACTTTGTAACAATAGCTTTTCTGAGAAGCAATATCTGAGCCAGCACATGAGGGTTCACACGGGGGAGAGGCCGTATCGCTGCGAACCCTGCGGCATGACCTTCAGGTTTCGGCAAAATTTCTATCAGCACATCTTGGTAGTCCACCCGAAAGAGAAGCCCCACAGGTGTCAGGTTTGCGACAAAGAATTTGCCGATGGCTGCGAACTCGTCGCCCACAAGGAAACCCACAAAGACAAGGAGCCTTATAAGTGTTTGAACTGTAACAAAACGTTCATGTGTATAAAGAGTCTCATGTCGCATAAAATGTCCGAGCGATGTCTTTGAAGGAAAAGCCCCGTCAATTGTCCAACATCAAGTACGTGTTTGTCACTACTTCTGTACAACTCGATGAGAAAAGCATTAGACTACATTGTGCTGACCGTTTTTTGTTGTTTGTTTTTCTTAATAATGTTGTACAATCAATACAAGTGAACGGTGTGTTTGGAGAGTTCATTCTCTAGAAGGAGAGTTACAAAAACCAGAATCCACTACGCTGAACTACAAAGAACTGGCGTGTTGTGGAGGTGCGCAGAAAACGATAGTTCCACAGAGACGATGTAGAGGCAGTAAGTATGGGCTGTATGCACGCAAGAGTGGATTCTAAGTAGGCGTTTGCGTATCCTGTCCCCTATGAGGTCTCGTCTAAAAAAAAAACAGCTGAAGATCACATGGTAGACGGTGAGTTAATGGTGGAGTCACAGCATCAGGTTAAAAACATCACGTCAGGGGCAAAAAATTCACCAGAGGAAACTTCCGTGCTCATCACAGTGAGTGTTTTTGTCTTGAAGCTAACGGCTAAAAGCTAACACGTAATGTTTTTAACACGTAATGTTTTTAACACGTAGCGAGTCACTTCGGATCAGTATCTCACTCTCAGTGATGTTTCCTTTAACTATACATTGTTTTAGACATAACGGAGACAGGATACGGAAGCACCGACTTAAAATCCACTTGGAATAGGGTGACCAGATGTCCCAGTTTACCCGGGACAGTCCTAGTTTTTAGTCCTTTGTCCCACGTCCCAATAGATCTCTCAGAAACCATTGATTTGTCCCAGTTTTACTCGCAATCTGTCCCAGTTGTCCTGGTTTTGGCCAATGTTGTCCCCGAAATAGCAAACTTCTCTTAAAAATGTATGTCTTTGGCCCATGGCAATATCAATTACCAAGTGTAAACCAAAATGTCAATTCAGGATGCGGATTGGTGTCATAATGTGTTGACAGTTTTACTAGACATCGTGGGTAAAGACCGTTTAGATTTGGAACCCCTGCGGCCTACTCCCAAATATCGTCCCATTGTTTTTTAGTTGGAAAATCTGGTCACCCTAACTTGGAAGGCACGTGTCATTTGCATAGAGCCCATTGGTAACAAAGTAGAAAAGCACTTGTGTATTAAATTAATCTTTAAATGTGTGGACCAGCGTTTGTATTGTGTGACGTTTTCGAATTACTGAATTGGTGCTTTTCAAAACGTGTGACCAAAAAAAGCTTTTGTAACGGTTTTGATTGTTTCATAAACTAATTTAAAAGATGTCGGGGTCAAGTGTCCTTTAAAAAGTTTATCACAACCATATAAATAATATATAACGGACTGGTTTAATATCATTTGAGTCTGTTGAGCCGATGATCTCAAACGTTTTGCAAATGTGTCATGTATGATGTGAAATGTTTTAGTTTTGTGCAATAGTTTATGTGCGTTTTGAGGTACTTGACAGATCAAATCAGAAGAAAAATAATGTGTGTTCAGGTTTGTATCCAGCTTCTGTCATATTTTTCTGACGGAACAGGAAGAAAAAGTTTCCCCAATAGAAACAAAACATTAGTCCAGTTATTACCCCATTAAATTCATGAAAAAAAATAACCCTCACTAAAAATTCTGTACATGTATCTCTATCACCTCAAAGCCTCCAACCACTCCTTGGAGGACGGGGAGGTCAACATTTTAGCTAAAGAAGAACGTTGGTTTGAAAGAGGAGTTAAAGAAGCTATTTTTGTCAGGAAAGAAAATCCCTCCATGAACCGGAATGGCGGCCTCAGATTTAATCTTCCGTCACTTTACTCCAATCTCCTTCAGGGGAAACCGACAGGGCACGGCCAGTCCAAGGAGACGGCACCTCGGCCAACAAAATAACAATAGGCAGGTAATTAGCAGTGATCAGCCATGAATAGGACAGGACTGACCGATACTGAGGTGATCAGATCGTTATAGACGCTCTACTTCAAAGGTGTTTACCCACGAGTGAGAGTAGCTGTGATTAGAGGGGAGGAGCCAGGCCACCCCTAACTCCTCCCCATTGGTCTTGTCGTGTTCTTTAATGGATGAAAAAGAATACAAAGGCTCTCGTTCAATTAAAATCAATCAAAAGTTTATTCACTGAGCGATACAATTCTAACACAATCTATCTGAGCACTACGCTGTCCCTAACACACACACACCGGCTTACATCGGGCAGTCCGAACGCGGGTCATCTCCCTATGCTCAGAGAATATATAGGACAAACAACCAATGAATATGCATGCAATGTCGAGCCAATCGGAAGTCCCTGGCTCATCCACAGAGTTTGAAACCACCAGTAACAGCTAAAACAGAACACATGATCAATACACCACACAGATATATAAAAATCACTAAAGTCTAACATAATAAAATATAATAGAAATACTTCCACATTATATAAAAATATTTCCACAGTCTATATCTTCAGCTACGGCCTGAGTGGGACTTTTGTCACTGACGAGGCCTTTTGGATGAGAGGCGAAACGTTTGAAGACAACTACTGAGTACAGAAGATGACTCAAATACCTTAATTGAAGATGGACAACTCATGTACGACTGAGAGCTTACAGACATCTGAGAATCATATTTTTCATGATTACATTTTGTTTATCCTACAGATCAATACAGTCCTGTCATTTTCTTAAATCTAACATTTGATTTTTTAACTCGGGTGCACTTATTTTATGGGGTGCTGTCCAGCTGAACAAAAGGTTTCCTTCTTACTTGGTCTTGTAGTAGTGTTTGTAGTACAGCAGGAGGCGGCATGTAGTGTGAATCTACTGCACTCAGTCCCGAAACAAAAGAAGTTCATATTTTTTATTATTATCAAAGTTAGTATCGTGATGAAATACTCGCATGTTGCACAACAGATAATAATAAAACAATAATAATAAAACACAAAACTTTCGTATTTCTCACCGGAAGTGGACCTTTGTTGTTGTTCCGGTGTTGTACCAAGCTAGCGCAGAGGCTAGCATTGTGGAGCTAATGCCTGAGCTAAATCCACTAAACAAATGGTAAACATGTCCTTTAGAAACCAGGCGCTGCGGGATCTGGTGGCGGAGAGACTCGCTGCTGCGGCAGATGAGATCGTTGCGCTTTTTGAACGAACTTTTGCGGAATACGAGGAGGAGGTTCTGCGGACGAGATTACTGCAGGAGCCGAGAGTGGAGTCGCCGAAGGAAGGTGAGAACCTGGGTGTCATTTTTAAACATGGCCTGAATGTAAAACTAAATTAAAATAGATTTGAGTTGCGTCATGCTTTAAAATGATAAAACTGAAATAGATGTAAAGGGTGTAGGATAACTAACCATAATCTAAAACAGCCCCCCTAACGTAAATGTAACCCTACAGAAAGGCTCTGACTAAATAATGGAATATCGGCGTGTATTCAAGTGATACCAAAGAAAGTGTTTGCCCACCTACCTCCTATTTGTCTGAATTTGGACTAAAGTGTTTACAAAATAAATGATTGTCTGTAAAGAGGACAAAAACATTCAAATCAAATTGTCTCTAAATTAAATCAAGACTTCACCTGACCGCTTGCCGTGTAATTCGGAAAACTCATGTTTTTGAACATTGTTGCCCCTTTCAGACAAGACAATAATTTATATGTGCTGGCAGAGAAGACTTGGAACTTTCTGTCAGTTTTTGTTTCATGTGGAAAGGCCCAGTAATGTTGCGCGATAAAGGAAAAAAACATGCACGTCCCTATCTAAGCAGTGATCACAAAATCCCAATAGATGCAATGAAAAAAAGTCCTTCATTGTTTGTGGTCTTTATAAACATGTAATGTCAGAATCACCAGGGACCCTACGCACCATCACACAGTCTCTTCAGAGTAATGCCTTCAGGGAGGAGACTGCGGGATCCACGGGCCAGGTCGAGTCGCCTTAAGAACAGTTTCGTACACAGGGCCATCGGGAAGCTGAACTCCCTGCCCTCCCTCCCACCCCTCTTCCCCCACCCCTCCCTCCCACCCCTCTTCCCCCACCCCCCACTCCACAATCAAGGATGAGAGAAATATAATTTCAAATCAGTCACATGGTTTGACAAATAAAACAATCTTGAATCTTGTAATAACGTAAAACAAATTGCCATTTTACTTTTTTTTAATTAGGTCAATAAAAATACTTGACCTAATAAAAAAAAAGTATTATTAAATACCAAAATGTATATAACAATATTTAAAAATCTGACATCCATAAAACTAAATTCATATTCATGACCACACAAGCATCAGGGTACCCGTCATATAGTATGGAAATGTCATGCAAATGGTAAATGGTCTCAACTTATATAGCGCTTTTCCACCTACATTAGGCTCAAAGCGCTTTACAGCAAGGATCCACTCACCCGTTCACACCCGTTCACACACCAATGTACACAGCCACTGGAGGCAAGGTGTCTTGCCCAGGGACACAATGACAGTGTGCACCTTCAGGAGGCGGGGTTCGAACCCCCTACCTACTAGCAACACACACACTCACACTAACACACTAGGCCCAGTAATTGCAGAGATTGCGCCTCCTCAATTTCAAACTTGAACATAACCCATACAAATACGCATCTTTACTAATAATTGTGCTCCTTCTATATTGTGTCCCGCAGATGTCCAGGCTCTTTTGGTGCAAACAGAAGTTGACCCTGGTCTCGAGCGCATAAAATATGAAGAGAAAGAAATACCTCTGGAGGTCCAGTTCCCTTCTATAGCTGTAAAGTATGAAGATAACGCCAACAAATGCACTTTCCTTCCACAAGAACCAGCCGAGGAGAGCAGACGGGACCCTGTTGGAGAGCAGTTCGATGTAGAGGAGCCCGGCTGCAGCTTGGATTTAAATATAAAAGAATATGAACCCTGCAGCTACTCGGACACTGACGATTCTGACAACTGGGAACCTTTAAATAAGATGAAAAGCAATTCGGATGGACAGACGGACGCTATGAATTATATGCACTTAGGGAAAGAGAGTTTAAGCGGACAAAGTCAGTATCATCAGGAATTTTCAGAGGAAAGTGTGTCTTTTCAGAGAGAACAGCTCCCGACTTATAGTCACAATGAAGCTTTCAACGATGGGAAAGATAAACCATTCAGCTGTGCAGTTTGTAGTAAAAGTTTTCCTCAGAAACGTATCCTGAAGGCACACATGAGAATCCACACGGGAGAAAAGCCTTACATCTGCAAAACCTGCGGCCTAAGCTTCAGGTTTCAACAGAATTACTTTCAGCACGATTTGGCGGTCCACCGGAAGGAGAAGCCCTTCAGGTGTCGGGTTTGCAAGAAAGACTTTGTGCATAAGATTGAAATGATCACCCACCGGAAAACCCACGATACGAAATCTTTCAGCTGTTCCATGTGCGATAAAGTTTTCAACTGCGTGCGGTATCTGAGGAGGCACATGGAAAGATGCCCCAGAAAGAAGAGACGTCAAGGCGCTGCGCAAACGGAGGACGGGGATTTACAAATGCCATTCTCTTCCCAAAGCGCCGCGCAGCCAGACGGTCTGGGGTTCGATACCCGGATCATGTTGAACGCAAGTGTGAACGACTGGCTGTAGCCGCTCTCGCTCTGGACTCCTCTCCTGTCCAGTGCTGCAAAACGATGTTCTGCTTTGTCTCGTTGCCTGCACGGCTTTTCCAAGAACGAGTTTGGCAAAGAAAGAATCAAGAAAACAAAGGAAAAAAATGCAGCCAATGAAGAAGTAAAATCATGTTCAAAAACACTGTTAGAATTAAACTTGATACCGTTTGTGGACTGAATAATGTATTTTGTGTGGTATATTTTAAATTATTTGTCAAACATTGTATGGAATTTTTTGTTTGTTAAAACAAGAGGTAACTGAGTAACTGAAGGGAATTCTGTATAGCAGTGGGAACCTCAGAGGCACTGCAGGGGGGCCCCAGAGTACATTGAAAAAGCAGTTTTTGAAATGAAATGTACCTCTTTAAATCAATATTTAGCTATTGTAGATTTTTTTCATGTAATTTTAGCTGTGAAATAACTAATTATTATTATTGGGGGACCCTGGGAGATTCTTGGAACAATGAGGGGCCACCATGTCCCGGACTTGGCTGATCTTTAGTATCTGTACTGCACTACATTTCTATAAAGGCTCCAATGTAAAAAAGGAAATTTGGCCATGTGTGTTTTGTTCTTTTTAAAAGCCTCATCGCTTTTCTGTGTGGAGTTTGCATGTTCTCCCCGTATCGGCGTAGGTTTCCTCCGGGTACTCTCTTCTCCCCTACCACTAAAAACATCTACAATAGATTCCCCTCTGGGGCCAGGACTCCCCTGGAAAAGGAATTCCTAATCTCAGTGGGACTTTCCTGATTAAATAAAGGTAAAAAAATAATCATATTTGTACTTTAGCAACTTCACCTGAAGTCACACAATTCACCCAATAAACACAATACCATTTTATTACAGATAACACAAGTTGACAGCCAAAAAATGGTCAGGGGTTTCTCCACTGATTGAGACTAATGTTGGAGTTCTAAGTCCGAATATCACATGCATTTTGCTCCATCAGGTCAACTTTTTGAGATACAGCCATAGTGTTACGGATTACGTACGACTCCGTTATTATGAATTCTGCTTATCAAATTTGATGGAGTAAATAAAAACTGAATGACTTTGGATACGTTGACTTTTATTTCTTGAGGAAAACGGAAAAAACGCCAAGGGTTTCTCAGCTGATGATCCGCAGAAATTTGTTTTTGACGCAAAATCGAGCATTTCTGTAGCAAAAAATCCTGACCTGATTGAGCAAAACCAAGGTCATTTTCGGACTCAGAGCCTCAAAATTAGTCTAATTCAGCTGGAAAACCCTGGACTATTTTCAAAAAATATGTTCTTGTTACCCAGTGTTATGTTATTGTTGAAAAATAGTGTGACTAACTTTACTGGGAGTGGGACGTCGCCAGCTTGTCTAGAGGCAACCATAACAATCTCAAGTCGCTATTTTATTTTACTTTAATATGTCAGCTTTAAATGTGTCTTTCTTGTATTGTGTATGTTGAAAAGAATAAATACAAATAAAAGAAAATCAGTCGAACTGGCAAAAACAACAAAACCGTAATATGGCAATAAAATAAACCAAAGTGATTAGTGCGAAATGAGCAGAAAATAACTAATATGTCTATATGGTTTTTTTTATGTTATTATTTAATTTGACCTATTCTATGCCTCACTGTCCGGCGTTTCCTCTCCCCGCCGCTTGAGGCGCCACTGCTCCACCGGCCGAGTTCGTCACGTTGTTTTTCCTGTGTTTAGCGGTGGCTAGGTGGGGCACGAGCTAACGTAGAAACCTGCGCAGAAATGCCCCTGAAAGGCCAGGCGCTGCGGGACCTGGTGGTGGAGCGGCTCGTGGTCGCGGCAGATGAGATCTTTGCGCTTTTTGAGCGAACGTTTGCGGAATACGAGGAGGAGGTTCTGCGCGCGAAGCTCCTCCAGCGGCTGCACAAAGAGGGTAAAGGCTGCTTCCAACATCTGTGCACATCAGTCAGAGTCGGGCTGCTGTTTGAATGCTTTTTTTTAAATGAAATGGCTCGACTTGTTTCTGAATGTGCTGAGCATCTAAGGGTTGAGAAATATCATTGCGTAGAAACGAGCTCTGAACACCTGTTACAATAATCCGAGACAGTTTATTCCACTTTAGGTCTTTTATTGTGACCCTTTTGTTTTTATACCGTGTTTTGATCTTGGTCTAGGCCTCGTGGTACTTGGAAGGTCAAATCTGTTCTGAGGTGAGAAAAGAGAAACAATGGTCCTATTTAGACCAACTCCTACTTGGACTAAGTGATGATGAACATTTGCCAGGGGAGAAAGTCAACCCAAGTTACAGGGACTAGTGAAGTGGGAAAGCAGATAATGGCTCCGTTTACATGGAGACCAAACATCTGATCATAGTCTGATTTTGGGAGTTCCCAGATTACACTGGGTAACAAAATTTTTTTTTTTTTAAATAGTCCAGGGTTTTCCAGCTGAATTAGACTAATGTTGATGCTCTGAGTCCGAAAATGACCTTGGTTTTGCTCAATCAGGTCAGGATTTTTTGCTACAGAAATGCTCGATTTTGCGTCAAAAACAAATTTCTGCGGATCATCAGCTGAGAAACCCTTGACGTTTTTTCCGTTTTCCTCAAGAAATAAAAGTCAACGTATCTCAAAGTCATTCAGTTTTTATTTACTCCATCAAATTTGATAAGCAGAATTCATAATAACGTAGTCGTACGTAATCCGTAACACTATGGCTGTATCTCAAAAAGTTGACCTGATAGAGCAAAATGCACGTGATATTCGGACTCAGAACACCAACATTAGTCTGAATCAGTTGAGAAACCCCTGACCATTTTTTGGCTGTCAACTTGTGTTATTGAAAACCGTATAATCTGATATACATTATCTGATTTATTCCTGATCTTTCACACGTGTGCACAAACAAACCAATGTAGCAAAAAGACAAAGATTAAAGGATATATCAAAAATACTAAACGCTTAAAAAAAAGAAAAAAAAAAGAAGAATAATCACAATCAAACAAACAAAGTTATCCATGACATAAATCTCCAGTTTGTAGAGTAAGTGTGCTGCTGACAGTCGAGTGGTTTAGGCACATATACAAAATATTATTCTGCATCTCCCTTCATTCTCCTTACCCTTACATTTTTAATAGAAGTTAATCAATCAATCACATTTTATTTGTATAGCGCCTTACAACAGCCAGAAGGTGCCCAGGGCGCTTTCCAGAATAGAAATAAAAGATATAATAGACATCAATAAAAACACAAATGTACATAAAAACAGCAGTCGAGTCAGTGGCTATGCATCAAAAGCTCGTCTGAAAAGATACGTCTTCAACTGAGATTTAAAAAGACTCGACTCAGTGATGTTTTGAAGTTGTACCGGAAGTGCGTTCCACAGCTTTGGGCCTTGGACGGCAAAAGAACGGCCTCCAAAACTTTTTGTATTTGAACTTGGGGGTGACCAGGGAGGTGTGTTCAGAGGAGCGCAGAGTTCTGGCTGGTTGGAAGACCGTTACTAAGTCGGCGAGGTAGGCCGGGGCCAGGCCATTGATGGCCTTGAACACAAACATCAAGACCTTAAACTCCACCCTAAACCGCACTGGGAGCCAGTGGAGAGAGAAGAGGACAGGGGTGATGTGTGAGCGTCTGGAGGTGTTGGAGAGAAGACGGGCTGCTGCGTTTTGTACCAGTTGAAGCCGATTGAGGAGTGATTGGTTAAGTCCAGTGTAGAGGGCGTTACAGTAGTCTATCCTCGAGCTGATGAAGGCATGAATGGCTTTTTCAAGGTCGGCTCGGGACAAGAATGGTTTGATCTTACTGAGCAGCCTTAGCTGGTAAAAGCTCGCTTTCACAACTGCACTTATCTGTTTGTCAAAGATCATACTGCTGTCAAAAATAACACCCAGGTTACGGATGGCGGGAGCAAACTGAGGTGTAGGACGACCAAAACTGGGGGAGCTGTTAGGTGAGTCCGGGGTGAACAGGATGTACTCAGTCTTTCCTTCATTCAGGTGAAGGAAGTTCTGGGAGAGCCATTGTTTGATGATGTGAAGGCAGTTACAGAGAGGGTCCAATGCAGAGTTAAGGTGCGTGCACACCTAACGCGGTTCACACTGCAGGGGCAGTTGATTCCTGTGTATCGTCAATGTAAGTGCGCGCACATGTGCTGCTCCGAGCAGTGTGAACAAGGCGGGAGCAGTAAAACACACATTCAGGAATAATTTATTGATTATCTGAATTTGGAGCAACATAACCAGCTCTGAGGCGCCGTCTGAAAAGAGGAAGTATTCATGACTGTTTCAGCTTGTTCTGTCCTTCAACGACTATACGAACTGGACGGTTGAGCATTACCCGACTCACAGGGAACTTGTATTAAACAGACACATTTCTGCAGGTGTGTGTCACACTCTAATCGGTCCGGGTAGGGACACAACACAAGTACGCACTTCCTGTTGCTACAAAGACAATCAGCAGCTGTGGTTTGAAATGCCTTTCCCGAGCCCAGGCATTCGGATCAGAGGAATCATACTTGTGAAAACACGAACGTGGGCGCATTTAACAAGGCACTGGATCACAAACATGTTTAAACGGGGATTTTATCGTGATATGAGGCTGGACAGACCAGTACTACACTCTCAACCCCACGTATTGAAATAATATCTGAGACAGGCAGAGAGGAAAGAGGTGAGATTTGCCTCAAGTGTCAGAGAAATGTAGGCTAGTAAAACTATTCCACAGGCACCAAAGTACAAACAAAGAATTAAGAAATCGTTTTCATTCCAATCAATGCTTAGCAGCCACAGCGCAGATGTTTTTTTTCTTCAATAGAATCTGCAGCTGAGCCTGGAGTGACACATATGAGCGTCTGATTACAAGCCTTTCAAGCGTCCAAATAGAAGCAGCAGTGCGGTTAGGTGTGTAAGCAGCATTAGACTTAAGGGGGATCGCCTGTAAGGGAGGTTTACCATCTTATCTGGCAACACAGACTGACCGGTGTGGCCTATTGAGTCGTCACCTACAGCTGTGTATATGAGACCAGTGCTCGGTCTCAAAGACCAAACTGATGATGACGGTTCGTCTTAGTTGATACAACATCGAATCAAAACTGAAAGTCCAGTTAAAATAGTTTCTTTTTCTAAAGCAGTAGAAGTTAAAGTTTGTGCTATTTGTGTTTCAATTTCTTCAATTACATCAGAAAACGCTAAACAGTGAACTGGATTTGAACCCCAAACCTTCACTAAACCTGTGCTGTATCACCGAGCACGAGACGCTGCTGCCACATGGACACACTCCGACTCCAAAATGTACTTTTAAACCATGAATTGAAACTAACTGCAACACAACATATGATTAGATGTTATTTTCCAGAATCATGCAGCTACACTGTCTAGCCTTTAGCATAATGTTGTATTGTCTTACAGATGGACAAACTCCACAGCAACAGCCAGCGCAGGAGGAACATCCGCCCTTGGATTTCCTGTTTCCTCCAGCTGCTGTCAAAACCGAGGAAGAGGAAGCTGACGCCTCGTCTTTCCTTCAACCAGAAGCCGTGGAGCGAAGAGAGGCGGCGGTGGGAGCGGAGGAGCCGGGATGCAGCCTGAAGCTACACTCCGAAAATGAGGAACAGGCTTTCAGCTGTTCGGAGTCTGACGAGTCCGACGGGTGGGTGCATCTGGCCAAAGCCGCGGCCGCGAGCGACGGACAAGCCGAAAAAGACATGAGTGATTTCGTGGAGGAGGACATACCCGCGCTGTACAAAAGCCTGTTCAGCTCCGAGTTGATCGGTAAAAGTGTGAAGAGAGACGATTTAGATTTGCCCAAACCGTTCAAGTGCACCGTGTGCGGGAAGGCGTTCGAAACCGACGAGCTGTTCGAAAAACACGCGTTCATGCACAACGTGCAGACTCCCCCCTTCAGGTGTCCCGTCTGCAACAAGCCGTGCAGCAACAAGTCCAGCTTCAAGAAGCATCTGAACATCCACACGGAGGACAGACCATTCAGGTGTCCGGTTTGCAAAAAGGGCTTCAATCAGAAGTGCAACCTGAAGCGCCACATGCAGACGCACAACGAGGAGAAGTCCTTCAGCTGCCCGGAGTGCGGGCTGCGCCTCAAGCAGCAGCACAACCTGCTGCGCCACATCTCCGCCGTGCACCGGAGGGAGAAGCCGTACAGCTGCCCCGTCTGCGACAAGGCGTTCGCCCAGAAGACCGTCTACATCATCCACATGAGGACGCACACGGGGGAGAAGCCGTTCACCTGCGCCGTCTGCAAGAAGCGCTTCCGGGACAAGTGCCACCTCAAGCGGCACGTGAAGACGCACGGGGCGGCGGCTGCGGAGCGGGACGAGGCGCTCGAGGCCGCCGCGAGTCCGTACGACGCGGGACGTTTGACTAAAGTGATCGAGATGCAGCAGTCCGGCCTCTTCAGCCCGGACGGCGGCGCAGAGACCGGACAGAGTGAACATGTGATGAGCTGATCCCAGAAAGCTGTTCGTAAATATTATTCTCTCCCGTGTTGGTCCAGTAACTTTTCCTTTAACATTGTAGAGTCTAAAAATAATGTGATTTTTGCAGTTTCAGTTTTAAAATCCCGCTTCAAGTTCCTTATGCACATTTGTTTGTATCTTATACATTTTATCACGGAAGGTTTATTTGTAGAGCACAGTTTGAACAAAGTATGTCAGCGTCACATGCGGTTTTCAGGAGGAATTAGAGATGGTGAGAGTTGAAGCCTTTCTCACGTCTCCTGGAACATTGTTCTACATTGTGGCGTTTCAGTTCTAAGACGCCATGAACTTAATTGTGTCAATAACCGTGACCCGCAAAGATATGAAACGCCTTTAAAAACCTACTGATGCAGAGAGTTTGGACCTCAAATAAACTCGCTCTTTCACTGTTTGCACATACTGGTGTAATGTATAGTGCGGGACTCGTTCAGTGGTTCTCGTCTGGTCCGTCGGGTCGCGAGCCTTTCCCAGAAAACATTTATTTTAGTATTTATGCATTTATGTACAGAAAATATAAAATCACTACTTCAGACAATATTTCACATAGTTTTACAAGTATTTTTTATGTCTTCGGTCAGGACAGTGCATGTTAATGAACACATGCATGTAAACACACCACGCCGGATTGTAGCTTTAGGCTCATTTCCATCCGTTGTCCCGCACTCGCACTTTCTACACACTCTCATTCGTCCGGGTCATTTGGGTCACGCCTCGTGAGACGAGCTGAGAACCACTGAACGAGTTTGACCTTTAAGTACCAGGAACGTCCCACAGCAGGATATAGGAAACACACCTGCAGTATGTGATTCGGGTGTGCAAAATGTATTTGACTTTAAAGTGATCGTCTGTACGTTTGCAAAGTGATCAGAGAGAGAGAGAGTGAAAGTAAAGGATCAAATCCCTCCCCTCTTTAACCAGAAAGCCCTTCGTAGATTGCAAAATGAGGAGAGCAGGAATAACATTTTCAAACGTAAACAATAAAGCCCCTCCCCCTCCTCCTGATTGGACCTGACCGGCTGGTTCACAGGAAAAGCTCGTCTCATTGGTCGACACAGGAGGAGACTAGACTCTGATTAGTTGCTGAGATCCGGGAAGGAGGGACATAAGTGTGTCCGTGCATATATATATATATATATATACGCACGGACACACACACACACACGACCAGGCGGTCGATTTTGCACATTTTATGAATTTGTAAAACATTTAAACTTCCAGAATATCACTTTAAAGGCACACTGCGTATTGGATTCTCTTGTTCCAACACAAATCATGCTCCTAATGAGCGGCTCGACACATCAGTGAGTGATCAAAGAATCTGGATAAAGACCTAAACTATTTCAATCTCATATTCGGCTGCCTTTAGTCACATCTCCATGGAGACGAACTGGAGACGTCCAGCTCTCAGGAAAGTTACTGTCAGGTCTCAGAAGAGCTGAGCCGTTCACAGCAAATAAAGACACATTTGTTTCAGCAGTTTAAAAAAAAAAAAATTCAATGATACGATCTTTATTTTTATTCCGTTTTATTGGTCGAAATGCAAAGTTTTCCTCCATGTAAGTGTTTTTTGTTTTCAGCAAATCGTGTCAAAACAAGCCTTAGTAAAAACAAAGTCAGGACCAAAACGAGGCTAAAATCGAACAAAAGTAGGAACATTTTAACAAAATCTGAACTTTTGCACATGTATAAGCTCCAGACATTTTTTTTGTTTTAGGCCGAGTTTGAGAAATGTGTGAAGTAAGACTTAAGGGATGGATATTTCATCACCTAATATTGTGATATTTTTTTGCTATACCAGGACCTTCTCACGTTGAGCCGCCAAGATACGACTGACCTGCTAAAGTAACGCAACAAGCACCTGCGTTTAACATGTTTGTCGAGCTCTAAACTGGAGACGAGAGATTCCGTTGTGTGTGAGTTCAGCCAAATAAATGTATTTTAATGACATTTTGATAAAAAGGCGGAAACTGAAACATCTGCCCCGTCGGCCAAAGTGTGGAGAACTTTTACACCGTTGTCTGTGAAATGTGTGACTGGAAACTAACTTAAACGTAATAGAGTTTATATCCTTCACGCATGCCTCAAAGTGTGTGTTTTTTTAACCCTTCAAATATTTGTCCAGTTTAAAATTTTCATTTAATTTCCTCATTTACATTTTTTTAAACCAGTTTCTGAAATTGAAGTTTTACCTTAAATTATTGTATATTTGAGTATTTTTCAATGGCTCATCTGTAAAGAAAAACACAAGAGGTATGGAGGACCAGAGCTTCCAAAACAATCAATAAATGTCCATATAAGCAAATAGAATATGGTAAACGCGGTCGTTTTTGGTTCAAATAAAAAGGTTGTAATTTTATGTCTGCCTTTATTTCAACATTTATTCATGTTCTAGTTGATATTTTTGGCAGTCCTGGGGCTCCGTATGGTGCGTTCAAGGCAACTGGTATCTTTCCCACTTGAAAATAAAGACTTACGACCTCAGTGAATAAACTCGTGTGTAAACAAATAGTTGCTAATGCTACAACAGTTAGCTCATACGATGCTACAAACCTTTTTCCAAACCAGACATCATTAAAAACAAACACTTGTATACAAACTCGTAGCAGTCTGGAGGTCTCCGAGTTCACAAGTTGTTATGACCAGTTTGAGGAGTTCGAGCGGCTCCAAGGCATTTTTTCAAGTGGACGGCAGGAAATGTGTCAGTCAACAGTTGCCATTTGAAAATGTGTTATAGATTCAGACCATTGGTAAGATAGAAGAGATAACCGGTGTCCCATTCATAGTAATCATCCCGAGAGGTCTGTGAAAGGACCACGGCTGCTCAATCTCCTCCTACGAAGCCTTTTCCTTAAAAGGATAAAAAGCCGGGGCGGGTGGACCGGCTACAAGCCTCCACAGAGCTCCAGAGCCCGTCAATCCCCGGTTTACGCTTCCACTTTTTAGTTCTAAAATACAAAAACCAGCGTGGTTAAAAATATGCCTACCCCAGCGCTGTCACACGGGTCATAGCAATTCTTAGAAAAAATAAAACTTAGAATAGGGTGACCAGATGTCCCAGTTTACCCGGGACAGTCCCAGTTTTTAGTCCTTTGTCCCACGTCCCAACAGATTTCTCCAAAACCATTGATTTGTCCCAGTTTTACTCGTAATCTGTCCCAGTTGTCCCGGTTTTGGCCAATGTTGTCCCCAAAATCGCATACTTCGCTTGAACATTAATGTCTTTGGCCTTTGTGAATATCAATTACCAAGTGTAAACAAATTCAAAATCTCAATTCCGGATGTGGATTGGTGCATGTCATAAGTCGTTGACAGTTTTACCGTTCATCGTGGGTAAAGACAGTTCAGATTTGGAAGCCCTCCGGCCGATTCCTGAATATTGTCCAAGTTTTTTTGTTGGAAAATCTGGTCACCCTACATTAGAATCCTGTTTACCAAGTGTCTTTTGGAGTCGCTCCTGGCCACCAGGGGGTGCTGACAGCAATGTCAGCTCTTCACCATGAGGACCAAACAGAAGGGCTTTCCTCGCCCGTTGATTCAGACGGTAATGTAGCACCCTGAAACAATGATAACAATGATAATCATAATAAAATAAAAACAAGCCATAACCGTATCCAAAAAGTGGATTAGAAAACAAAAGACAAACAACTATAGCATGCTACTTGGATAAAGAAATACGCAGAAATATAAATTAAAGAAAAAATGTAAGAAAATATATATTTTTGGTGGTGCCAACGTTTATTCTTGCCTAGGGCGCCAAATTGGCTAGGCTGGTTTTCTGGCAAGGCAACTTTTTTTATACCGCGCATTGTGTACACAAGGCAACTCAACGCGCCTTTTATGATGAGGCAGAATTTTAAGGCATTTATCACACACCAACAGAATCAAGCCAAAATCGAGTCCATATGGATGTTTTTTCAAGGGAAGAACGGCTCTCGTTAGCATCGCTTCGCTAACGTTAGCGTACTTCCTGGTTAGCATTGTCCATTATTTAAGTATTTATGGGCTGTTGAACCACTTTGCTCCTCTTCTTGTCTCTGTATCTTTATTTAGCAGAAACCGACATCAATAATTCAGCATTCGTTAAGTAATGGTGAGAAATGTTTCCCCCCGGCTGCTTCGAACCGTCTGTGTCTATAGGTCTATTGATTCTTGCGTACAATGAATTCATCTTTTATATTTAGTGTATGAAGTGTCTGGAATACTAAAATAATAAAGTGGTTATTCTAAATTCATCGCAGCAACATCCCTTTAAAGATGAACTAAACTATAATTTATACACCAAACAAAGTCAAGTTCAAAACATCTGTATATTTATTTCCAGTAGAAATGTACAAATATCAGAAAAAACAAAAAAAAAACCACATGGTTCCAATTTGATTCCACTCAAACAGAGCGACAAAACCAGAGGAAAAATTTATAAAAAATCTATAAAAAAACTGTACAGACTCTCGGCAAAAACGAGAAGGTTCATATAGAACGTCGTCTTTAAAAAGCTCAACATGAAAAGCAGATTTAGATTTAAAATAATGTATAAATTAGGAGAAAGTTCACGGGAGTCCGGCGGCTAAAATGCTGCCGAGGAGAGTGCGGTCCTTCAGGGCGTTCTCCACGTCCTTCTCCTCGATCTTCAGGAAAACCTGAACAAATATGAAGATGGTTATTAACTGTGCAGCCCCTTTTCCCTCAACAATTAAAAACAAGACCGCTCTCAAATCCAAGGCCGTGGGAACCCAGGGTGCTGAGGGCGCTGCAGCCCCCCCCGGTGGATAGTTTGTGAACTGCAGGCAATGTTAATAAATAGGAAATCTGCACAAAAAAGGCGTTTTTGGGATACATTTTGTCCCTCAGCGCCCCCTAACAAAAATATCTTCCAACGGCTCTGCTCAAATCTGTCCGTTTCCCAAAGCCCGACGTATTTTGTATTTACAGGGAGTCATGTCCTCGCTATGAACACACTTCGGAGAAAGTGGAAGTGGAGGGGGTTGGTCTGCTGCTAAGGTATTGTATTTTTGACTTAAATTAGACTAAAGAAGTTATGATTGTTGGAACAAAGTACAGTTATTGGCCTGCAGGTGGCGCTCTTGTGCTATAGGGCGTTCATCCAGGCTATAGGAGGTGCGCCTTTTTATGACGGCCATTTTGAAGAATCCATTTTAACTTTTTTTTCTTTAAAACACAGTTCCATGTGTGTTCATTCATAAATATCCTCAGTGAGAATCTACAATGTAAATAGTCTTGAAATAAAAAGAAAAACCAAACATAAAAAGCTTTGACCGGTACTGTATGTAGAATAATCAGCTCAGACCAAGTTAAGACGACGACATAAACAAAACAAAAAAGCTTCCTCCGTACCTTGGTGAGTCGAGCCTCTTTGGCCTTTTTGAGGGAGAAGATTCCTCTGCTCTCCAACAGGCCGCAGAGGGACAGGCACTCGCTCTGCCCCGCCGCGCCCACCTTCCTCTGGGCGCAGAGCCGGCTGTACACCTCATGGAGCTGCAGAGACGAAGCACACGCAGGTCAGCAACAAATACAACTTCTGAAGACGTTCCCCCCAACAAATAACCAGCCTGGTGAATCAAACAGCTGCAGGCACTTCGAGGTTCACCTAGTTACATTTTAATGCTAAATTTTCTGGTGAACCTTGTGCATTTAAGCATTTCCATATGTATATCTCTATTCATCCCACTGTAAAAGGACCTTGCAGGTGTTCAGTCCTGATCATTTCATTAACATTAGACGTAGGATCAGGCCATAATTTCACCTCGATGACCAGTAAAGTAAATTATTCTCAAGCCTCCATCTAAAAGAACCCTGCAGGTGTTCAGCGCTGACCTTGCCCAGCGGGATCTCTTTGCTCTTGCCGTTCCGGATCAGCAGCAGGAGGCAGCAGACCAGCAGCTTCTGTTGAAGAGGGAAACTCTCCCCTTCGGTCTGCGCCGCCATCCGGTCTCCGTAAACTTCGGACAGGACTCGGGCCACTTGAGGAACGCTCACGCGGGACGCTGCGAAACGGAGGGATTCAATGTTTATTTGCCTTTCTAGTTTATAAGAAGCAAAGCTCTTCAAGTTCTCACCTTTAGCTTCTCCGCTTTTTTCCGTTTTCTTCCTTTCATCGGACTCGACCATCTCCACTGCGCGTCTGAAAAGCAGATTTGGAGAATACATTGATTTTGAAACCCAAACCAGCACAAAGCGATCCGTCTCCTCTCAGTGAAATAAACTTCTTCTCGTTTTTACCTGCAGATGTCCAGAGCTTTCCGCGCGTCTCCGGAAACGGCGGAAACTTTACGAGCGCAAAACTGAACGGCCGTGGCGTCCAGGAGGTCCTCGGCGGACGCCTAAAAAGACACACAGTTCATTAGGGACAAAACATTAACACTTTATCAACGGCGTACGAGTCGTTACCTGGGCCAGTCTGTCCTGCACGATGGCCGTCAGCTCCTGCCGGCTGTAGGGAGGGAAGTGGAGCAGCCGGGGGAGACACTCGGGCCGGGCCTGGAGTCGGGGCAGGATCCGGTCCGTGAGGTCCAGGGCGTTGGCGATTCCTGGGAGGTCACAAGTACACGGTCAGACATTAGCGGCGCAAACAAGCTAATATTAGGGTACGGTTAGCAAGACGCTGCCGATGGAGTCATGTGATCAGTGGAGCTCCAGACCTCCACAGGAAATGACGTCACCTCAATCAACATTTACTTAAAGCAGAACTGAGTAACTCATGCCCCTAGAGGTTTTGTTTACTCATTTATCGTCCGTGAGAGTAAATACTACGCTGACAGAAAAGACAAAGATGAGAGAGGGATATTGTTCATTGTGCCACAACTCAATTACACAATGGAGATGATGTTTTTCACTCAAACATGGCTGTAAATACTGTTCAAGTGGCGCTAGCCTGCAGTTAGCTTTTCCCGTTAGCCTGCTAGCTTCTTCATCATGATTCCATTGGTGTGTATTGGGGTTCCGGGTCGGAGCAGGGAAAGACACCAGGGGGGAGATGAAAGACCCCCCAATCATCCCATTAACACTTGTATTACCCCCAGAGGGACGACGGGAAGGATTTATTAAGGTAAACAAGTTACTTAGTTCCGCTTTAAATTAATCTCAATAAAATGCCCTTTGTAAACTCCACGATCCTTGAGGTTAGGATTAAGGTTAGTTTGGATTAGTTTAACAATTGTCCTGAGGCGGCGACGTCATTTTGCTGCGTTTAGACACTTCTCAGTATAAATAAGCAAATATTAGGAGGTGTAAAGAGAAGTGGAAAATGTATCTAACAGAAGTTGACTGATGTTTTTTTTAAGGCCAGTGCCGATTATTGTCATTTTGATGCTGATGCTAATATGTCAAGTCAGTGTTGATCAGTGACAGCAGGGGGCGCTGTGTGGTGGCATACTGGCATAGGGCTGATTTATTCACAACATTCATGCTCGAGTTTGAAAGACGAAAAAAAGTAGATTCCAAAAACAAACAAACAAAAACAGCAAATAAAATAGGTACAAGCTTTTATATCGGCCGTGCCCTATTTACCAGTAGTCGAGTAAAATAGTATATGATATGTCTGTGTAAATTCTCAGTCGTACAGGAGCTGTCCATCTTCATGACGGTACTTGAGTCATCTTCTGTACTCAGTGGTTTAGAGGATGACTCAAGTACCTTCATTGAAGACCGTATATGATATGTAAATACGTTGTTTGAAGCTGCCATTTTGACCAATCGTGACTCACCGATGAGACAGAGGCGGGACTTGAGGAGATACGGCCACTCGAATATCGTGTACAGGACGTCCTGCGCTTTACTGTCGAGCTGATCCATCTCATCCAGAACCAGCAGCCTGTGAACCAAAGATCACACTTAGACCTGCTGTGTAGAAGTGTGATCGAAGGATCTGTGAAACCACGTCACTGAAGAAGCTGCTTCAGCAAATACGAACAAATAAACCCCTCCCTTTCTCTGAATATTACAGGAAAATAAACATCACCTAAATATTCAAACCATCCATAGACTTACACGGGGCGTCCCGCGGAGGTGAGGTGCCTCTGCAGCCCGCTCTGTCCTCCCGGAGCCTTGAGCTTCTCCGACAGAAGAGAGAAAATGGCGTGAGAGCTTCGCAGAGTCATGCAGTTCACCAGCACCGTCTGCACCGAGGACAAGTCCGCCTGAGGAGAGACACGAGCCACAGCGTTAGAACCAAAAACATTCAGACACAATATCCCCGATGCGACTAAACGCGCTGCTGCAAGTCTCTCACCTCCATCTCCGCCAGGACGCAGTTGAGGCAGGCCGTCTTCCCCGTCCCCGGAGCCCCGGAGATGTACAGACTTCCCGGTTTCTTCTGCAGAAGCTTCTCCCCCAGAAACGCTTGGATCGCGGTGCGTTCGGCGTCGCGGGACAGGAGGCGTTCAGGGACCGCGGTGTGCAGGGCTCGCTTCACGCTCAGGAACCTCGACCCTGGGCAAAGAGAACAAACATTAATCCTTTGTTTTACTTATTTACTGCTTCGGTTTTGGCCTAAAACATTGGGCTCCGTCTATTATGTCTGAATATGAAGAAAAATAGGTGATAAGCGAGTAGGGCCGAGTAACGTTAAAGGAGACCAGACGGGAATCGAAAGAATAAAAGTATCGAAAGCAGGAACAGAAACTAAATATAAAAGATTTAAAATAAATAAATAAATAAAAAGAAGAAAAAAAAATTGGACAAAACAAAACAAAAAAAATCGAGTAAATTTCCGTGAAAATTGGAGATTTTTTTTTTTTACTAAAATGGGAACACCACCTAGAAAAATTGAGGGGAAAAAAAGTAATAGGTTGGGGGGAAAAATGGGAAAATTTTGGGAAAAACATGCAGAAAAATGGGGCTGGAAAATTAAATTAAACATTTGACTAAAATTTGGGAAAATAAGAAAATACTTGTAGTGTTTTTTCTGCCCTTTTGTCGTTAAAGGACGTTTGTTTGTTCACCTCAAACACATGATACAAATGCTAAATAAATTAAATGGAAAGGAATAAATGAACATTATTGATCTGTTTAATCATTCAAGTTACCCGGTCCTATAACTAAGTAACCCGGTCCACGTTTTCCACTCACTGTCGGCAAAAAGGCGAACGACCGGCGCCTTCTTGTCCGGGTTGAGTTTGGACTTCGACGGACTTCCTGTGGGCGTTTCCTGTCGCCGCGGAGACGCTTTCTGGGCGGGGCTGAGCGGGTGTTTCCGTGGCGACGGCGCCGAGGGGACGAGCCGGCGTCGGGCCGCGGGCGAAGAGTTCTCGTCGAAGGCCAGTTTTCGCGGCGAGGCCAGAGGCGACGGGCGGCTCTGCTTCGGGGGAGAGTCCGACACGTTGCAGCCGTTATCGTCTCCTGCAGAGAAAAGGGTTCAACGTCAAGACGAGGTGGGGTGTGCAGATGATGTCACAGGTTGTGTTACAAGAGTGTGCCCTTAAAACTCAACAATAGATTAAAGGTTGACATAAACTTCGGCATTTTCATCTGGAACCCGTCGGGATAATACGGTCCGAGTTCATACAGGGAGCGGAAAGTCTTGACGCCCAAAACTATATTTTTAATTATGCCACAATTGTCCAAAAGATGAGCATATTTCAACTCATTCCTATGTTTGTGTGCCTGTACTTATTGGAGTAGTTATATCGTTCAATATTTTTTTACTTCCAATGTTGTAATGGAATATTTACCATTAGTAAATAAAATAAAAAGTAAAAAAAATAAAGTTTCTTGTGCTGCTGGGAGTAAATTTTAAAGTTGCCCTAAAACATATGTGGGTTTGTTTCCCTTTTTGTTCAGAAATACACATGTGTAAACCTCTTAACCTCCACCTGAACCGAGCACATTTTCTCCAGTTCGGTTTTACCCTAATCTAAAAGCTTCTTGGGAATTTTTATTTTATTCCCGTCTGACATTTTTCTTTGGACACAGGACGTTGCTGAACCTCGACCTCTGACCTGTGCGTTTCCTGGGGCTCAGGGGGATCCTGTTCTCTTGACTCGGCGACGGCGGCTTCATCGCCCCAGCCGGTCGCCGCGGTGACAGGGGAGTCAGGGAAACCGGTCGCCGCGGTGACAGGGGAGTCAGGGAAACCGGTCGCCGCGGGGACGGGAGCGCGGGCTCGGCCGGCGGTTTGACGGGAGACGCGGCGTCCGGGGCCGGTTTCTTGGGGCCGGTCGAGGCGCGGCAGGATTTCCGCCGCGGGAACTGGAGCTGCGGCTGAGAGCGGCCCCGGGAGCGAGTGCTGGGCATCGTGGATCCTGGACAGAAACAAACATATCGTCAAATCATCATCGCAAACACAAACAAACGACTTAAACATATGAAGAGTCCAGTTTCATTTGAACCTTTATTGTTTAAGTTTCATTTTGACAGAATTTGATGAAAGTACTTTTGTTTCTGTTGAAAATAACGGGAGCAATTTACTACTTTCAACCTCTAACCCCCCGGCTTTAACCGAGCGCATGTTCTCCAGTTTGGCTTTACCCAAATCTAAACCCTTCTTGAGATGAAAACGTGACATAAAAAGCGCTAAAAAAAAAGTGACAGAAATGCACCAAATAAGTCAAAAAGGAGCAACAATAATGCGACGAAAAAAAAAAAAAAAAAAAGATCCCTTCACATGAGTTTTGTAGGTCTTAGCTTTCAAATGAGCCGTTACTCTGGCCTGGAGGCTGAAAGCTCCAGTCGTGAAGCTTTTACATTTGGGTAAAGTCGAACTGGAGAAAATGTGCTCAGTGAAAGCGGCAAGAGGTGAATGCAATATTTAAAAAGGTCGTCGATAGTTTCATTATTGATTGATTGTTTATTCCGAGTTCAATGAACGTCACATAAACGTGCATTCATGACATACTATGGGTTCATATATACACAATACAGAACAAAAACTCGAAAAGGAGAGGAAGGAATAAACAAAGTGAACCTCTGATAATCGGAGAAAGAATTTGTGTATGTATGTAAAATTTCCAAAACAATAGAGCAGAAATACATGTTTTTTTTTCTTCTTGATTAGGTTAGACTAGATTCACGCGCTTCTTTTCGTTCAAAACGCTGTGATTATTTCACCATTATAAACATATTTAAAGATGGATCATTTTGCATTTTCCCCCAAGTCGCTTTTGTGGATAAAGATGATCGGATTTACAGCGAGTTTTTCTTGGATTGGCCCCATTGTTGAACAGCTGCTTCCCCCCATTCTGATCTACACGGAGAACACGAACAGACAGAATCCTACCAGTATTTCACTTAAAATCTTGCACTATGAGGCTAAATGTACAGGCGACCAGTAAAGTGAGACATACACGCAGGGATTAAAAGCCTTAAATTTAGTAAACAAGCGATTATATTGCGACAATTTCCCTGTGAATACTGTAAATAGGTCAGACAATGCAATGGCGCCAAACGACAAAACCTGTGGAAATGGCTCATTTTTGGCGGATATAAACAACGATCACTTACGATACGCATATCCGCATTAACATACGTGACAAACATATGTAGGAAAATACAAAATAGCCATTGGATTTTGAGTAAAAAGCTGGACACGGAGCTAAAGTGGTACTAGCAAGCGGGAGTTTGGACTTCCGGGTTACCAAAACGCTGCCAAATCGCCACAAATCGTTCAGTATCTTTCGCTTAAACCCATTTACCTCGTTGCAAAAGCTGCCGTGCGTTTCCAAAAGCGTGTCCCTTGTGTTTGAGCGCGCGCTGGAGTCCTCGGTGATGCCTCTCGCTCTGGTTTTCGCCGCGCACTGACCGGACAGACGCTCCGCACTCAGCTGAGTTTCCCGCGGCCGTGATCTGATTGGTCCGCGCTTGCGTTACGTCACTGGAAGCTCGGCGCTGATTGGCTGAGCCCGAACACGAGGGGGGGTGGTGCTGGCGGGAGATTCGGATTTTCGCGGATTTTATTTTTGCCGCGAAGTTACTGTCATTTTTGAACCAACAACCAACCCTGTCTTCCCCCCGCCCTGACCGAGCGCATTTTCCTCCAGTTCGACTTTACCCAAATGTAAACGCTTCTTGACTGGAGCTTATATAGGCCAGTATAACGCCTCATTTGAAAGCTAAGACCCACAACACTGATGGAAACTTATGTCACAGCATTTTTGTCACATTTTTTAACGCTTTTTTTAAAATTGTGTTATTGTTGTTTTTCTGGCACATTTTTGTTGCCGTTTTATCATTTCTTTGTTGTTTTGTTTTTGTTTTTTGTTTTAATTTTTTTTAAATTTTTTGTTTTTGTCATTTATTAATTTTTTTTAAAATAATCTTTTTTTGTCGCATTTTTATTGTGTTATTGTTATTATTTTGTCTCTATTTTGACGCTTTTTTCCAAGTTGCTTTTAGATTTGGGTAAAGCCAAACAGGAGAAAATGTGCTCTGTTCAGGTGGGGGTTAAGAGGTTAAAGTTATATTAGCTTAACACAACATAAACATTTAATTTGCTGTTTCAACCCAAAGAAACAGAGAAGGAACAACAAGCCTAACAAACCTACAGCCAAAATAAATAAATAGGCAATTGGTCAGTTTTTGAATCTTAAAGGCACTACACCAGATTTATTTTTTGTTCTAAACTCAGACATTTGTGCGTCTAATTATAAAGCATTTGTATCAATTTCAGGGCAGTTTTATAACATTTCTGTGAAAGTGACCCTGAAAAGTGCCTTTATACTAGTCCCTGAGAAGAATTGGGATGCGACAAATATGTTAGGAAAGTTCAATGAGGTCGGATTACAACTAACATTTTAAATAAGTGGTTTACTTTTGTATTGTTTGTAATAAAATAACATTTAAAAAATCAGGTATAGGGCAGTTTCATGATTAAACTTGGACAAAGTGTGTTTGTGTATTACGATTTCTACAGCTGAACTAATTCAGTTTCAGTTTCATGCAGCTAAAATCTGGAACAGTCTTCATGAGGATGTGAGACAGGCCTCAACTCTGACAATGTTCAAATCCAGGCTGAAAACAGCTCTTTTTACCCGAGCAGATGAAAACTGAAAGTATTTTATCTGCACTCTTGCCTTTTACTGTAATTGATTAATTTTATGTTGATGTTTTGACTTGCCTTGTGTATGAATTGTGCTCTACAAATAAACTTGCCTTGACTTGCCTAATGCTGAGACAAGTAAAAGATAATTAATTATACATTTATGAACTATTCTGGAATCATTCTCTTTCTCCTGAGAGAAAGCAGCTGGACCGCTTATCTTTCCTACACTGTCAACACTTCCCTTCAAGGCCAAGCCACGGAGCTAAACCTGAGCTCTCTGGGTCATATTTTGCAAAACACTGACTTTCCGACTGTTGGTAAAAATGCACCTGGAATAAAGTTAAGATTTTTACCATGAGGATAACGAACAGAGAAAAACGGAGAACAAGAAGTCAAAACAAAGATGGAGAGAAAAATTGTGCCAAGTGTCAAGGCCAGAGATATCCTGGTGCCTGGAGACAGAGCCATATCCGGATGCATCAACAAGAAATTCGCCGACTACGGGACAAGATTTCTTAAGAGACGGAAAAAGGACTTAATGACGCGCTCCCTGTGGAACCCGGTAAGAAGACTGGGAAAACGTATACTTGCAACCTAAAGCTAAACGATACAGTAACGTTCCCAAAACCTAACAGACAACTTGGTGCCAGGCCAGAGCAAAGACAACACGCAAATAACCGCACACTTTTGTTTCACTTTCAAGAAGCTTTTAGATTTGTGTAAAGCCAAACTGGAGAAAATGTGCTCAGTGGTTAAGAAATTAAATATGTGCAGGTTTTTTCTGTGTTTGTGGCATTAAAATATAGTATTCGGCTGTTAAATATGGCATTACATTTGACTTGCCTTTGTATAAACCCTGAAAAAAAAATGACCCGCCTGCCAATAACCCCGAATAAAACTGAAACACACACATTTTTTCAAACCGTCATTTAATAAAAAAATAACTCATTTCGAAACAAACCTCAGCCAAGTAAAAACATTGGTTTCGAGTTTAATCAAAGAATACAATTTTTTAAAGGTTTGGTCTATTTTTGTAACGATTTCCCTCCTTTTTTGTCCATGAAAAGCGAGTACATAATGTGCAGTGATGCGATTCCTGTGAAAGCGTCTCTCCTAATGTCCAATCTTGCAGTAAATCAACGTCTGCGCCTCCTTGTCTTTGTGCTTTTTTTCGTGCTTCCTCAGATAACTCTTGCACGCAAACTTTTTACCACAGAGTGCGCAGCTGAACGCCTTCTCCCCCGAATTGAGGCACAAGTGGGTCACGAAATCGTGCTTCCGCGCAAACTCCTTCTTGCACACCGCGCACGTGTGGGGCTTCTCCCGCCTGTGGACCACCGCGACGTGCCGGGACACGTTGTACCGCTGCCTGAAGCACATGCCGCACTCCGGACAGCGGAAGGGGTGGCCGTCCGTGTGGGTGCGCATGTGCTTGTTGAGGTAATACATCTGGGCGAAGGTTTGCTTGCACACCGAGCAGCTGAATGGTTTCTCGTTGGTGTGGCGTCTCATGTGAATGTTGAAAAGCGACTCGAACCTGAACGTCTTGTCGCAGGCCGAGCACCTGAAAGGCTCCTTGCCGTGGGAGGACATGTGCTTCTGAAAATACGGCCCCGGCTTGAACTGCCTCCCGCATTCGGGGCATTTCAGCGGCGTCGCCTTCCCGTCATGTTTGTCGGCAACTTTCGCGCTCTCTCGTTTCGATTCGTCTTCGGGAGCAGAGGCAGCGGAGTCGTTCGGCCGTAGAGTCTGTCGATTCGAAGGTTCGGAGCTGCAGCCGGGTTTCTCAGCGTCCAACTCCGAAACAGGACGGACTTTTCTACGCCTCAATCGAACATCTGCAGGACACAGAGGCGAGAACTCACAACTCTGGTTATCATTTCTTTGTTATTATTCCTGCTTTGAGTAGGGACATTAGAAGTGTCAGAGAGAATAACAATCCACCTCAATTCATAGTTTTCATCATCACCATACTTCATATGTCAATATTCTCATTAAAGCTGGGGTACCTGATTTTTTACAGTTCAAACAGTGACATTTTTTGTTTAGGCTCAAAGTTGTTTCTATAGCTCTCACAGTCCCTCCTGTGTATTCACATTGTTCAAAGAATGTAATTATATGCACATTTCACACCCATATACAGCATTGAGCGGCGACAAAGTGAAGCAGGGGCGGCCACCCCAATGGCCGCTGACTGCTCTGCTTTGTGACTACGACACTGGAGGCCGCCATTGCTCCACCTTTGCTGTAGTACCTCCATATGGCCGCTATTTCCCCATTGGAATGCATTGGACTTTAGACACGTTAAAAACAACTTTAATGCCGGTGCCTAATGGTTTAGAAGGGGCTAGAGCTAGATATTCCTCCTGTGATTACGCTGGGTTAAAAACAATATGGGGCACCGGGCTTTTTATCGGAGAAATAAATGTTTGAAATCTTGCATAATTAATGAGGGCCTGACTTTGATTGACAGGCCGTTTACGTCGCTGCCTGGCCATGGGCGCGATTACAACAGAAATACACGCCCATTACACGCCCCGCGAGGGCCAAGCAGGGCCGGGTCTACAGTCAAGATCCCGCCCTTATGCCCTTTTTAGGAACATGCTTCGTCAGAGATGGAGAGGAGGAGCCTGTAAATCCGCCATGATTTCCCCTCGAACGTGGTCATTGTGGTAAACGGGGAGGAGTGAGGAGGAGGAGCTGTCTATTCTTTATACAGTCTATGGGCCACCCCCAAGATAAATTCCACTCATTTAGATCAGACTTCTATCATCCATTGCTCAATAAACCTTTAGGTGAAGACAATTCAACAAGGTCTGTGTTTTGCTGTGTTTACAACATACTCTGAGGTGGCAAAAATAAATGTATTCTACACCACCAAAAAAAATCAAGTACCCCAGCTTTAAGGGCAAATGGACAGTGTTTAGGGCTGCACAATATGTCGGAAAGCTATGGTTGTCGTTAGAGATGCACCGATCCTGCTTTTTTTGCTTCTGATACCGAGTGTCTGCCGATATCCGATATGAGTGAAAAAGTGAATGGTCCCCTTTTCTCCCGTGTGAAATCAATAAAGTCTTATCTTTTCTTCTCATGGTGTTACAGATCAATTATAATTATTAATAAACTAATGGAAAAAAAACATTTAACAAGGATCACTGGCTTCACACTATCTTTGCGAGAGGCTACTTTATATTCATATAAACAGCTCACATAAGGTGATCTGATCAACTTGTGCATTACAAATATGTTATAATAAGTTAATCTTTATCAGCATTTCATTAACTTGAAGACAAATACTACAAAGACTACTTTAGGCAATTCTATCATAGTTTCTGACCCAGCCTCGATAAGCTGCCGTTAGCATTAGCATGCTCCCACTAGCTTTAGCACGCTATTGCTAGCCACGGCATTTTTCGCGACGATCAATAATTCATTTACGGAGGTTAAAACTAACTCCGCAATTGAATTCTCCAGGCTCTGCCCTTCAAAATGAGGTACAGCATGCTCATATGCAAGTTAAGTTATATTTTTATTTCAACTAATACAGGTTTTAGCTCTCAATGCGTACTAAAACTCATATTGGTTCAGTATCTGATATTTGCAGCCATTACTTGATATCTTATTTTTTTCAGTATCTGCTCCAATTTTAGCCTTGTTTTGGTTCCGAGACGGTTTCTTTTTTGACTCACTGAAGAGAAACTAAGCTAATTAATTACTCAAACTACTACATGATCAAATGTTAATAATGAAGAGAGATTTTAAGACTTTCTGAACCGACAGTGAATGGCAGAATTCCAATAAGATTCAAATCAATGTAAATGAAAACTATGAATTTGCAACAAATAGTTCTGTAGAATGTCTGACACTTTGACACCAGTCTTCTTTGTATTTCAATCCTTGTCCATAGCAAAACGAGACAGACAATCAGAGCAAAAGAGTCCAGGTTAGCCCCTTCACCCGCAGCTGGAATATTAGTAAGGTTGGGGACCATTATTTTTCACATCCATTTTTGATTGACCCCTGGACAGCGCTTAACTCGCCAATATATCACAAAACTTTCAGTATCATGTGTTTTTCCCGAAACCACGGACATATCGCTTAACAGGACCGAGCCCTACTCTTTACCAATAATATTCTAGAACAAAAGGTCTCCAACCTGTGGCTCTTCTCTTTTCTAAGAACGTCTACAGAAGCCTAATGGGTCACTATGTTGGCGAAACAGTTTGTATATCAAGCCACTTTTATGGATGCATTTTCTCCATGCAGCAAATGAGCGAGTCATAAACACATGGAACACTATCTGCAAAAATGTAAGAGGCTGCTGGCTAGTGGTTCGTAGCAGGAGTTCACGCCCTCTACAAAGTCAAAAATAGTGTGCTTATAAGTCTGCTCAAGTGTCTTCAAAGCGTAAGTAGCTCTCTGCTGTGGCTTACGGTTGGAGACCCCTGTTCAAGAACATTAAAAAGTGGAAGAATTGTCCATAAAAACAGCAAATATCTCACGATGAAAGCACTGATATCTTCATCTTTTCACTCGACGCCTGCGTGAGTTTTCTGCACGTGTTGATTGAGCGAGGCCCGGACGCGAAAGCCTTTCGTACAGAACGCACAGACAAACGGCTTCTCTCCCGTGTGCATCCTCATGTGGATGATCAGGTCGCTTTTCTGGGCGAACGCTTTCTGACAGACCAAACAGTTGTGGGGCTTCTCCCGCCTGTGAACGGCTGAGATGTGGCGGTGCATGTTGTGCTGCTGCTTGAGCCTCAGCCCGCACTCCGGACAGCTGAAGGACTTCTCCTCCGAGTGCGTCTGCATGTGCCGCTTCAGGAGAGCCCTCTGACTGAACTCTTTGCTGCAAACCGAGCACCTGTGCGTTTGCATGTGACTCCTCGGGTGAGCTTCCTGATCAAAACCTCTACCGCAAGCTGAGCCCCTGAACGGTCTATCGTCTGTTTCCGTGGGAGAAATTGGGAGATTGAAAAGCCCCGGGTTTTGCAGGTCAATTATTGCGTTAGTGTTGCCAGAAAAGCTGGCGAAAGACAGAAGCGTGTTTTCATCGTCTATACCTGTGTTCGAGTCCTCTATGAGAACCAGATCGGGGTCTTGTTTGTTACTTTTGGACTTTCTCTTTGTCGCAGGCTCCCAGTCGTCTGAATTGTCCGTTTCTGAACTGCTGTAATGTTGCTCATTATTGTCCCAATTTAAATCCAAGCTGCAGCCGGGCGCTTCTCCTGAACACTGCTCTCCAACAGACTCCTCGACTTGCTCTTGTTCAAGGAAAGTGGATTTATCGATATTTTCTTCGGACTTCACAGGGAGAGTGGACACTGGGAGCTCCACAGATGGGTCTGCCTCTTTTTTGACCAAAGGTTTTTGTTCCTCTACGATGGGTTCAGGACTCAGGTGGACATCTGGAGGCACTGAAAGAGGCTGGATAACTGTAAGTGAGGACACAGAGACAAGCGTTAAGGTGATGGGATTCCAAAGGAGTTAAGGCACTGAACAAAATGAAAAGACATTTAAAAAAATCATCTACAAATCAGCTGTTAGGGGGTTTGTTGAAGGGGAGTTACTGCTCTCTTCAACTGGCTCACTCTCTGGCATTTTAATGCACCACACTATGCAGGGCTACAGCATACTTCACATATAACTCAATTAAATAAATATATAATAATGATGATGATAATTAAACCCAAATTAAAATTATACTGAGAATGGTAATGACAACTGGAAAGTATCAAGATCTCAAATTATAATATCTATTAATGTACCTTTATACCATAAAAGTAACTCTGTAATCACGGGTAAAAATATGCAAGCAATATATTAAGTAACACATTTTTTTGACTTACTTTGTTCTAGACATCGTATATGAAACTAGATTGTTGTTGTAGCTGTGCGTTGGTTTAATTAATTATATAAAGAGTTTATATATTTTTGTTGTTTGTTGTAAGTTGGTCTGTATGAATGTAGCTGCTTGAAATGTTTTGAAATGTTCTTTTTTTATGTATTGCACTTGGGGGTGGGGGCTCATAAGCTTTTTGCTTCAGCCCACTCCTTTTGAGCACAATGTGTATTGCTCAAATAAACAAAACTAAAAACATTTAACTCTAGAACACCATTGCTGGGGGGTTTTCACCCAAGCAAATAAATGTATGTGATTTTCATTATGCTGCGTTTATCCGAGTGTCATGGGTCTCTGGGAGCTTCAGCATCGTCTTGACATCTTTGATGGCATGTGTTTTTCCTAATCCAAAACACACATTTCCCTACAGGCACATGTTTCTGTGATTTTCACCCAGCAATAGTGATAGAAGGTAAAGTAGGTTTTGGGTGGATTCTGCCCAGAGTTAGGGTAGAGCCTTCACCTGGGAAGTCTCAAATATCCTAGGAATGGGTGGACCAAAAATCAAGTTTCCATCTTCATTATTATAATTTTTTTTGTAGGAATTTTTTGTTCCCAAATTCCTAATTTTCCAGTAATTTGAGCATTTTCATATGGTCCGTTCATGATGCTTTTCTTTCATTTTGTTAGACATGACACAATTTAATATAACAGAACACTAACACATCAAATATGTCATGTATTAATATATATTTTGATGACTAGTACTTTTTATTGGGTGTATAATTTTGGGTAAAAATCCCCCGGCGTTAGTGATGGTGTTTTGAATTTGAGCGATAGTGTTTTAGGGTTTGCCATACTGAAAGTTCTAAGAGTCAAACATGATACTTAAAAACTACTGACCCACCGATCCGGTACTGGTATCGGATATTGGAGCCAAAACCAGAAAAAATACGATATTGGATTAGTTTTAATACGAACAACTCATATAAATTGATCTGATCTTTACAACTTGTGCATAACTAATATATCAGTTATTCTTCAATAGAATGTCATAAACTAAAGTACACCAACACTTGGCCGCTCCAGCAGTGGCTGATTTTATTTTATTAGGCAACATTAGGCGATCCAATCATAGCTTCTGTCTCAGGCTTGATTAGCTGACGTTAGCATTAGCATGTTGCCGCTAGCTTTAGATACTGTTGCTAGCCGCGGCATTTTGCGTGGCAAACCAAAATACGTTTGCGAGGATTAAAACTAACTCAGCAATTGAATGCCCCTCGTTCTAAGCTTAAAAATGACATACAGCATGTCCATATTCACTAAGATTTAGTTGGTGAAAGTTGAGTTTTTGAAGCGGTGAGACAACACAGGTCATCGGTTCAGTATCTGATATTTGTAGCCGATACATTTTAAAATTCAAAACCGAATTGGACAGAACGGGCAAACGTGTGTGTACAATTACATCCAAACCTGCATTTGAATGTAATTGTACTATTTTATTTATTTATTCATTTGGTCGGGACAGTACATGTTAATGAACACAATGGACATCATGCTTGTAAACACGCCATGTCGGATTGTAGCCTTAGGCTAATTTGCATCAATCGTCCCCACAGTCGCACTCTCATTCATCCTGGCCTTTTGTACATGTTTTTAGTGGTAGGGGAAACCAGAGTACCCAGAGGAAACCTACGCAGACACAGGGAGAACATGCAAACTCCACACAGAGAGGCCCCGTCCAGGTGGGAATCAAAACCAGGACCTTCTTGCTGTGAAGCTCGAGCGCTAACCGCTGTGCCATGATTATGCGGTGAAAATAGCAGTGACATTATTGTCAAAGAAACCTAGATTTAATGTAAGTTTTTAATCCAATATTCAATGCTATTTAATGACACTTGAGGTCTTAATTTGAGCAGTGCATGCAGGACGTTTAACCCTAATGTAGAGTCTGCCTAAGTTCCATGGTTGGTGTAATTTTGAGCACTTTGTGATTCATTTATGAGTCATTTGCGCCACTTACCACTACGCGGCGCTGCATGCTCGTGTTTAGTAATCCTTCATGAAAACAGCCCAGAGGCAGATTCAGTTGCAAGGCGTGGAGGCACACGACTGTTGACCGTAGCAATGCAGAATTTGTAAGTGGATAAACGATGTCGAGCATTTATGGAGTTGTGGCTGTTTTTGCAAATGTTAGAAGGAACTGGAAGATCATCCCTTTGCAGTTTAGGGGTTTGTGGCAGGAGTTCATGGCATCTACACAGTATACAATTACTCAAGTAGCTCTATGACATTTTTATTTTATAAAAGTAGCTTATGGTTGAAGACCCCTGTTCAAGAACATTAAAAAGTGGAAGAATTGTCCATAAAAACAGCAAATATCTCACGATGAAAGCACTGATATCTTTATCTTTTCACTCGACGCCTGCGTGAGTTTTCTGCACGTGTTTATTGAGCGAGGCCCGGACGCGAAAGCCTTTCGTACAGAACGCACAGACAAACGGCTTCTCTCCCGTGTGCGTTCTCATGTGGATCATAAAGTCGCTTTTCTGGGCGAACGCTTTCTGACAGATCAAACAGTTGTGGGGCTTCTCCCGCCTGTGAACGGCTGAGATGTGGCGGTGCATGTTGTGCTGCTGCTTGAGCCTCAGCCCACACTCCGGACAGCTGAAGGACTTCTCCTCCGAGTGCGTCTGCATGTGCCGCTTCAGGAGAGCCCTCTGACTGAACTCTTTGCTGCAAACCGAGCACCTGTGCGTTTGCATGTGACTCCTCGGGTGAGCTTCCTGATCAAAACCTCTACCGCAAACCGAGCCCCTGAACGGTCTATCGTCTGTTTCCGTGGGAGAAATTGGGAGATTGAAAAGCCCCGGGTTTTGCAGGTCAATTATTGCGTTAGTGTTGCCAGAAAAGCTGGCGAAAGACAGAAGCGTGTTTTCATCGTCTATACCTGTGTTCGAGTCCTCTATGAGAACCAGATCGGGGTCTTGTTTGTTACTTTTGGACTTTCTCTTTGTCGCAGGCTCCCAGTCGTCCGAATTGTCCGTTTCTGAACTGCTGTAATGTTGCTCATTATTGTCCCAATGTAAATCCAAGCTGCAGCCGGGCGCTTCTCCTGAACACTGCTCTCCAACAGACTCCTCGACTTGCTCTTGTTCAAGGAAAGTGGATTTATCGATATTTTCTTCGGACTTCACAGGGAGAGTGGACACTGGGAGCTCCACAGATGGGTCTGCCTCTTTTTTGACCAATGGTTTTTGTTCCTCTACGATGGGTTCAGGACTCAGGTGGACATCTGGAGGCACTGAAAGAGGCTGGATAACTGTAAGTGAGGACACAGAGACAAGCGTTAAGGTGATGGGATTCTAACGGAGTTTAAGGCACATTTAAAGCCACACTGAAAGTTATAAGAGCCAAACATGAGGGCATTTTCACACAGGCTGTAGTTAAGTCGACCTAAAGGTAGTGATGGGCTAAACGAGCCGAGGCACCGATACACGTATCATGCGCTGAAAGCAATGCCTCAGCCGAGCCGTGTCACCGAGCGAATCACTTTGAGAGAAGTCACGTGACCGACACAGTCACCGTGTCATTTTGTATCATGTAGTGTCATACGCAGCGAGCAGCAGGGGGCGCCAGTTCCTCTACTAAATGTGCAACGCAAAAGCAGAGCTACAGGCTCGTACATATTGCAATTGTTACACTGTTCCATTAGCTCTGTAAGGAGAGCGTCCGGTTTACAATTCGAGGGTCGTGAGTCCGAGTCAGATGATGGTCTTAGATAGTTTAGTCCTTTGACTTGAAATCCACTGGTAAACAAAAGCATAAATATTATTGTCACAGGCACTATTCTTTATTAAATCTTGGTCAGTGACTTCATTTTTAGATGGTTGTGTGACTGATAGCTACTTCTCTCATCAATTCTCATTCTTCTGTTTCTATTCTCATAATCCTTTGCAGTTTTCCTCTTTCTAAATCATCACTCTCAGCTGGTTCAACAGCTCAATCCAGACAATTCGGTTCACATTTCTGAACGAGAATCAATGAGCTCAGTCAGTGTCGAGTTTGCCTTCTTCAGGCTCACTGCTGTAATGCCTTTTCACCACCAGATGGCGCCTGTAAGCCTGCCAACACTGCGTGATACAGTGTGATACAATTAGTAAAAGTGTGTGACACACACTCTGAGGCAGGGGTGGCCAACTAGCCAGAGACCAAGAGCCGAAATGTTCAACCCTGATCCTGTGAAGAGGCACAAAGGCACCGACTATTCGCGAGATCCAGGGACGGTAGTTTAATGTGATTAAATGTAACGTGACAGTAACGTTTGATCTGGGGCTGCTGTAGTTGGTCAGGTCTTGGTTCATTATGTGCCCAAAGAATGAGATCAGCTGAACCTCCTGAATGACCATCGTGACCATTGTCATGGATCCAGATCTCAACCCCATTGAGAATCTCTGAGATGTTTGCACAGCGGTCACACTCTCCCATCATCAATACAAAATGAATGCAACACTGGACCTTTTAACATTAGAGTGCGTGACCTTTTGTTGTGGTGACTTTATCCGTGGTCAGACAGAGCAAAACATAAGAACATGATATAAAGCTTGAAAAAGTCGATTTTACATAATACCCCCCCTTTAAATCAGAAAGCTCTTATGCTTCTTTCTTTTGTTTCCAGAGCAGTGTGGCCCGGGGGTTGTGCGAGCTCAAGGGGATGATTCTAACAAGTACAGCTCCATTTTTTTGGATGCGATTTGATTTTGAATAACAATTTAAAAAAAAAGAGAATTAAAATGAACACTAAATGCTGATTCCTGGGTGCGAATATGCATAAAAAGTGCAATCTACTCATGTAAGTCATGTATTGCACGCCAGATTAAAAACGTTTAACTTCATAGCTTGTTGTAGCCAGAAGGATTGATTACAAAAGTTCAACCAAGGCTTTGACACAGGGGATTAAAGAACACAATTAACAGTTCAATTACCATTTTGGAATACAAACAAGTCAAACCCGCATATATTCCGATTTCAGTACAATAAAATCACACATTAACACATCATTGGATACACTACCTGTTAGCTCTACACGAGGCTGCTGTAGTAATTTCGAGCGCAGAAACTCCTCCTCGTATTCCGCAAAAGTTCGTTCAAAAAGGGCAAAGATCTCATCTGCCGCGACAGCGAGTCTCTCCACCACTAGATCCCGCAGCGCCTGGTTTTTAGAGGACATTTTTACCGACGGCTCTGGGGCTTTAGCTCCGACAGTAGCATCACAAGGCTAACAACAACGCGTCTTGTTCTACAGCGACGCAGCCCTTTCGAGCGCCCACGGCTGCCCCTATCGGAGGAGAGAGGAACAGCACATTCCACACTCGGAACTTTTTAGATTTTATATTTTTATGTATTTATTCGCGCATGTATTTGTTCATTATTTATTTATTTATTCATCAATGTATATGCATATCTACTCTCAAATGGTTAGACTCACAGCCTTCTGTCCCGTCTATTGTTCTGACTAATGGACGTTCACTGGAGAATAAAACAGATTAACTGTTAAACTCTTCCCAGAAGATGGTGAAAACCTGTTGAGGAGCGGAGGGAGCTGTGCAGGAGGAAGGAGGAGGTGGAGGAGCTGACCAGTGCAGGAAACCACGCTTTGAAACAGGGACAAACCCAAAACCTCCAAAAACATGCGGGTCAGGTTGGCCCACATGGCTCAGTCGAAGCGGCTCAGGACTAACACCTGAACACTATTTCTTTGTACGCTTGTACAATGACAAATAAAGCAGTTACGTACATGGTATTTGCATTTTAATGCAGAATGTATCAATTTGCTAGAACACGCATGCGCACGCACGCACACACACAAAATATATCATTAGGACTAAATAAATAGTTGTCAGTTAAAAGCTAAGCTAAAAAGGTGGGTCGAGCCTGCTCTTAAATACATGGACGTTCTCTGTGGTCCTGAGCTCCTCCTCAGGTCGTTCCAGAGGCGAGGGCCATAATATTGGAAAGACGCCTCGCCGTGAGTCTTTCTGTTGACTTTAGGAATAACTAGGAGACCCCTGCCAGAGGAGCGAAGGGGCCGTGAAGGTTCATAAGGTAAAAGCAGTTCTGAAAGATAAGAAGGACCAAGACCATTAAGACATTTAAAAACCATTAAAAGAACTTTAAAATGGATCCTGAAACACACGGGGAGCCAATGCAGCGACTCTAAAACCGGTGTAATGTGGTCCTGCCTCCTGGTCTTTGTCAGGACACGAGCTGCTGAAGTTTGTAAAAGTTGTCAATCAATCAATCAATCAAATTTTATTTGTATAGCGCCTTACAACAGCCAGAAGGTGCCCAGGGCGCTTTCCAGAATAGAAATAAAAGATATAATAGACATCAATAAAAACACAAATGTACATAAAAACAGCAGTCGAGTCAGTGGCTATGCATCAAAAGCTCGTCTGAAAAGATGTGTCTTCAACTGTGATTTAAAAAGACTCAACTCAGTGATGTTTTGAAGCTGTACCGGAAGTGCGTTCCACAGCTTTGGGCCTTGGACGGCAAAAGAACGGCCTCCAAACTTTATGTATTTGAACTTGGGGATGACCAGGGAGGTGTGTTCAGAGGAGCGCAGAGTTCTGGCTGGTTGGTAGACCGTTACTAAGTCGGCGAGGTAGGCCGGGGCCAGGCCATTGATGGCCTTGAACACAAACATCAAGACCTTAAACTCCACCCTAAACCGCACTGGGAGCCAGTGGAGAGAGAAGAGGACAGGGGTGATGTGTGAGCGTCTGGAGGTGTTGGAGAGAAGACGGGCTGCTGCGTTTTGTACCAGTTGAAGCCGATTGAGGAGTGATTGGTTAAGTCCAGTGTAGAGGGCGTTACAGTAGTCTATCCTCGAGCTGATGAAGGCATGAATGGCTTTTTCAAGGTCGGCTCGGGACAAGAATGGTTTGATCTTACTGAGTAGCCTTAGCTGGTAAAAGCTCGCTTTCACAACTGCAGTTGTAAACCTGAGATACTCTTTTTGGGAAGACCAGAAAGCAGGGCATTACAGTAGTCCATACGACTGGTGATAAAAGCATGCATTAGCGTCTCCGTGTTGGCCCGAGAGAGAAAGGGGCGGGGCTATGTTCTTTAGATGGTAAAAACCTATCTTTGTGATATTCTTAATGTGTGGAATTAAAGTCAGCTCAGAGTCAAAAATCACACCCAGGTTCTTCACCTGTGAGGAAGGATTAAAAGACAATGACTGTAGTTTTGGTAAAAGTTTCTCTCTCTGGGCCTCGGGACCGATGACTAAAACCTCAGTTTTGTCCTGGTTAAGCTGGAGAAAGTTTTCTGCCATCCAGGATTTGATCTAAAATGCAGTTAGAAAGTGCATCCATTGGCCTGGTGTCCTCAGGAGACATGGAGATGTACAACTGTGTATCATCAGAGTAACTATGAAAGTTGACTCCATGTCTCCTGATGACATCACCAAGAGGGAGCATATACAGGTTAAAAAGCACTGGGCCTAAAATCGAACCCTGGGGCACACCACATGTAATGTTATGGACCTTAGAGGAGCAGGTATCCACACTTACCATGAGTCTGTGAGATATAAACCAACCACATACTTTTCACATTTACTATAAAATCAATCCAACAAACTCTGATGTTACATTTACGGTTTGAAAAAATAATTTATTTAGTTGATTGATTACAAATTCAACTTAGACATACAATAAATTCAATAAATCTGTAAATGAATTCAGAATAATCAAAATAAAGTTTAGTAACAATAATGAACAGAAGATTTCTACAAATATAGAAAAATGTTTAAGAAATTCAATTGTATATAAATACAACTCTTAAATGAACCAGGATATAATATATATATTTTTTAGGTCATTGGTTTGATTAAACAACCCAATGAGGCTTTACTAAATGTAACAGAGCGGAGAAACACATTCAGGTAATTTACACAGCGCCACCTGTTGTTCATAGTGTGTAGGGTTTCAACATGAACAAAACACATTAACTTTTTTGTTGCCTTTAAAGAAATGTAGCGGAGTACAAAGTAAAAAGTTTTCAACACAAATACTACTCTGCAGCACTGTAGTAACATTGCTTTGTCACCGACCACTTCTGCCTTTTTTATAGATAAATATTGACAGAAATGTTTGAAAGGCTCGCCTAGACTATTAAGACACACATACAATCTCCTAAACCTTTAAGCTTTAGGAACAAAAAGGAGCGAATTCTACACTGGAACAACGATAACAAACTCAAATGAAAAGTCAATAAACTAGAATTCAATTAAATCTGAATAGAAAGCAGTACATTAATAACGAGTGAACTGTTTCTCAAATTGACCATAAAACATCAAACCAAGGAATAATCATGGATTACAATTGCAACACAGCTTCACCTTTTTACGACAAATACATTATATAATTAACAATATCCGGGGCTAAACCGGATCTAAACTAGTCTTGTGGCTTGGCTCTGCGTCTCCGGCCTCCTTCTCGATCCATCGCCATCTGCAGCCATCTCTTCATGTACTTCTCCACCTCACAGGCCGAAGCCGTCGGAGTGATCGGGTTCTTCCAAACCGCGGCTACGAAAAAACACACAATAACAGTGAGTGAATAACAGGGAATCAGACACGGGTTAGGAGGATTAAGAGAATGCAGTTTGTATGATTTGTAAACATTCAATCTAACAGAGGAATGAAGAAGAAGAAGAAGAAGAAAAAGAAAAAGAAGAAGAAGAAAAAGCAAAAGAAGAAGAAGAAAAAGAAAAAGAAGAAGAAAAAGAAAAAGAAGAAAAAGAAAAGCTAAAGAAGAAAAACAAGAAGAAGAAAAAGAAGAAAAAGAAGAAGAAAAAGAAGAAAAACCTAAAGAAGAAAAAGCTAAAGAAGAAAAAGAAGAAGAAAAAGAAGAAGAAGAAAAAGAAGAAAAACCTAAAGAAGAAAAAGAAGAAAAAGCTAAAGAAGAAAAAGAAGAAGAAAAAGAAGAAGAAAAAGAAGAAAAAGAAAAGGAAGAAAAAGAAGAAAAAGAAAAGGAAGAAAAAGAAGAAGAAAAAGCTAAAGAAGAAAAAGAAAAAGAAGAAAAAGATGAAGGAACTGCAGCGTAGTTAGTTTTAGCTTTTGTGTTTTTGACAAATGTACACAGTGAAAGTAGTTGGGCGATGTGATCGTGTGGGGAGTTCAGCTTCCCGATGGCCTTGTGTATGAAACTGTTCTTAAGGCGACTGGACCTGGCTCGTAGATTCCACAGTCTCCTCCCTGAAGGCATTACCTTGAAGAGACTGTGTGATGGGTGCGTAGGGTCCCTGGTGATTCTGACGGCTTTGTGGGTGAGACGGGTGGATGGTCCAGGAAAGGTTCTCTGAGATGTGACACCCAGGAACTTAGTGCTGGTCACCCTCTCCACTGCAGCACCGTTGATTGTTAGAGGAACATGCTGGACCCGCGCTCTTCGAAAGTCCACAACAATCTCTTTTGTCTTCTCCACATTTAGAGAGAGGTTGTTCTGTGTGCACCACAAGGCCAGACTGCTCACCTCACTCCTGTAGTTTGACTCGTCTCTGTTGCTGATGAAGCCCACCACTGTTGTGTCGTCTGGAAACTTGATGAAGAGGTTTGAGCACAGTCGAGCAGAACCCACTTGTTTTGGAAATTGTCATCAACTCCAGTGGATGTTTTGAACTAATCCGATGCAGAGGTTAGAAATGGACGGACGTGGCAGATCTAGAGCAGATTTGTGGACACAGATGGAGAGTGAGTTGGTGTGAGACGGGTCGGACTCACCGATGATGACGTCTTTGAGCTGCAGCGAAGCGAAGGGGCTTTTCCCGTTGATGCCCCTCCAGTTGGTCCTCATGGCCAGAGAGTGAGAGACGACTCTCTTCATGATCCTGAACACCGTGTCCCGGACGTCGGTGCCTCCGATCAGACTCAGGTGGTTAATCTACAAAGCAAATAATGTGGACAGTCCCAAGTTTAGAGGTGGTTGAGACGGGACTGGACTTCATGTATCTTTTTATCCTCCTTTGAGTTAGTTCAGTTCATAGTTTAGAGACTTATTAGAAAACCTATAATGAACTAAGATGAGATAAGACTTTATTGATCTCACAACAGCAGCTCTTCAGAACACAGGGGGGTGCAAATAGTCAGAAAATGTGTAATCAAAGAAGAATGAGGTAGATAATGTAAAACAAGTAATTATGGTAATATTAGATTAAAGGTATGTGTAGAATGAATACAAACTATATATAAACCTAAATACAGGGGCGCGTATGTACTCGGGTGCATTAAAGGCTCACTGCGTAACATTCTGGACTATACTGTGGCCTTCAGTGATGAGCAGCTCGACACAGAACATGCTGTTACTGCAGTGGGTAAGCTGAGATGAATAGTTCTGACTTTAGTTACATCTCCATGGAGACGAGCTGGTAAAGTTACAGAGCTGAGCTGCTCACAACAAAAGCTCATGTTTGTTCGTACATTTAAGAGGTACTGTATTTTTCAATGATAAAAATATCATAAAATAAATGCTATAGTTTATGAATTGATACATAAATATGTGGTTTTTAGTTACATCACAATAATTTATTTAAAAAATATTATAATTTTAATATTTTATGTTTTATTTCTCACAATTTCTGTCACTACTGTAACACAATCTAACCTTTTCAGGGGTTTTTTCTTTACAGTTACTCACTACTCAAGAAAGCTTTTACTCTCTAAAATAATTTCAAAGTAATATTACTCAAACTTTAGTTAAACAGAGTTAATATTTTTGGCCTGTTTTGGCGTTGGGACAAACAATCACCTCGGGACAATAAGCCGTGACACAAATACAACTTAGATTTGTAAAATATTATCTCCATCCATCCATTTTCTTCCACTTGTCCGTTGCCGGGTCGTGGGGGCAGCTGTTGGAGCTGCACCAGCCCTTATAGCGCCCCCTGCAGGTGGGGGGTCCACAGAAGGACGGCCTCATGGTTCTAACCGGGCCTGTTGGTCTCTCATAAGGGGCTTCTGAGCCGCTCTTTGTCTGACCCGTCACCTATAGGACCTGGTCGCCATGGGAGACCCTACCAGGGGCACGAAGCCCCCGACAACAGAGCCCCCAGGATCATTCAGGCTCAAACCCTCCACCACGTTAAAGGAGAGGTTGCTGAAAGTTTCTGAAATAAGCATCAACTAATCCACAAAAAAACGAAATTATGATCAAAACAACCCTCAACATTCATTTGAAAAGACTAAAGTGGTGACTCTATACTTTTTCTCTACATAAATATTTAAAAACAAATATTCTGAGAAAGGCTCGCGACCCACTTTTGGGTCCTGACCCACCAGTTGAGAAGCTGCTGTAGATGTTTGCTGTAACTGGACTGATGTGTCCTTTATCAGCTGTTGTCTTACAGATGGCCATTATTTGTGAGATCTGCCAGTGTTTGTTTCATGAGGATAGGTCCAGGAATTAAAGAGATATTAACCATAAACTGAAACAAAAACATACAAAACACTCTAATATAAAGTATTTGCTCACATTTAATAAACAAACAAACAAACAAACAAAAAAAGCTTTAATAATTCGATGTGAAAATTATCTTTTGATTGATATTTGACAGCTCTATATTTTGACGTAACAACTGCATCATATGTATTGATTATTATTTGGCTCATTTTATGAAATTTAAAATGTTTTCATTTGTTTGTTTCTCTAACTGCTCAAAGGTGAAAAGTTCGGAGGACTATATGAGCTTTAGGCTTGCATTAATAAAATGACATTGTGATATGTTGCTGAAGAGCAAAATACAGCTGTGATCGGTAAATGACGGTAGAGGAAAGAAGCACAGAGAGGCCAGCGATTCTACGATTCTCTCTTTATTAGAAAACAAACAGATGAAAGGTTCATGCATTAAAACAAAACATACAGGTCACAGAGTCATTCTTCTACTCGGATTGAACTTGAAGAAACTCTTATTTGAGTAAAACATTAGTAAATCCGTAAGTGACATAAGTGTCGAAGTGGACCAACTTTAATTATTTATACTTCACATTTTCTACATCCTACTTACACAAACCATGATATCGAAGATAAACAACTTTATCTTAATGTCCTTGTATAATAGTAATAATGATGCACTTGTAGTACTTTTACCTTCATTAGGCCCAAAGCGCTTTACAGCAAGTGACCAGTCACCCATTCAGTCTCTCATTCATACACCCTCTTGCTCCTGGAGGCAAGGGGGAAGTGTCTGGCCCAAGGACACAATAAAACCTTATGAACGTCCGATCATAAGAAAACTGGCTCTACCAACTGCGACACCAGCGCTTTTCCAGACGCTTTGCAATACTACTGTAGCCACAGCTGCCCTGGGGTAGACTGACAGAAGCAAGGCAATCACAAATGCCACATGAAAAAAACTTAAAGGGATATTTCATGATTTTCAGGGCCTCATTTCCTAGTTATCCAGAGTGTTGTCGATTTCTGGAGATATGCTTTTTATTTAATTCATGCAGTCCTTATTTTTTTTATTTTAGTGGCGCTAGGCTAGTGCTAGGCTAGCACATTCCTATGGTAACAGCTAGCCTACATCAAAACAGTCTGAAATACTAATACGAATACTAAAATACTGTTTACAATAAAAAGTCCATACAAAAAATGTAAGTGCCTTGTTTAAAGTCATCACAGCTCGTGGAGAGAAACCGAAGGCGACCAGTAGAACATTTGATCGAGCCGTGTCTTTTCTCTGAAGGAGGTATTTCAAAAATATATAGCTTACATGAGGCCTCCAGGAGCGGCAAAGATAGACATAGCTCATTAGCTTTTAAACTCTTGCAAAATAACAATGGGACCCCGACACGTGACCAGACGTGGGTAGAACTGTTGAGTTGTTGTGACGTTCAGCACAGTCTGAGCTGGGAGACTTAAGTGTGTCCTTCCAAATGTTTTACAAAGTATTCCTTTCGTAAGAACGTTCTTTGGCAATACACGCAGTGATAGTGTAACTCTGTCCTGCAGGAGCGGCCACACCTGTGTATTGTGAATTCTGGAAAAACGACAGCATGAGAGAGCACGGATTAGACTCGCCCAAATACTCACAAAGTTGCGGATTGGTGAACGTTACCTCGGTGTCTCACTGATCTGTTGAAGTGCGTTTTCAGGTGGAACCTCACTCGGGACCGCTCCGTCGGCTGGAAATGATCTGGGCCGCAGAACGGACAGTGGAAATGTGTGCAGCAGTCAGTGCAGCGCGTGAGCTCCGGCAGAGAATCGCCTACTTGAATAGTGACATCCATCTGGGAAAAAAACGTGCACATTCAGTACCACTTATCTTGGGTGAATTACAAAAGATTTCCCGAGTACTACCAACTCAAAAAAAATAAAATAAAACTTCTATACTTTTATGCTCTCAATTACGTGTGACCAATGGGCGAGGATCACACTTGTTTTTGGTCCTCATGGCGAGTGCTGACATTGCTGCGATAGCCCCCCCTAGTGGCCACAGTCGACTCCAAAGAAAGAACTATATAATATGTAATCTTATGAGCGCTTTAGCTTAAATGCCTGATTCCAAAGAACATTGTTTCTAATGTGGCGCCTGTTGCCTCACCTCCTGCCAGCTGACACCGCCATGGGTTAGGGCTGCACGATTAACCTTTATCGAATCAAAATAGATGTTTTAGCTACTGCGATACTGCCTTGCACCTCCACTTGAGTGACAGACATGAATGATCAAGCCTCGCTTCCTTTGGCTATGGCCAATCAGGAGTGGGGTGGTCAAAAAAAGAATTAAACTGCGTCTTAATGTGACAACTTCACAGCAGGTTTTTGATGTAAATATGAAGTTGATTTTCATAAAACAATTACATTTTGCAGCTTTTGATTGGGAGAATGCTTTTTATGGAGCTGAATAATAATAATGTGTACAGTAATTCTTTTGTTCCCTTTGCCATCCGGGAGCTGAATACGTTTAAACCCCTAAAGTCGTTATGTCTGTTCCTTTGATGTGAATCTGCTAATGCTGTGTCTGCAATGAACTGATTTTATAATGTATTAAGTATTTTCTTATATCAGCTGAGCAAATGAACATGAATGTGCGAGCAAGCCAAAGGCAAATTTCTGCCATCACTGTATGGCAGACAACGTTTTTTCTATTCTATTCTATAAGGAGAAAGAGTGAGAGCATCACATTTGTAGAGAATGATTAAAGCCAAGTATATTTTTCATGACAACCCCATAAAATGCCTCTTTGCCTTTTGCAGAGTTGCATCTTGTTGCAGCATGAGGCTGTGATAACTGAGTACCATGAAGTTTAATTTCGGTAGGTTTTTTGTCCAAATCGTGCAGCCCTACCACGAGTTTACTGTATACGTGAAATTCATTGACTCTGACGTCACTCACTTCCTGATCCAGCCGGTGTGTCAGTGCGTTCCCCGCTCCTCCGAAGGACAGCTCTGTTTTGTGGTAACGGCCCCACAACGCAGACCCCAGGTGCTCCTCGCGCGGGGAAGGTGAGCGTCTCGCTGTCATGGCCCCACCCTCGTGTGCCGTGTCCTGCGTCAGATGGAGGGTTTGGGGCGGAGGTTTCGGTATAATTCTATCAGTAAGGATAGATCAATAAAAAAACGAACCTTAAAGGCTCAGAGCCTTTTCTCCGGTAGCGTTGTCAATTTTGGATTATTGATTGAAATATATATATATATATATATATTATTTGAGAAATGCCATACCGCTCGAGCCACATAAAGATAGAGTTTCCTCTTGTGACGACTCAGAGTATCATATCTTTATTTTCTTATTGATATTTTGTTCAGTAGATTTTTAAAGTTTTTAAAATTTTAAAGTAGCCATCTTGGATAGGGTTATGTGCTGTACTCATTGAAACAACATTTCTTGTAGGTATTGATTAAATGAGTGTGAACAGAATCATATTTGGATCTACAAATTAAAAATTGGTAACAGGAATGACGTGACTCTCCAAATGTTCACAAACAGTTGACAGTGTAAAATATAGGAGAGAGTTACTGACTTGTTAAGATCATGGGAAATGTTCTTCTGAAGGCAACAACCTTTTGATGATGTCATTGGACTGTACCATTAATTAGTGGAGAGGTTTTGTAGTTTGTAACAGTAATGACTAAAATGTAGGGAGTAAATACGGATTATTGGGGTCCAATACTAATATGAAGGGGGTTGGCATGGCCTTTAATCCTGCCCATAGGACACATGTGTTGCTGAGCCTCTTGTATCATTCTGTGAACATTTGTTTCTGAGTTACTTCTCCTAAGGATCCCTCAGGAGCCAGAGATGAGCTAAAAAGAGACAAGACGTCACTAAGCCAAAGGAGGTTGAGTTGAGCGATACGTGAGAAGTGGGATAACTCATAATAGTCTGCCCCTGGTCTCAGTTATGTCTCGGCTGATTTGAAAGAGAATTAAATGAGAACATGAGATGAATCCCAGACTTTTATGAGACACATCTGAGAAGTAAGAGCCTTAAAAGAGATCGTATTATTGTCTTCGATGTCTCTCCCGTGTCTTGATTTATTTCTCCTAAATGTCTTAGAATTATGATAATCGGGCCACATTTGAGAAATGCGAGAACAAATCAAGAATGTAATTTGAAGAGTAATTATCTTTATTAATTAAAAAATGAATCTCCATAATAAAAAGTTGAAAACGTATATTTGGGTAACACCAAAAGTACAGTATGGTGTATTACTGCACCGTTAGTATTTGGGTTACACTTAGAAAAATTAAAACAATGGAAAAAAGACACGCACAAAATAAATACAGTGCCATTTACACCCAGAGATACGTTTACATCGGTGTGAAAGCTTTGATTATGGGACTGGAATAATCAGCGTGTGAAGCTATCTGGCCTACTTACAGAAAATGAACACTTCCAGGTTGTAAAAAATGACCAGCACTGCTCACACTTGGGTTTGGATAAAGCAAATGAAACCATGTGAACAGGACCCGATAACCTACTACTAATAACACAGATACTACCAAGCCTAGGATTCAACTTGGCAGGTACTGTATGTGCAGTACTTTGCTGCCTCTGGTTCATGAAAATGAAATCAGAAAAAGAGAGAAAGCAGTTCCATAACTGTCGGCTATAGCAGTGGCTGCGCCTTAGAACCTGCTCTGGCCCTACATTTGTTGACAAAGGCTTTCTTGAGCTTGGCCTCCTCGATTTGGTCCCAACCAGGTAGAGTAGCACACGTCAGGACATAATCTGTAAAACAAGAGTATTGAAATCTGGCATGAGTATTTTGACAGAAAGACCACCCAGCCCAGACACAACTGCACTTCAGGTTAAAACCGGACCGGCATGGTTGCATTCCCACATTGCATCGCTAGATGTAATGTGGGGTAATGTCACCTCACAGCAAACCCCAACACACCTCCACCATGTTAACACAAACACGTGCAGCGATCGCAAATGTTTGTTCTAAATGCCAGCAATAACAGACTTGCATGACAATTTCAGTTAAGCAAAAAAATGCGTCTCAAAAATGTTTATTTAATTTATTCTGCTGATGAATGTGTGTTGCTCACAAGATTAATTTCTGTATCTCATTGAATCCACGATCAGAGCAGCGTGTGGTCTATGGTGTAGAGGGGAGTGAGGGGCGTGGGTGACGGGGAAAGCCAGGTAAGGGGAGGGGGTGGGGGGGTGGAGCAGAGCAGGGTTCACTACTCCACCTACTGACGAAAAAAAATCAAAAAGACACAGCTTAGTGCAGCTTTAAATTGGGACTTTTAAATTTGAGATATTTTTAGACTTTTTTTCTGATAGTAATCATTGCTACACTGTCCTGATCATAAATCAATCATTATCAACACTATCCTGGCCCGAAAACACACTGAGCATAATTTTGAGAAAACTTACTTAAGATCCCGTCAACCTTCGTACGGTCAAGGAGCCGCTTTCCTTCCTTTCTTGCGGGGTTGTTGCCAGGGCGACCAAAGGGGACTGCATTTTGACACTCGTCAATAGTGAAGAAATGATCAAAAAGTGCATGAAACAGACGCATGCAATGTGGTTTTGCTGCGTGATTGATGGAGGCAAGGCGGAACGATGAGATGAATAAGCAGCTCCCGGGAAAGAGCTCCTGCTGGGCCGATGGTGACGATGGGCTGTCCCGATGTCTCTCTCCCATGAGGTTGCAAAGAGTCTGAAGCTCTCTGACCTGGCCTGGATCTGAAAGGGAGAGAGTACAAATAATACTAGAGTGAGAGAATACCAAGCTACTCTTTCAAATGGTTAAAGGCTTTAATGGCAGGAAAGTTAATTGTTGAACATATTAAAGTTTAATCTTCACTTTGTCACCACTCTGTATATGGGTGTGAAATGTGAATACACAGGAGGGACTGTGAGAGCTAGAAACAAGCTTAGGCCAAAACAAAAAATGTCACTATTTGAAAAGGAAAAGTCAGGTACCGCCAGTGTTAATTTTTAAGATATTTTAATTTAGTTTTAGTCTTTTGACAAAAATTTAATTCAATTTTAGTCGAGATTTGGTAAAAAAAAATACCTTAAATTTTAGTCGAGATTTAGTCGACTAAATTGCAAGTCAATTTAGTCGACTAAATTTAGGACAAGTTTAATCGACTTTGTGTTTATAATATTCATTATAATCATATTTAATCGAGGTCCTCTGCTTCATGGAGCTGCTCCCTCATGAACAAAGCTCAGAGCTGTTCCTTTGGCAGAGAATGTACATGATATGAGGCTCTTTCAGACGGTCAATAGAAGTTTGGATGATTTTAGTCTCTCCTTTCCATTTTTTTAGTCTCATTTTTAGTCATAGTTTTAGTCTCATGAAAAACTTTAAATTTAGTTTTAGTCCAATTTTAGTCGTCAGAAATATCACTTTGACTAAAATTAAGACTAAATATTTTAGTCGACGAAATTAACACTGGGTACCGCAGCTTTAATGAGGCACTGATTAGGCGCCGCTGCACATGACAGAAACTACACCAGTTCACAGTATTACCTCAATACTTACCAGATTGCTCATTTTTGGGAGGGAAGCGCTGCAGGCCCTTCATTTTCTGGGTGGGAACCTGCACCCCTTTGTGTTTTTGTCCATCCTGTTAATGAAAAATAAAATAAAAAATCATTAAGTATAATGTGAACAGTAGTATTTTAACCGAATGCACTTTCATATCTTTAGGGGAACGAGTCTTGGTCCAAATGAGATGTGTGTTTGTTTCATGACCAGTGAAACCACCAACATTAAAATCATTTTAAAGACCGTGAGCCATAGCGTCCCTAATCTTGGAATCTTTGCAGAAAAGAAGGATCACAACACACTGACCCGTCACACGATGTGTTCATTTCAAAGATATTTAGTGTAGAGCAAAAATAGGAGGGCGACCTACTATAAAGCCACGGGGGGCTACAGTCAACCAAGGCAAGTTTAAATTGAATCCAATCGTGACCTTCATATATATATATTTTTAATCAAATGTCAAATCAAATCATGGTTTTCAGGATTTGCCAAACCCCAGAATAAATGTGCATATCATCTGGCAATTTCTCAGACTAGGACTGAACCGTAACATGGTTTTTCCTCTGTTTACAACTCGCACCCTTCACCTAAACCACACCTTCATATTCATTAACGTTAATAATCCCAAACAATTAGTTAACGTTAGCAAAAGTCCCTCTCCATTAAGTTAATACGTTACATTGACGTGAACAAACTCATAATGACGCAGTGTCAGCGTTAGTCATACGGCTTCTGAAGGTGGTGATGTTTCTGTGTTAGACGTGACTACCCGACAACACTACTATGCAAAACCACAGTCATATCAACATCTGGAAATACAGTCGAATAATCGTAACACTAATGTACGTTCACACCTGACCGGATGGATCGCGCTGCTGCTTCTATTTGGACAAAATATCTGCGCTGTTGCTGCTAAGAACGAAGACGTGACTTAAAATAGTTTCCCGATTCTTTGCTTGTGCTTTGGTGACGAGTGGAATCGTTTTACTACCTTTCTCTGCCACTTTCCTCCCTCTCAACATCTCTCCCGGATGTAATAACAATAGCCTACAATATTGTGTGGTTTAAAACATGTTTGTAATCCAGTCCATTGAGTCCATGTTTTCATAGGTTTATTGAAGCATAATTCCTCTAATCCGAATGCCTGGAAAGGCATTTCAAACCACGGCTGCTGCTTAACATCTTGTTCTCCTCTTTCCGGGTAGTAACGGTTTCACTCGTGTCTTTATGATGCAGTAGAGGTGGTTATGTTGCTCCAAATTTGATCATCTGTGTCTTTTTTTTCTCGACACCAACTCATCACCCGCACGCGGAAAATCCACTGTTACCATGGAGATCTGCCATCTTTGCAGCTGTTAGCATACATTTTCCATAGACAAACATGAGCTAAAAACAGTATAAAAAGTGAAGAAAAAAGCCGTGGAACAGCTCTGTTAGTACATCTAACTCACTGTAGTCTTCAAGTGTTTTAATGTGAACAATAAGTCCAGTATTTTACATTTTAAAATCTCCATTCCTTAATATTGCTGCTAATCCCATGATGCTTAGCGGTATGACGTCACATTCCCAAACTCTAATCTCAGTAATCAACCGCACCGGCCGCGGGATCTGTTTGGGCACCATCAGGGAGCTAGCCGCTAGCCAGCTAGCCAACCTTACCATTTCAGTCAAATATTTCACCTTATGTCTAAAGAATTTCTTTATTCAACTCTTCACAACGTTACGTACCTCTCTAAGTCTCGGCCGGGGCAAAACCGGCCAACGCACACGTCTGTTTTTATTTTCAGTGACGGTCACTTGTCTTCTTCCCGCGAGTGCAAATTTCATTTTCTTCTTCTTCTTGTTTTCGGCGGTTGGCAAATAGGTGCATTACGCTTCTGCTCTGGAGGATAGTCTTGGAAATCATGCTCATTTGGGATTATTAATATTATTATAATATATATATTTTTTTTTTACAGGGCACTTTTTTTTTATTGCAATGTACACATACAAACAAGGTATGTTATGCATATATTGTAAAGTCAGTAGCAAAAAAAAATAAAATAATAATAATAATACAAATAATATAAAGTTATGGGCAGCATGAAAGGCATCAGAAAAAAAAAATATCTGTAATAAAACTTTCAAGAATACAGTGGTAAGAAAAAGTAAGTACACCGTCTGGAATTTCTCACATTTCTGCCTAAATCGGTCACTCAGTCTGGTCTGAGCTTCATCAAAATCACAGGAATGATTGAACAGTGTCTGCCTTAACTAATACCAGCCAAACATTTACATTTAATCAAACTTTCATTGGCCATATCATGTAAACATTCACAGCGTGGAATAAGTGGGTACACCGCCTGAATCTCACTGAACTGCAGTCCTTTTCACATTGTAACTGTGTTTCATAACGTGTGTGTAATTCTAATTCTTTCCTGGTTAAATAAAGGTTAAAGAAAAAAAAAACGACGACTGTATTGTTCTATGTGGTGAATCATTTTACATTATGTAAAACATGTAATAGAGTTTTTAGCTGCTAATAATTCATTGCTCCTGTTAATGAACACAGTGAAAGTCATTAGCCATAACCTCTAAAGGTGGGCAAACGCCAAGGAATTTTGACATAATTATAAATAATAATTGTAAATAAAAAAAAGATGATTTATCTCTACAATCAGTCAGTTTGACATGTGTGCGTCTGTGTGCTTTATTATAACCTTTGTATTTGAATAGTTTTTTTCACTTGTCTTGTCTCAAAGCAGCACTTCGGGCAGTGTTTCACTTCCGATACTGATATGACACAGAGATACCACGGGCTTTTTTTAAAAGTGCGTGGTCCTCACTTTGAGAGACGAGAGATTTTTTTATTAATAAACTGTAGTGTAACTCACATTAAACAAAGATCACAGGACTTTTGTACTTGTGTTGAAAGAGATCATTAAAGGAACAGGCCACACTGAGAGAAGTTCTTACCTGAGCTTAGACGAGTAGATACGCACCCGTCTGGTCTTGGTGAGGAAGAGGTGAGTCGCTTCTAACTTCACCCTGTTTGGAGCTATAGGAATATACTGGGAGAGGCTAAACGCTAACAACATCTCGTCTAAGCTCAGGTAAGAACAGATCTCAGTATGGAAAAACCTTTAAGCAAAATGTGCTTTGCAAATATGTTCGATCGATGAGTTATTCTCGAATAGCATTTAATTAGTTGACACGGGCATTAGCGTGCTGCTGCTAGTTGTAGTATTTTGAGCGGCGATCAAAAGTACGTGACAGGTTTGTTTTGAAAGTTCAGTATTTGGAAGCGATACCCAATCCTGTATTCTTTTTTTGCCGGATTGGCTCCGATATCCGATTCCAGTATTGGATCTTGGATCAAGGCATCCCTACTTTACTGTATTTTTAATAATCAAACCTTGACCATGTCCTCACTAGTTTCAGCCAAGATTTAGTGAAACAATTCTCTTCGGTGTTAGTTAAAGGTGCATTCTGCAACTTTTTATGTGAAAAAATTATTATTATTTGTGCTCATTTGACCTTGTAGTGACCCCGCGGCTGTATGAGTGGTCCGCATGGCGACTTTACATTCCATCACGGTGGTTGTTTCTCACGAGAAAACCTTTTCTTTTTGCAAAATGAACTTTAACTAAACTGTTATGTACATTTTGTTGACTAAATTTAAAATGAATTTAGTCAACTTTACATTTATACTATTTAATCATATTTTCTCCCACATGGACAAAGCACAGATCAGGGAATTAAAATGATATGAAACTCTTTCAAATGTTTTTAGACACATGTTTTCATTTTTACTTATTTCAGTAAAATCATTAGTTTGACTAAAGCCCTGTAATAAATCGATAATTTCCCTCATATTTTCAGAGCGATCTTTGGTGTAGGGGGAAATAGGTAAGTACCAGTTTGGTCCTGTAGTCCTGGTCCTGCAGCCGGACCTCCATCCCCGTCAGGCCCTGGTGGTCTCTGATGGGCAGGTCCTTGTAGTCGAGGCTGCACTCGGGAGCCTGCAGCTGAGAGGCCGACAGCAGCGTGAAGATCTGCCCCTGCTGCTGCAACAGGACGTCCTGCTTTGCCAACATCTCGTGCATCAGGGCTGGGACACAACACAAGATTATTATTATTTTTTACTTCTATTTAACCAGGATGGTCTTTTCAACAAGATCATGTATTGATGATGGGGTTAAGATCTGGACCCAATCCATCTCATGCTCCCTGAACCACTCTTTCACAACGTGAGCCTGATCAATCCTGGCCTTGTCCTCTTAGGCCCGTGTGAGGCGAGCCCCGGCACATGTTTAAGCTTTTCCCTCTTGCCTTTTTGTATCATTCTCCTTATGTTCCTTAGATTATTTTGGGGTTTATTTCAATACTACTTTTTTTGATTGCAATAATTGGTTTTCACGTTATTTATCTGTTCATATTTCCTCAAGTTATACATCAAAACGTTCCGCATGTTTGGCAGAATGGTGCTATTACTTTTCGGAGTTCTGCAATTTCCGTTTTTTTCGCAATCGGCCAAAATCCCGCCGATTTTTCCCATTGACTCATAATGGGGCTTCCACAAACTGATGCTTTTCTGTAACTTTTTCCACATTTTCTGCAGTTTGTACATGTTCAGCTTCTGCAACTGGTCCTTTTTCAGGAAAATTCCACCTTCTACAGTTTTCCAGTTTTTTTCTACGGGATTGGGAATTCTGCCCCATTCATGTGGGGAAGGCTCCACAGTATTTTTAATAAGATTTCTTATCAAATTAAGTCTGCCAGTGACTTAAACAGTTTATGCAATGAAAAGAGTTTCTGCAACTTCAACAGTTTGTACAGTTTCTGCAACAAAATAGGGATCTTCGCATATAACGTAGTATAATACAACTAAATAAGGATTTTCACAATAAAAGCAGTATTATACAACTAAATAAGGATTTTCACAATAAAAGCAGTATTATACAACTAAATAAGGATTTTTATTTTTCACAATGTTTTGCAATTTTTGTCATTTCTGCAGCAGTAGCCTAACTATTCTGCAGTCGATCGCAAAAGTTTCAAGTTTGATGTTGAGATTTAAAAAAAATATAGAGTAAGTAATGTTTATTTTTAAAGCACCCTTGACAAGTTTGAATTTGGTCTCTGGAGCACTGCCTGTGCGAAGAAAAAGCTACGTCAAATAAGAGCAATGTTTGAACCTTGACCCTTTGTTCATAAGAGTCAGTTAAATCCAGGTGATGCCTTTTTTTTGGTCAGGCAGTGTATTTTACTCACATGAGTCACTTTGATGATGCGGGACAGCCCCCCCCCCCCTCTCTCACTGGCCTTGGATTTGAGGTTCAGTCATTCAAAATAGCGTCTATTAAAATCAAGAAATAAGCTAAAAATATAACCTATTTTACATGAAAACAGTGCCGCAAAAAAGCAATTTATTTTCATGCAGTTTATTTTCTTCCAAGTGCTTTATTTTGAAAACTCACAGTATGGGCTAAATATGCACGATGTCCCTTCGTGAAAAGAACTTCAAGATGGTGATGAAAAAGTGACAAAAGAGCAACAGAAAAATTATGAAAACGCAACAAATCATAACAAAAAATGTGCCGGAAAAGCAACAGAAAGACATGACCAAAAAGAGACGAAAACACGACAGAAAACAATCACTTTTGTAGGTCTTAGCTTTCAAATGAGGCATTACACTGTTGCTCTCCACTCAAAACGCTTTTAGATTTGGGTGAAGCGGAACCTCTTACCCCTCACTTAAACCGAGCATATTTTCTCCAGTTCAGTTTTACCCAAATCTAAAAGCTTTGCGACTGGAGCTTACAGCTCAATAGGCCAGAGTAACATTTGAAAGCTAAGACCGACAAAACTGATCATAACTTTTTTTTCACATTGTAGTTTTTTTTTTGCATAATTTTTGTCACTTTTTTTTCCATCTGATTTTTTACCCTTTTTTTCCCCCACGTTTTTGTCACGTCTTTTTTTTGCTTCTTCATCACTTTTCAGGAACCCCTCCTGGAGCCGCCACCTTAACGTGGTGGAGGGTTTGAGCCTGAATGATCCTGGAGCTCTGTTGTCGGGGGCTTCGTGCCCCTAGTAGGGTGTCCCAGGGCAAACAGGTCCTAGGTGACGGGTCAGACAAAGAGCGGATCAGAAGCCCCTCATGAGAGACCAACAGGCCCGGTTAGAACCATGAGGCCGTCCTTCTGTGGACCCACCACCTGCAGGGGGCGCTATAGGGGCTGGTGCAGCTCGTATCTGCATCCTCGTTTTCGTCTAGTTGTTGTCGCTGTTTCGACACTTTGTTGAAGAAGCTTTAAGATTTGGGTAAAGCCAAACTGGAGACAATGTGCTCGGTTCAGGTGGGGGTTAAGAGGTTAACCAGCACCAGTCACGTCCTAACTTTTACCCGCTGTCCTTTACGAAAACCCTGAGCTTCATCGGTGTTGCTGCTCAATATAACAGATAAAAGTAATTCCCGTAAACTGAAGCAAAAAAAAAAACGACTCACCCACTGCGTCCGTCGACTGCGCCGGCTGAGACAGGAGGCTGATCCACGACGGCGAAGCTTAAAAACACGCAGATACATTTAAAAAAACATCGTCGTAAAACACAGAGCAACACTGACGTCACCACGGACGAGTAAACGAACTCACGGGCGCGTGCGGACGTCTGCGCCAACGCGGCGTCGGCGAGGGCCGCGTCTAGGCGAGAACAGTTTAGGTCAGACTTCCTTCGCACGCAACTGATATATTTCCAAAACTGGACCGACTGTCACGGTTTGGTCGATGCAGCGCAAACACATGAACACCACCTAAGTCTTTGTCATCAACATCTTTATTGGACGGGGTCTGGAGTCCAGCGTTTATTTATCAAAGTTCCATTTCTAAGAGTCCCAGAAATGTAGATCTCGGACCAGGCGCAAAACACGAGAAAGCTCAGGCATTCGTTCCCTATGAAAAACACGACGAGTAAATAAATTAAAACATGCAATATCGTAATTAGCAAGTTATATGAAAAACGCTCTTTATATATATATATATATATATATATATATACAAAATAAAATAAATCCAGGGTTTATACAGGCAAGTCAATTGTACTGCTTTTTAATGGCCACTGTATTGTAACCTCTTAACCCCCACCTTAACTGAGCACATTTCTCCAGTTATTATCCAGGTATAAAGGCATTAACCAAATCTTAAAGCGTCTTGAAAAAAAAGGCGTCAAAATAGCGACAAAAACGATGTGGCAACGACGAGGAAAAATCGTAGATATTATTTGTCGGTCTTAGCTTTCAAATTAGGCGTTACACTGGCCTGTAGGCGGCAAGAAGCTTTTAGGCGGCACGGTAGCACCGCGGTTAGCGCTCGTGCTTCACAGCTAGAAGGTCCCGGGTTCGATTCCCACCTGGACGGGGCCTTTCTGTGTGGAATTTGCATGTTCTCCCCGTGTCTGCGTAGGTTTCCTCTGGGTGCTCCGGTTTCCCCTACCACTAAAAACATGTACAATAGGCCCAGGGACTGCAGGTGGAAATTAGCACGTGTGCTATAACCTGGTACAATGCATCTCTCCTTTCTGAGGCTAATGTAGATTGTACACTGTCCCTGTTCAAATAAATAAATAAAAGAAAAAGATTTGGGTAAAGCCGTTAAAGTGGGGGTTAGGAGGTTCATGGGGAAATGCGCATATTTGATTTGTTAAGATTTGTTAAGAGTTTCATCAAACCGAAGAAAGAGAACTGGACAAAACGGGAACTTATTATGTTTTGGTATTTTCGATGAACTTGTACAGTAAAAACAAAAATGGATTTAATGCCAGTTTGAATCTCATTTAATGCTTTTTACTGACATTATGCAACTTTGTATGTAGAAAAACACAGACAGCGGCCTATATTTCATTTAACTTTTGTTTTGAGAGTTTCTGGTAGGGTTTCACTCCTCACCAGAAAACCTAGAAAACAATTGACCCAGGAGCGTTGTAAAGACCGGTGTGACGCCATGACGACCTCCACTCAGCCATTGGGTCACGAAGAGGTCAATTACGCACAAATATCAAGGGTTTAAGGACGTGATTGTGGGAACATTAACGTCATGATTTTTAATGCCCTGACATCTAATTGGAGTATTTATCAGAAAAAGTGCGATTAGACATTTTCCCGGATTACTGTGAACAAGGGCTGCACACAAAAAATGAGGTTACTTAAAGCAGAACTAAGTAACTCATGCCCCTAGTGGCCATACGCGTTACTGCAGGTGTCGTAGAATTTGCGGGTATTTTTTTTACTCATTAATTGTCCGTGAGAGTAAATACTACGCTGACAGAAAAGACAAAGGGACAGAGGGATATTGTTCATCCAATTACACAATGGAGATTAAAAAAAATTCACTGAAATTTGGCTGTAAATACTGTTTAAGTGGCGCTAGCCCGCAGTTAGCTTTGCCCGTTAGCCTGTTAGCTTCTTCTTTGTGATTCCATTAGTGTGTATTGGTGACTCCGACCCGGTGGCAGTCAAGTTGCAATTTTGGTTTTCTGGCCAGAGACACCAGGGGGAGATGAAAGACCCCCCAATCATCCCATTAACACTTGTATTACCCCCAGAGGGACCATGGGAAGGATTTATTTAGGTAAACAAGTTACTTAGTTCAGCTTTAAGTCCAAGATTGTAAAGTTTGGAGTCTCTAGGAGCTACTAAAGTGGAGAAGTCACTATTTCTGAATTGAGAAGTGTGGGAAAGGCAAAAGTCCACCAGGATGTTGTACTGATTTCCTATGTAAAGAGAGTCGTGAAAGTGTCGTCAAATAAGCATCGAAAAGGTTGAGTAGGTGAATAGGAAAAAAAAAAAAAAAGTAGAGATATCAATTTGAAACCTTTGCTGAACATTACTCATGTAAATATGAGAAAATATGTAATGCACGTTTTCGGTCATTTTATGTTTTCATATAAAATTAAGGCATTTCGTGCATTAAAAAAAAATTGCTGATATTTTCAGCAACAAAATAATGGTTGGTTTTATTTTTTTATAATCTTTAATTCATGGTTTTATTTTACTGACATATTAGTAACACATTTTTTCAGAGGGGATTTTGGATCTTGTCGAGTTTGTGATTAAGCAAATCATAAGAAAAAAAACCCCTAAACTTTTTGTTTTGTTTTCAAAGCTCAATAAATCAGGCTAGGAATTAGATATTAAAAAAATCCCTCTAAAAAAATATGATTAAGCCCAAGGCTGAAAGGTTTGGAGTCCGTAGGAGCCACTGAAGTCGTTGCACGATTAGAACAAAAACCTAAAAAAACAGCCCCAAAGTTTTGGACCGGACGTCCCGCAGAAGGAAAAAGATCATATTGGTTTTATAGCGTCAAGTCGGGGACCCTTCGCAGAACACGTGGACTTAGGGCTGGGCGATATGGACCAAAAGTCATATCCCGATATATTTAGGTTGAATATCGATATACGATATATATATATATCATGATATTTTTTCAGCAAAGTGACAGCTGTGAAATGAAATGTTAAGTCAAAGTCAAATACGAGTAGTTTTATTGGAAAACTCACTATAAAATATAAACATAAACACTGTATAACAAAAAAATATCTTAAATAAAAATGGCCTATTAAATAAGTATTACAGCACAAATTTGAACGGTATCGATATATGCGATATGGTCCAATTCCATATCACATTTAAAAATATATCGCCCAGCCCTATGTGGATTTAAAATAAGTCAATATCTGTGAATGAAGACACGCGGGAAACCGGCGATGTTGGCGACAACACATCATGAAATAAGCATCATAAGTTTTCGCTTTTTTACACGAGGAAAACTAAGATGCTAAAGAGTAAACGACCTAAAGATCAAAATCAATACTTTCACCGGCCTTAACTTCTTATCCCCCCCCCCCCTCTTAACCGAGTGAATTTTCTCCAATTCAGTTTGACCCGAATCTAAAAGCTTACAGCCTATAAACCAGAGTAACACTTAATTTGAAAGCTAAGACCAACAAAACTGATCTGCAGGTGAAACTCGGAAAATTTTAATATCCTTAGAAAGTGCATTCACTTCTGTTATTCAACTTAAACTGTGAAACTAATATATGACAGACTCATTACAGGCAAAGTGAGGCATATGTCGAGCCTTTATTTATTATAATTCTGGTTATTGTGGCTCAGCTTGTAAAAAAAACACCAATAAAAAATCTCTGAAAAGCCATAATCATCAAACTTATAACAGATAAAGGCTCGACATCTCTCACTTTGCATGTGATGAGTCTATATCATATATTAGTGTCACATTTTAAGTTGAATTACAGAAATAAATGGACTTTTGAACGATATCCTAATTTTCCGAGTTCCACCCGTAAATTGATCTTTTTCCTTGCGTTGTTGCCATTGGATTTTAGCCACTTTTTTTGTGGATTTTTCAGTGCATTTTTTCTTCTTCTACTTTTTCCATCGCTTTTTTGTTGTTGTGTTTCATCCTCATTTTCCTGTCTCCATTTTGACTTTTTTTTCAAGAAGCTTTTAGATTTGGGTAAAGCCAAATGTGCTCGGTTCAGGCGGGGGGGGGGGGGGGGGTAAGAGGTTAAGGAAGAAGCTTGCACTGACCACTACTCCCCCTCCCTCCCTCGCCTTTAATCCCCCGAGCCTGTGTACAGTGTGCTAGTGTGGAGCTTCATGTGCCTCTGGAGATTCTTTTTCATCCCGAAATCCCTCAGACAAAGCGGGCAGGTGAACGGCTTGGCCCCCGTGTGCGTGCTCATGTGAATCTCGCAGTCCGTTTTCTGGGCGAACGCTTTCTCGCACAGCGGGCAGCTGTAAGGCTTCTCCCCCCGGTGCACGGCCGCCATGTGCCGCTCCAGATTGAGCAGCGTGACGCCGCACTCTGGGCACCTCGCCGGCTTACGCCTCGCCCCAGCCGCCCTGCACTGCGAGGGGTCGTCCTGCGCCAGACTTCCCCCGCAAACCGAGTAGCTGAATGGATCTACGGCCGTACCACAGATGGTTCCGCTTTGCATGTACGCCTCGAGCTCCTCCTCCCGCTCCCGCTTTACAGTCACGAAACTGTCATTAAGTTCGCGTTGCCTTTTCCGGCGTTTCCGGCGCTCGCGGCCCGGGCTGCCCTTGCCGTGCGTCGTGTCGGACTCGCCGTCGTTATTCCGAGTGGTTTTTCCAGCACATGTGTCCCAGTCTTGCGAGTCGTCCGTGTCCGAACCGCTGGGAGGTTTTTCGTTGCGACCTGGACGTAATTCCGAGCTGCAGCCCGGCTCCCCGTCCGCTGCTCCCTTGCTGTTCTCCGCAGATGTTTTGTCTTGAAGGAGAGAAAGTTTGCTGATATCATCTTCAGGTTTCAAAGGACTGAGAGGGAGATCGAGCGAGTCACACGGCGTCTGCTCCTCCTCGACAGGATCGGTATTAGCCTCCAAAGGAGTCTGGACACCTGCAGAGAGAAGGAAACATGAAATAAATAGGGCTGTAGACAGTTGGGTCCACACCAGCTAGAAGAGGTCTATTGTATTTTGTCTCCAAAATGCATGAGGCTCGTCTAAATGGAGTGTCGAAACCCGTGGTTGTCATTGGGACCCGTTATAACCATAGGACGACAAACCTCGACCCAAAAAAGAATTCATTACAATCCACAAGACACTTCAAACTTTTCACACTAAAAAACATCCTTCCATTTTCTTCCGCTTTATCCGGGGCCGGGTCGCGGGGGCAGCAGTCTCAGCAGAGATGCCCAGACTTCCCGATCCACGCAAACCTCCTCCAGCTGGAGCACCTCCCGAGGGAGGCGACCAGGAGGCATCCGGAACAGATGCCCTAGCCACCTCAGCTGGCTCCTTTCAACGTGGGACTCGACTCCGAGCTCCTCCCGGGTAACTGAGCTCCTCACCCGATCTCGGAGGGTGCGCCCAGCCACTCATTTCGGCCGCTTGTATTCGCGATCCTGTCCTTTCGGTCATTACCCAGATCTCATGACCATAGGTGAGGGTGGGAACGTAGATTGATTGGTAAATCAAGCTTCTGTTGACTTCAGAAGCAGTCAGCAGTCTGCAGTCTGCTTCAGTCTGCTGACAGACCAAATTGAAAAGGACCTGAGCAGGGGCAGAATGAAACGAGAATTAACCTGGATTAAACCAGGACTAAACCAGGTCTAACAAAAGGTCTCAATATGAAATTAACAAAGAGAAAACTGGGTCTAATTCAGGTCTAAACCTAGACCTGGGCCCCGGACAGCCCAGAGCGGGAGAAGAACCGTCCTGGGCTGCCCCCTGGACTCTGTGGAGGAGGCGAGAGACAAGAGGGTATTTGTCAAGCTCCCTCCATCATGGACAACACCTCTCACCCACTACACGGGACGGCAGAAGAGCTGGGCACCCTTAGTGCAAGAAGTAATAATATCGTCAAAATGTCAAAGCAAAGCCCTAATTGGTACAGAACAGTCCAGCCATAGCGTCACCAAAACTAACGGTCACGTAATTGCTAAGTACCAAAACTAACGGTCACGTAAATGCTAAGTACCAAAACTAACGGTCACGTAATTGCTAAAGTACTAAATATTACACGACTGATTATTCATACCTGGCAAAGACCTCTGATTTAAATCCTCTTGTCTGTTCTCATTCATAAAAACGCTCCCGTGTCGCTTTGTTTCGGTGCCGTTACCTCCGTCTTTGTGCCGCACATCCTTTTGGACCTTGGCCCATTTCAGGCGCAGAACCTCCTCCTCGTACTCCGCAAACGCCTCTTCGATCAGCGCAAAGATCTCATCTGCCGCCGCCACGAGCCGCTCCGTGACCAGGTCCCGCAGCGCCTGCTTTTTGGACATTTTTACAGAGCGCGTTCGTGCCGTTAGCTCCGTGAATGAGTCCACGCACGAGCCCCGGAACAACAACAGAGTGACGTCATCCACGGACGTCAGGAGCAGGGGAATCAGCGCCTCCTGCTGTTCGGGAGGACGCAGTGCATGAAAAGAAACGCTGAGCTGGTGTTTATATTCAGCTGCATTTTCTAGAACGGAATAAATGAACGCTTTAACCGCTCGACCCAAACTTGTACCGAACTGAACTGAAAATAGCGCATTGTAACATAAACTCATCACTGTGGAGAATTTGGAAGCTAGAAATGAGTTTGAACACAACAATTTAATTCACTCGCTCCTGCTTTCATTGTTTGTAAAATATATATATTTTTAAAAAGTACATCCAATTGTGGATTAATCGAGTCATGTTTTTGACACACTCCTGTATCTCTTTTCCACATATATCATAGATGTATGAAATACTTATCAGTTACGAACACCCAGTATTAATAATTAATGTCTAAAGTGTGATTAACCTGATTATAACAATGAACAGATTGACGGCACATTCAGTTTAATAAACAAGCAGCTGAGGCTACAACAGTAGAGAATAATTTTGTGTAAAAAAAAAAAAAATATATATATATATATGTATAAAAAATGACTAATTTGTTTCCCCAGATCAGAGGTAAAACATGTTACCAAAAAAAAAGAAAAGGTTTTGCAACAACTGTAATTGATTTATTCACAATTACAACATCGTACATGATGTGAAAGTTGTTTTTTTTACATTTTTTTTTTTGGTTCTAAAGACAATTTTTAAGTCAAAAAGCAAAATGAGCTCCACACTTAAGTTTGCCTGGTCCACGGCTAAAACCAGTTTGGAAATAAACACAGACTGTCCAAATTCTAAGTCCTGTTGTGTAGTTAAAGGTGCAGAGAGTAGGGCTGGTCGTCTTGTGATCGGAGGATCGGCGGTTTGAATCCCGCAGGTGCCCACTGTTGTTGTGTTCTTGGGCAAGACACTTCACCCTCCTTGCCTACAGTGTCTGTGTACACTGGTGTGTGAATGGGTGAGTGGTTCCTTGATGTAAATCGCTTTGAGAGCCTAAAGCAGGTAGAAAGGCACTAGACAAGTGTGAGGGGTCAGCACGGCGCCGCCATCACAGTGGTCTCTTCCAAACAACTGAACTGCGATAGAAAGTAAAGGCTGAGGCTGAGGCACTCACACCGCCGCTGGGTCACTACAAGGTCAAATACACACAAATATTAACTTGCATAATTCACCTTAAAAGCTCAGTCACTAAACTCGTGAGATTCCTCGCTCTCACATGAGCAACGGCGCATTTACATGCAGTGAAACTTGTATCTTATTATGCAACAAACGGAAGCTGAAGTTCCTACAAACTTTCCAGTATTTCAGCAAAGTAATTATAAGTAAAATAAGTATATGTCTCATAAACTTCCCTCTTCTTTGTGTGATTATTCGTAGCTTTATTCAGTCTCTACCCCGTCTGTGCACCTGCAGGAGCGCCGTGCGCCAGCATGTGTCTTTTAAGGCAGTATTTGGCACGAAAGCTTTTATCACAGACTGAACAGCTGAACGGTTTCTCCCCGGTGTGCGTCCTCATGTGAATGTTGTAGTGACTCTTCTGTGAAAACGCCTTCTCGCACGTCGGGCAGCTGTAAGGCTTCTGCCCCTTGTGCACCGTGGAAATGTGCCTGCACAAATTATGCTGATGCCTGAACCTCACGCCGCAGTCGGGACAACTGAACGGTTTCTCGTCCGTGTGGATTTTCATGTGCTCCTTCAGGTTATACTTCTGCCTGAAGCTCTTGTTGCAGAACGAACAGCTGAGGGGTTTCTCCGCGGTGTGCACGCTCAGATGCGTTTTATAATTCGACTTGTATCTGAACGCCTTGTCGCACGATGGACACCTGAAGGGACTCTGCCCGTGGTGAAGCACCATGTGATTCTGTAGGAATTGTTCCTGTTGAAAAACCTCTCCACACTCTGGGCACTGGTATTCATTTCGTCTGTCCCCTTCACACAAACGGAAAACGGCGTTACTAGACACCGGTGAACTCGCCGTCCCATAACCTGAGATTAAACCACCTCTCGTAAGGCTGGGGTCGGACGCTGGTCTCCCCGCTGCCGTTCCCGTCCATTCTCTCTCCACATCTCCCACGTCAGACGTCCCGGGAACGCCGTGCGAGCTACTAGTTTGCTGCAGGCCGACCGTGTCCGAGCTACAGCCTGGTTTCTCGTCCTCCAAAGGCTCCGGTTTGCGCTCCTCAACGGGCCTTTGCCGAAGGAAACCGACTCCTTGAACCGTCTCAAGAGTCTGGACACCTGCAGGACACAGAGGAGAGAACTCACACATCTTCACTGAGCACCGGCAGCAGCAAAACCACAAGGAACGCACAGCCACCGGGTTCGTTTTGCACATTGACGTTTATTTAAGTTGAACAGAAAGTGGTTTTTCGGACTTGGAATAACTTATGATACAGTGCAACGGCGGATCCAGTTTGTGAACTACAATTTACAGCTACGGTATAAACACACGCTCCTGGCACAACCACAATAGTAACAAAACGGTAACTTCAGCGCCGTTTACATGAGGACGAGGGTCATGTGATCTAGTGAATATTACATAAATTGAGTCTGCGTATTGTTTCTGTTTGGCCTTCCTTCAAACCCACTTTAGTTTTTTCTGTGCACATGTACAAAAGCACCAGATGAAATAGTTTTGGGCTGTTTTACCGTAGTTTTCTGACTATAAATTTATCATCATTTGTCTGGGGGTGTGACTTATACTTACGTGCGACTTATATATAAAAATATGTAAATTCACATGTTCGTTATTATCACACTGCTCAGAACATGAGCAAAATGCCCTAAAGCAATAATTTTATGACTTCAGCTCAATTTTTAGCACAATTTGCTGACATTACTTAAAAAAAATGTTTCAAACTCAATGGAACCTGGGTAGAAACGAGGGCTGCACAATATATCGCAACATATATCGTATCGCGACAGCACTTGGAGGTTTCCTTGAGATGTAAAGTGCAATATGAATGAAATGTAAGAAACACAGGAAAACGAGAGCGCTTCAGTCGTTTTAACCTCTTACCTCATGGCCTGAACCACTTTCTCCTGTTCGGCTTTAGCCAAATCTGAAAGCTTTTTGGCACATTTTTTAAACGTTTTTGTCTCTTCTCGTCACGTTCTTGTTACTTTTTTATTCCTTTTTTTGTTGTAGCTTATTTGTCACATTTTCGCCTCGTTTTTGTCACTTCTTTGTTGTGTTTTTGTCGCTCGTTTGACACTTTTTTGCTTTTAAATTTGGGTAAAGCCGAACTGGAGGTAATGCACTCGGTTAAGGCGGGGGGGTAAGAGGTTGATTTTTCATACAACAGACTTCTCTTTTTTTTTTACTTTTGATTTCTTCACCTCCTTAGTTGCAAACTCTGCCAAAAAACAAACAATGCATTGAACTTATAAATCTGTAAAAGTTAAGTTTCAGTTAAAACGATTCCTAATTTTTTCGACACAATTTACTGAAAAATTTGTGACTTGCGATTTGTGTTTAATTCGAATGCAATATATTAACACTGCAGGACGGTAAAGTTATGTAAATGGGAAAGGGCAACTACATAAAGTTTTCTTTCTTTTATGAAAAGAAAACAAGCGACTTGTGATTTTGAGGTACTTTTCCACTAGGAGTGTGACAATGTATCGATTTTCCGATATATCGCGATATTATGCGGGACGATACGATACCGATACTTTTTATTCCGATATTGATACAACTTTTGATTACATCACGCATATTAATGAGCAACGTCATGCATACTAATGAGGCAGCAGGGCTCCACTGTTTTCACAGTCAATAGAGGCCAATAATGATCAAGAATTCAGTCAGACCAGCAGGGGGCAGCACTACAGTTTTAAGCGCTTGGACCAAACAGTCACACAAATAAATTACTTTTAATGATATTTTTCATAATTATAAAGAAGATAAATTTGGGGTTGATTTATTACTTTTTAAATAGGACTGTGTTTTCTTGTTTATTTAATTGTAAATGAAGTCACTGACAGATCTATAGTGTGGGATCATTTATAAAAGTTGTACAAAGCCCATGAAAAGAAATGTAAATGATGAATAATATAATAGTATGTTGAAATAAAGGTTAAAGTAGCATGTTTTTTTTTTTCGTGATGTATCAGATTATTTTTGAGCAATATATCGATTATCGCAGTATCGGCGTATCGTGAGATAATCGTTATCGTGAGCCATGTATCGCGTATCGTATCGTGAGGGGCCCGGAGGTTCCCACCCGTATTTTCCACCGTGTTCCGCTGCCCTTGGATGGTCTTTTATAAAAAGGTACTTATTGTTGTCGTAGTTTTAAACTGTTCTTCTAGTGGCGATAAGTTTTGCAGAAATAAATGGCCGCGTGTCATTTCTCATCTCACGTGAACGCCGCGTCCCCCCGAGGTCCGCGGACGCGCCGCACAGTCCTTCACCGGTCGTGCATCTGGTGGATTTTGGCGTGTTTCTTAAGATGGCAGTTGTCGATGAAGCCTTTCTTACAGACGGCGCAGCTGAACGGCTTCTCGCCCGTGTGCGTCCGCATGTGCACGATGAACGGACTCTTCTGCGAGAACGCCTTGTCGCAGAACGCGCAGCTGAACGGCCGCTCGCCGCGGTGCACCGCCGTGACGTGCCGGTAGATGTTGCGCTGGTAGCGGAAGCGCACGCCGCAGTCGGGGCAGCTGAACGGCTTCTCGCCCGTGTGGATCCGCATGTGCGCCTGCAGGTGGCACTTCTGGCTGAAGCCCCGCTGGCACGCCGGGCAGATGAACGGCTTCTCGTCCTCGTGGGTGACCATGTGCTTGCGGTAGTTCGCCCGGTTCCGGAACGCCTTGTCGCACACGGGGCACGTGAACGGCCGCTGCCCGCAGAGCGCCGCCGCCGCGTGCTTCTTCAGCTGCGCGTCGCTGGAGAACCACCGCCCGCACGCCGAGCACCGGGCCCGTTTCGCCGCCCTCTTTTTACCCCCGTTCGCCGCGCCCTCGCTACCGTTGTCGCCCGACGCGCTTTTCTCTAAGAGGACGTGTGCGTTTCTCGCGGCTCTACCTCGTCTCGAGTCCTTTCTGGGGGCGGCGCGTTTGGGCGGGCGCTTGTCGGCAGGTCGCCAGTCCTCAGAATCGTCCGTGTCCTCGTTTTCCCCGTTATTTGCGCCCGATTGTAAATCCACGCTGCAGCCGGGCTCCTCTACTTCATCCTCGATCGGGCCCGCTCCCTCCTCGTCCCCCGCAGACTCCGGCCGCTCCAGCTGGAGTAGGCCGCACGAGTTTTCCACGCTCTGTTCGGATTTCACGGGGAACGGCGCGGGATACTCGAAAGGCTGGTCTTCCTCTTGTTTGACTTGAGGAGGTTCGTTGTCCAGGAGGTCGGGCGGACTGCGGCTGACCTCCGGGCACAAGGTCGGCATCTCGGCATCTGCAGAGAGACCAAGAGGCATCGTCACACTCAACAAGTCATTCATTTGCTATACTTCGCTTAAACATAGCTTTAAAATGCACATTAGACACAATTGTTGCTAAAACATAGTTAACACAAGGCCTGGGCGATAAGGCCTAGAATCTATATCATGATATGAAAAAATAAATATCACGATATATTTGACGATATAATTGACAATGGACGAATTACTTCAAAATCCCAGCCTTACGCCTATTGGGAAGATTCATTCAGTGATATTTGATTCTTTTTTTTTTTTTACGGCATAATTGTCTCCCAAATATGATCTACTCAAGCAGTTTACATCCTTCATTTCATTTTACTTTTTCAGCACGTGATGGAGCAGAGCGTAACATAAATTATATTGTGTCCACAACGATATAAAAAATTACAACGATATCAACACATTATATCACGATAACGTAGGGGTGGGCCATATCGTATCGCATGTCGTGATATAATTTTTTATATCGTTGTAATTTTTTATATTGTGTTGGACACAATATAAATGTATGTTACGCCCCGCTCCATCAGACTGACGGTGTAGGACACAGGGGCAGGGGCTTACAAAGTCAACTGAAATGAAGTATGTAAACTGCTTGAGTAGATCATATTTGTGAGGAAATTAGTATGGCGTAAAAAAAAAAAAAAACATTTCAATAAAAAAAGAATCAAATATCACTGAATGAATCTTCCCAATAGGCGTAAGGCTGGGATTTTGAAGTAATTTGTCCATTGTCAATTATATCGTCAAATATATCGTGATTTTTTATACCGTGATATAGATTTTAGGCCATATCGCCCAGCCCTACGATAACGATAACGATACGGCCCAACCCTAGTTAACACAATTATATTTAAGATTGTACCCAGCTTTCTTTAGTTTGGCCATTTATGTCACGTGTATGGTTTCATTTCTGGAGACTGACAGGAAGTGACAGAGATTGAGATTAACAATTTTAAACTGTTGCCGTGCCGACCATGTTACGTCAATGGGAAATGAGTCAAACTTTACTTCCTGTCAGTGTCTTATAAATAATTTTCATCTCAACATTTCTTCATTAAAATCGCTGCTTCGCTGAAATACAATTATAAATATTACTTTCCAATTTAAAATATAAAGCTTTATTTATCCAACTACAACACACGTCATCGATCTAAAGAAGTCAAAATAAGTGTCATTTTCAAAAAGCATTAAAACCTGTCACGTCATATGCACTTCACATAGACCTAATCACAACACAATGTTACAACTATTCTAGAAAACAGAGGGATAGTAGAAAAATAGAAAAAATTAAACACAAAAGGGAGAGTTTTTAAGAGCGTAAATTTGTCCAAAATGACAGAACGTTGTTGTGGTTTTTTAGCACAATCTACACCTTTTGTGTTTTCAATGTCACAATTTCGAAAGAGATTTAGATTAAATGCCATTTCGAATCAAATTCAAGCTGTACATTATACTTAAGGCTTTTATTTTAGCACAATTCAGTCAACGACTTTTACAGTATCCGGTTGAACATCTGCCATTTACCATCCAATAGGCTGCGTTCACGTGACATCACAACCTTCTAAAGATCCTATAGTTTAACATTGAGGTGGAGGGAAACTGACAATTCAATGGCCGTAACCATAGTAACGCTCAAAATGCAGATTTCTAGTCTTAAATCATTGCTAATTTCTCTGTAATTCCTGAGGCCAATTCACATGAAACAAAAACTATCACAAAGTTCAAAGTCATATCTTCCAGCAGATATGAACATATGTCTCATTATTTCCTCACAAGGGCGTCCAAGAGTGGAGACAATATTCAAAAACATGTGCTTGATGTTGGCCAGTAGAAAGGACTTTCAGGTTTGTGAATCCGATCACTGTCACATGATCAGAGAAAACATTGACATTTTCCTTTTGAAAATTTCTTTCAAAAACTGTTTCTCTCCCATAGAGTTGTACTGACACCTGCCCTCACACTGAAATAGAATTCTATAACGTGAACGCAACCTATTGACACACGTAAACAATATTGTTGTCATTGTAATAGTTATGTTTGTAAAAGCAGAAGAGCCGTTTTTCTCATCTGTGATAATTCTCCTCAAAATGAACCCTGTTTCTGTCCAAAGACATCGCAAAGACAGATTTTAATGAATGTAATAATCGGGCTAATCATTTGACCTTAAATGCCGCATTTAACCAGCGCTGAATCAGGCACGAGCTCCACGTTCGACTAACTTTTTCCGTTATAGCACCTGTTTTCGCTGACAAAGCTTTGTGTTTGTGTAATTCCCACAGACACATGGGGAAAACACCGTGGGGTCCCGTGAACCCGCGCGTACCTCCTTCTTTGTGCAGCTCCCGCCACCGCTGCGGCTGCAGACGCTTCGGGCTCAAAACCGCCGCCTCGTATTCCGCTAAAGTCCGCTCGAAAAGCGCAAAGATCTCGTCCGCCGCCAGAACCAGCCGCTCCGTCACCAGGTCCCGCAGCGCCTGGGCTTTGGACGTGTTCAAGAGCCGCGTCTGCTGCGCTAGTTCCTCCATCTTTATTTAGACCCACGGAGCTACAGCCGCGGAGCTGCGCCCATCGCTCAAACACGCACCGGAACAAGCGCCGCGTCTCTGCTCCAGCAAAGCGCCACAGCGACCCCGCGCGGCCGGTCGGGGGAGTACACTCTTTAAAATAGAAAAACTTAAATTTTTTACACGTGATGCCATTTTAGAAAACCATTTGAACGTGCCAGAGAGATGTACTGATACTAATTTAACATCTGCTATTCACATCCTTTGTATTTGAGCACTTTTGATCATGTATTTTATCAATACAAGCTTTATTCATATGCCATCAATGTTTAGTTATAGAATATTGAATACTTGCCTTAAAATGTATTTACTAACCTATTCTGTTACTTTGTCCAATCAGAGTACTGTATTCTGAATACATGTATTTGCATAATATTCATGCATAAAAGCAGCGTATGATTAAAAGCTACACTTGTTACACCGCCTGTTACAAACATAATGCCACTAATTCAGATTTCACTTTGCAAATGCCCACAGCCCCAAATAACATAGAGCTATGAATAGATTTATAATTATATGAAACCTAAATGTAATTAGTAATTGACTGCAATGTATCCCTTTGATACTAGAAAAGTAACTGTATACTAAATACCCTCAAATGAGTGTTAGTTACTCAAAATGAGTATTTAAATAAGTATTCAGTTACTCCCCAACACTGTATGTCGCTGACAGTTGTATTACATTTTTGCAACAATCTGTATAAAACTGAGTAGATACAAAATGTACTAATGTAGTAAAAGTAACTTTACCTTGAAATTATTTCACTCAAGAAGTAAAAAGTAGTAACTACAATAAATACTAAAGTAAGAGTTAAAAAAAAGTAGCTGGAAAAATGCTACTTGATTTCTGTGATTTATGTTTCAGTGGTGACAAAATAATGAGGGTCCCGGTATTCCCAAAGGTGATGTTAGAAAAATATACAAACATATTTTTTTGCATGAAGCTTTTGCTGACTGTGGAACGAGTAATTTTTTTGTAAGTAAAACTACAGATACTTAATTATATTACTTAAGTAGAAGTAAAAAGGTAAAACTACTCTAAGAAGTACAATTCTTCAGAAGGGTACTCAAGTACATGTACTATAATGCCAGTATCACTCACCTCTGCTACCAAGGGGACACCCTGCAGGCAACTGTTTTCCCCCTCATTTTTAAGTTTTGGGCATAAAAGGCCTAATTTATATTTATATGAAAACATAAACTGACAGGACAATAAATATTTTCCTCATGTTTATGTCAATAATCTACGGCAAAAGTTTCCAATTGATATCTCTTAAGTTTCCCTATTCACCCGTGTCAGGTTGATTTTTCATACTTTTATGGGGCAAAAATAGTTTTACTCTACAAAAAGAAAAAGAGTGAGGTACAGCTCCTTTAAGACTTAAATTTAAACACATTATTAATCAATGTCCACAGTAATTGTATTTCAAGCTTTATTGTTATTGCAGGCAATGACAGAGCTGTAACGTCTCCTCTAAAGCGTCTGGTCCTCCGTGAAACATGTGCTGAACAGAATGCGACTCAAACAATGAAACTCGATAACACCGTATTTATAAAGCAAAGAGCACGTGACGGGTTTTTCTAAATGCATGTCTTTGTAGCAAAACGCCGCTTTTCTGTTTGATTATAAAAATAAACCTTTATTAAAAAAAAATTACAAAAAAAATCACAAGAGAACGGATGGAAAAATCAGCTACAGGTTTTCTGCTGTGGGATTTCAATAAGGGTAAAGTCGTAAAGGCTGCGTTCTACTTTCGAGGTCAGGATTTCAGACAAAGGCAGGAGCGGGAGAAGTGCGTTTTTTGTTTGTTTATGAAATTAAGGAGGAAAAATCCAAATAAGTTGAATATTTTTCGTAAGGCATTGAAAGTCTTTATAACGTCACTACTTCATAATTACCAGGTCAAAACATCTGCATTTTGACAATCAACCTCTTCAATCAAGAAAAAAAAAATACTCAAAATGTCATTTACTTGGGAAAAGATAGTTGTGGATGAGACTTCCTGAGTCAAGGACAAATGCACTTATTTCAAGAAACGCAACAAAACAGTCGACAGAAAGTGATGAAAATGCAACACAAATGCAACACAAAAGTGACAAACCAAGCACAAAAAATATGAAAAAAGTGTCTGTAGGTCTTAGCTTTCAAAGGCTGTGAGCTCCAGTCGAGAAGCTTTTAGCTGGAGGGTAAGAGGTTAAACTCCCAAGTCCAGATGATACGGTATTAGGCTTTTTGCCAGTATTCCATATTACTGTCACACACACACACGTCTTTATCACAATTTTTCACTTTGTTGATTCGAAAATGCAATATTGAGATCCGGGGAAGATCCGTAGATCACTCAAAGATGCGCTAGCGGCTGTTTTAGGTGAGAGAACGACATTGTGACATGGATAAAAGCTGTAAAGAGTCGATTTTGCGTATTATCCCTTTGTCTGCGGGCGCAGTTTAGAATTCCCTGACGCCATGTGAACACAGCCTTTTGTCAGACCAACTTCAGCGCTAAATGTTTCAGTTTTCAAGGGGAAATGTTGATACATCCAACTACTGAAGCCTTGACGCTGCCTTCTTCTGGTGTTACTCGGGTTCTTCTGACAATTCAGGCGTTTGATTTAAATCAGTGAGAGTTTCATAAGTGCTTTAGTGATCAGGCTTTGCAGGTTTACCCAGTTTTGGCAACATTTAATCCAGGTTTAGGTCCGTTCTAGCCCAGTTTCAGACCGGTTTAGTCCGATTTTAGTGTTCGTCGGCTGGATATTTTTCAAGATGGTGATTGTGTGACACGTTTGAGAGCCACTGGTTTAGAAAGACGGGGGAGGAAACCAGAGAAAACCCATCGGGACAAAAGTGCAGTTTTGTTTACTCTTGGCTCATCGATTCTTTTCGCAGACACCGTGAGGGAGAAGAGGAGGCAGGAGAAACCGGACGATTTTCCATTGTCTGTTATGAAACATTTGGTTTGAATAGTTGTTTTAGTTTTAACCTATCTTGCAATTTGTCAATCCTTAAAAGGAACAGGCCATCGTTTTTGCATACTGAGATTATGTTCTTACCCAGTGGCGTAGCAAGGGTACCAGGGGGCCCCAAGCAGACGATGATATTTGCATGCCAAGCAATGAGGGCAGCTAAAAGAGGGCACTTCAGAGACATACAACTACAGTAACTTCTCTCTGCACTCCGGCCTTGCTCTCCTTCCTCTTCTTTCTCCATATTTTCTTTCGTTTTTGCTGCCAGAGGCAAAACGTCTCTTCATTTTGTTGGAGGAGATGCGTAGCTTCTCTGTTTACGCCAACACGTGGGTTTGCACAGTCTCTCTCTCTCTCCTTCCCCTCTGAAGCAGGTGGGGGAGGGGCGCTCATGGGGCCCTTTCAGGGAGTATGCGACGGCCAATTGTCGTTGCACCTCGGTATGGCAAACTACGCCTCTGTTCTTACCTGAGCTTAGACGAGTTGATGCGTAACCGTCTAGTTTGTCTCTCCTCCTCTCCTCTATGGGGCAAAACGGGGGTAAAGTTAGAAGTGACCGAGCTCTTCCACGTTTTCCCTTTTTAAACACGGTTACGTGAGTAGTTACACGACAAGTCTAGTTACACAAAATTAAACATGTCGATTTTCTAAGTGGATTAAAAGGAGAATTATAACACTATTTTTTTTTAAATAGTCCAGGGTTTTCCAGCTGAATTTTGATGCTCTGAGTCCGAAAATGACCTTGGTTTTGCTCAATCAGGTCAGGATTTTTTGCTACAGAAATGCTTTAAAAATCGATTTTGCGTCAAAAACAGATTTCTGCGGATCAACCCTTGACGTTTTTTCCGTTTTCCTCAAGAAATAAAAGTCAACGCATCCAAAGTCATTCAGTTTTTATTTACTCCATCAAATTTGATAAGCAGAATTCATAATAACGTAGTCGTACGTAATCCGTAACACTATGGCCGTATCTCAAAAAGTTGACCTGATAGAGCAAAGTGCATGTGATATTCGGACTCAGAACACCAACATTAGTCTAAATCAGTTGAGAAACCCCTGACCATTTTTTGGCTGTCAACTTGTGTATTGTGAGGCGTAATAATACCTTAGGAGCACTTCGACGTCCGCTTCTAACGTCACCCCTTTTGGACGCATAGGAGAGGAGGAGAGGCTAAATGCTAACAACACCTTTGGTCTTTTTGCGTGACTGAGTGCAAGACCAGACCGGTACGCATCAACTCATCCAAGCTCAGGTAAGAACATATCTCGGTGTGTAAAAACGGTGGCCTGTTCCTTTAAGGGCCTTTCTCACGGGACTGATTGCATACAAAGGGCCCGTCTCACCGGCCTAGAGACTAGTTGGAGCCTGAGTCGCCACTAGTCACTGAGATGTCTCCGATACCCTGAGGAAAGTATTTGCCCCAACCTCTGCTGCCGTCTATCTACAGGAGCTCCATAAAGAGCATCCTGACGCACGACATACTGGTGTTATTTGTTATTTCGCTGGCAAGTCTTAGTATCTTATATATCTTGTTTACTCTGTACTGAATGTTTAAAGGACTGTCGTTTCGTCTTAGCGTTCTACAGTTTGCGTATTCACCGTCTCAAGTTCAAGAGTGAAATATTGATCACTTTGAAAACAGTTCTTTTTCCCCGTGAATATGGCACTGAAAGTAATGTATGCAACGGTGAAGCACTTTGAATTGCCTTGTGTATGAATTGTACTCTACAAATAAACTTGCCTGTAAAGACTCCACTCTCTCACAGACATTCGCCAAGATCCCTTCGTAGGGCTAAAGGAACAACATCTCATCCGGCGTGTTCCTTATTCGTGCTGCTGCCCTCGGGGAGGCGCTATAGGACTGGAACGGGCCACACTTCTAGACTGTAAACAGTGTTTACCCCCGTGCAATCAAGGCACTGAACTGTGATCGGTGAATGAATAATGAACTTGTTTTATGAATCTCTTTCTTGATTGCGAGGGTTTGACTTGAGATCACTGCGGAGCGGCTTTTTTATTTCGTTGTGCATTGTACAGTGACAATAAAAAGGATTCTGATACGTCCCTGGCAATAGGTCGAGTCTCCAGGTAGTCTTGGTGAAAACAAACAGGTCCGATTTCAGCTGAGTCACTGCATGGTCTCTTGAGAGGATTACGCGGTCTCAAGCAGATGTGGCGATGTTGTGAACACTAGTTTTTTGTCCTCAAGCTGTGAGACGTTTCTGTGACGTCCCTGGAGATCTCAACGAGTCGTGTGGAGTCTATGAGATCTCCTTGGTATCAGACAGGTCTCGGAGACATTGCAGGGATGAGATTAAGGACGACAAATAGTATTGGCGACACTGCTTGAGACTGCGTAGACCTCCATGCAGAGACTTTTTTAAGTCTCCATGTGGTCTCCGCTGAAATCGAACATGTTTGTTTTCACCAAGACTACCTGGAGACTCGCCTTATCTTCAGGGGACGTCTCTGAGACATCTCCATGACTGACTAGTCTCCAGGCCCTTTAGCTGCTGTTTTAGTGTCCCAACTATAAGACAAATAAAGGTGTCTGTGTACGTTCTCAGTCGTACAGGAGTTGTCCATCTTCAATGAAGGTACTTGATTCATCTTCTGTACTCAGTAGTAGTTTCAACTACTAAGTACGAGTGGGAACCTCTGGGTAGCTCACGATTCGATACGCGATACATGGCTCACGATAACAATTATCTCACGATACGCCGATACTGCGATAAACGATATATTGCACAAATATAAGCTACGATACATCACGATAACAAAACAAAAAACATGCTACTTTTAACCTTTATTTGAACATACTACATATTATTCATCATTTACATTTCTTTCCATGTGCTTTGTACCACTTTTATAAATGATCCCTGACTTACTCACTGAAAATGGGTCTATAGATCTGTCAGCGACTTCATTTACATTTAAATAAACAAGAAAACACAGTCCTATTTAAAAAGTAATAAAACAACCCCAAATTTATCTTCTTTATAATTATAAAAACTATCATTAAAAGGTAATTTATTTGTGTGACAGTGCTTGGTCCAAGTGCTTAAAACTGTAGTGCTGCCCCCTGCTGGTCTGACTGAATTCTTGATCATTATTGGCCTCTATTGACTGTGAAAACAGTGGAGCACTGCTGCCTCATTAATATGCATGACGTCATCAAAAGTATTGATATCGGAATAAAAAGTATCGGTATCGTATCGTCCCGCAAAATATCGCGATATATCGGAAAATCGATATATTGTCACACTCCTACTACCGAGTACAGAAGATGAATCAAGTACCTTCATTGAAAAATAAAGATGTCCTGACAACTCCACGCTGAAACGTCCAGGAACCCAACGCGAGGAAGATGAATGAAATGCTCAACAGTAAGTCATGAGAAAACTGTCAGATACAACATGGCGACGTTTACATTATTTGACTCTCTGCTCATCGTCGGATTATTTTCACGTACCGCTTCAGTTTCAGTATTGACCCTTATTGCCGTCGTCATCACTAGGGCTGGGACAAGACGCGTTGGAGAAATCTCTGAAGAAAAGAAAAGTCCAAATGTTTTTTTTCCTGATCGTTTTTTGGAAGTGATTGGATTCACAAACCTGACACATTCATCCTTCCATCTGACCATTCCATTACGAGAGTCATGTGACCTTAGTTCATTTGTGCTGAGAGAGAAGACGCTGGACTTGGGGACAGTTTTTGTTTCATGTGGATAAAGAGATATTAACCGTAAACCAAGTCCAAAATCCATCAGTTTGACAGTTACCATAGTTACCATTATTCTTAGCTTAGATTGTTTACAATATTGTGACGCGATGCGAACGCAACCTATTGAACGGGAAAGTGCAAGTTGACTCTCTAAAAATTATAAATTAAATATAAGTGAGAAAAGTGCATTTGAAAAGCGGGGCTCTTTAGTTGAAAGTAAGAATGACTTTTACTAATAAACTAATAAAAATCAATTGTATTATCTTGTGTATCAAAGTATTGTGATGTTTGGTTTCCGATACGATACACTGGACAAATTAATCTTTAAATGAGCAAATTAATCTTGAAATAAGTACATTTATCCTTCATTTGAGCAACTAATTTCATCTGTCCATGAAAACGCATTAGGTCATTATCAAACTATAAAGATTATGGGCAAAAAGCCAATCCATCAATAATCCTTCAGAAGCTTTGGAAGCTTTAGCGATTTATGCTTTTTCAAACTAACATTCAAATATGTCAATATTTAGCACCTGAGCCACTCAGTTCATTTATAGAACCACCAGAGGCTCCATCAATAACAACGGTACGATTCCACTCTGCAAGATTTCATTTGGTCAGTGCCTTTATGTATGAAAGTACAAAGTTGTGGAACTCATTACCCACTGAACTTAAAAACCATATGGCGGCACGGTAGCACAGCGGTTAGCACGGTAGCACAGCGGTTAGCGCTCGTGCTTCACAGCTAGAAGGTCCGGGTTCGATTCCCACCTGGACGGGGTATTTCTGTGTGGAGTTTGCATGTTCTCCCCGTGTCTGCGTAGGTTTCCTCCGGGTACTCCGGTTTCCCCTACCACTAAAAACATGTACAATAGGCCCAGGGACTGCAGGTGGAAAGTGCTATAACCTGGTACAATGCATCTCTCCTTTCTGAGGCTAATGTAGATTGTACACTGTCCCTGTTCAAATAAATAAATAAATACAAATATCTGAATTTAAAATATTCACCACTCGAGTCAAGTCTCGGCTGAAACCAATGGGCGAGCAAAGCCCTGCTCTTTGGTCCTCATGGCGGGGAGCAGACATGGCTGTAATATCTCCCCCTGGTGGCCGGGGCGACTCCAAAGACACTTTGGAAACAGGATTCTAATGTATCTTTGGACCTCATTTAAACTGGTTAAAAGCTTCGCTCCGAAGAGTTTTACTTTTTCTAAAAATTGCTATTATCCATGTGACAACGCTGGGCTAGGCATCATATTATTAACTACGCTGGGTTTTGTATATTAGAGATAAAAAAGCCCAAGGCTATGATTGACAGGCTCTGGAGCTCTGTGGAGGGCGAGGCTTCCCACCTTTTTGCCCGTTTAAGGAACAGGCTTTGTAGGAGACTTGGCAGCCATGTTACCACTGCGGATCATTACTATGAATGGGGCTGAATGGGACCCCCAGTCTCTATTATGTAGCTCTATGGCTGAAACAGAAATGTACCCATTTGTAAATAGCACCGAGTTTGTGTGAATGAACGATTTATACAAATATAGATACATTTAAAGATAGATGTAAATATAGAGATACTTTTTTAGATTCTAAACTTACTACAAATGTAATTTCAATGTAATGACAGGCCCAACCAGGGACTGGAGTTGAAAATTAGCACGAGCTATATACTCTTTTTGCATCAGCTGCAAACTTGTTTTGTACCATGTTTAATTGCAATGTCCTGTCAAATAAGTAATTAAAAAAGTAAATATCTAATTTTGAGTGCGATGATATTTTAATTCAAGTGTAAAAAACTTGGCCTCATGGACAGATTTCGTGAAATGAGTTACTCAAATCAGGGACAAACTCACTCACTCCAAAATAATTTACCAAGTTACTTATTTCTATATTATTTCATGGATGCGTCACAACAAAGACGTATTTTGTCCCAGCCCTAATAATCCCAAACATGGTGCAGGAAATGTCTTGAAATGTACAGGCCTTTTTAGTTACAAACGCCTTTCTCCTCCGATATGAAATCATCGAACGCTAACGCCGGCGGCAGCTCCTTTGGGACGCGTTTCCTGTGCACCTTCATGTGAGTCCTGAGCGTCCCCTTGGCGCCGAAGCTCCTGCTGCAGATCTGGCAGCTGAAGGGCTTCTCCCCCGAGTGCGTCCTCATGTGGGTCATAAAGTCATGCTTCTGCGCGAACGCCTTCTCGCACATGGGGCACGGGTACGGCTTCTCCGCCTTGTGGATCACCGAGATGTGCCGGATGAGGTTGTGCTTGTGCTTGAACTTGCCGCCGCACTGCGGGCAGTCGAAGTTCTTCTCGTCCGTGTGGGAGAGCATGTGCCGCTTCAGGTCCCGCGACTGTGTGAAGCCCTTGTGGCACAGGGAGCAGGTCAGCGGCTTCTCCTCCGTGTGCATGTTCAGGTGGGCCTTGTAGCTCGACTTGTAGCGGAACGCCTTGTCGCACACGGGGCACTCGAACGGCTTCAGCCCGTAGTGTATGAGCATGTGTCTCTGCAGGTGCGCCTCACACTGGAAGTACTTGTGGCACTCCGAGCACTGGTGCTTCGTCTTGTCCACCGTGCCGTTGAAAGTGGCCGGGGCTCTTTTCCTCTCCTTCGGCGGCGTTTTGGTCGGAGGAGATTCTTGTTCTTTCGAGTTTTTTGTGTGAATTAAGACGTGAGCGTCGCCGTCTGATTTCGTTTTGGTAATACCCACGTCATGGTTGTCCGATTTCGAACTAGCTGCATCCGAGCTACTGCCCGGTTTGGGTTTTTCCTCCGAACTTTGAAGGTTCTTTGTAGGTCCTTGTCTTTTGTCCTCGCTCACGCCATTGTGCAAAACGAACTGGTAAATGTCCTGGTTCGGCGCACGGGACTGGACACCTACAAAAGACCACACAACAAAAGTTAATTCTTTATAGAGAAGGCGTGTAAAGACAGACCTGTAGCTTTGGTGGGAGCACTGTGTGGACGTGCGTTTGTCTGCTGCGCCCATGTGGAGAACATGAGTGGTTGCTTTGCCCAAACATTTTAGTCCCTCCAGGATTACGCGATTGCAACTATTAATTCAAAATCAATCAAACTCCTTAATAATTTGCTCTGCCCAGAGACCATGTAACACATTCTGGAAAGACAAGTTGCTTTTGCACCATATTAGTCAAACCCCCCCACTACACTACAGTTAAAGAATTCTGTAAATAAAGTTATCCTAAGTATTACATTTAAGTTGACTGTTGCTAAATGAATCTGTGTGTAGATGTGTTGGTTGAAATGTGTGACCTCTAACTGCAGGTTGTGTGCACTGAGCCGAAAGCTGGTGCTCTGAAGTGCCTGGATTATATTTACATGAGAGGAAATGTGACCTGTTTGTTTGGGTAACCCCAGTTTGTGTTTAAACAGAATAGGGAAAAGTAATAAAGATGTAAAACAATGTTTATGAGAGTCCTTAAACCCCTCCTTATCCTGGGCTCAGGGAAGGAGGAGTTAATAATTAGTCTCTTTTGATGTGGTGTGAGGAAATGATTTTGGCGTGCGTTTTGAATAAAAGTCAAGGGCAGTCTGAGATCTGTGGGAGTCTCAGCAGAGTGACTAGGCGACGACTGCCCACAGGTCATCTCTTCTCCCCCTTGCAAGTAAAAAGAAACCTCATGTGTTTTTTGATCTGTTGTATTCTGTGGCAGAAGTAACAGAGCGTTTCCAGATCGGTTGTGTCAGAGCAAAACGGACTCATTTCCTGACAACTACCTTTTCATTTTTGCTTTTTCTATTATTTTTAAATTGTAAAAGATGAAACTAAAACCGGACTCTTTTTAAATGTTATGGGAATGTCTCATCTGTAACTTCATTTCATCTTACACTTAAATCTCGGACGGAGAACACGTACGTCTGTGATTGACTAAGGCCTTTTTTTAATAAGATATGGAAAAAGATCTCACCTTAGTTGACTTGTGCCGACATGGAAGGCCTTCTCACTTATTGTTATTGACTCGTGTTTACCTTTTTGCTCCTCCGCTCGCTCGTCTTCTTGCCGCGCTCTCTTGGCCGGAGGCTCGCAGTCGTCCGAGTCGTCCGTGTCAAACAAACTGAGTTCATGTCCTTTCGTTCCTGCCTTCGAGTCCACGCTGCAGCCGGGTTCTTCGTCTCCGCTCTCCTCTGCCTCGCTCTCGGCCTCGCTCTCCTCCTCTGACGTCCAGTCGCTTCTCTCCCGCGCCCGTCCCGGTTTCAACGGGGAGAACTTGGCGAGGTCGAATTCGTTCTTCACTATCACCGTGTTGAAGGGCATCTCCAGGGGAACTTCGTCCTCCTCCTGTTTGACGGGTTCGGGGCTGCTGTCGGCGTCCGGGCGCATCGAAAGACTCTGGACATCTGGAAGACGAACGTTTTAGGACAACAAGAACAAAAATAAAGGATAATGAGATAGAATACTGTGTAAATTATGTGGATTCTATCGACAATAATCTTTCGCTTTGGCGCAAGGACAACTCAGCTCCAAAAGTGACAGCCATCTTGCATGTGCACAGCTGTTGCGCTTTGTGCCAGCGCCACTAGCGAGAGGGCTTATAAAAATAAACTTTTCCTCATTTATATCACGCTGCTTGTCTTTAGTATATTGTAAGCCTAGACATTTGTGGGAATTCTCTTGGGGCCCCCCAATTATATATATTTGAAGGAATTTGTTATGATTTTACAGCTAAAATTACATAAAATTAGTAATGACTTTAGGCCAAATACTGGGTTAAAGTAGTACTTTTTTCGTAAACGCATGTCTTTTTTTCTATCTAAATATTTTTTTTTTCAATGTACTAGCTTTGTAGACGAGCTTTGGGGGGCCCCCTGTAGTGCCACTGAGGACTTCCAGTGGGCCCCGGACCCCACTTTGGGAACCACTGACATCCACTGGTAAACAAAAGCCATATTATTGTCACAGGCACTATCCTTTATTAAATCTTGGTCAGTGTGACTTCATTAATTCTCATTCTCATAATCCTGAGCAGTTTTCCTCTTTCTAAATCATCACTCTCAGCTGGTTCAACAGCTCAATCCTGATAATTCAGTTCACATTTATGAACGAGAATCAATGAGCTCAGTCAGTGTCGAGTTCGCTTTTTTCAGGCTCACTGCTGTAATCCTTTTTCACCACCAGATGGCGCCTGTAAGCCTACATGATACAGTGTGATACAATTTGTAAAAGTGTGTGACACACACTTTGAGGCATCATCTACCCAACACTAGCTGAAATGTTTATTGGTTTATTTGGTTGGGACAGTGCATGTTACAAGCCACACCAGATTGTAGCCAGATTGTACATGTTTTTAGTGGTGGGAATCGAACCCGGGACCTTCAAGCTACGAAGTACGTACCACCCGCTGCCTAGATTGTAAACGCGTCGGCATGTCCATCCAATAAAGGACTTTTAACCAGGTATCCAGTATCCTCGGATTTTTCCTCTTTTTTGACACTATACAGTATTGTACATTTTAAGCAATGAATATTAACCTCTTAACTCCCACCTGGACGGAGCACATTTTCTCCAGTACGACTTTAACCTAAACTAAAAGCATCTTAAAAAAAACGTGTCAAAATAGAAACAAGAACGGGATGAAAACAAGGATGAAAAAATTCTACAAAAAAGTGAAAAAAAATAAAAATACAACGTTGGAAAAGTGACGGCAATAATGCGAGGAAAAAGATCCTTCTAGATCAGTTCTGTTGGACTTAGCTTTCAAATGAGGCGTTACTCTGGCCTATAGGCTGTAACCTTTTAGATTTGGGTAAAGCTGAACTGGAGAAAATCCACTCGGTTAAGAGGTTAATAATACGTATTTCTCTAAGTAAATCGAACCTTATACCACACAATTCAAATGACAACATTGAAAAAGTGGGACATTATCCAAGTTGTTGGGACAAAGGTCTAATGGCTGCGCAACCACAAGAGGGACAGGTGGTCACGGGACATTCTGACCAAAGTTTGTGCGTCATGTGGGTATTATCAGGTCACGTCTGGTGGTGATTCAATACCCCTGGACGGGTTAAGCCAGAGCAGTGGTTATCAAACTTATCACACACATAAAAGACTTGGCTCTCCGTGTACCACTAGGGAAAACTGAAAGACTAAACCGCGCTAAACCAAATATGACTCTGCGTCATGATGTTGTAAACAAGTCAATAAATACCCCCAGCTTAAAGGGGCTCTGTGAAGTTTGACAGCTTTGTGCTCGCAATTGCCCCCTCAGGCCAGACGCGTAACTGCAGCCCCGATGATGAGCTCGTGCATGAGGCGCTCAGGCTTTACGAGCTCCAGAAATAACTGCCCCGTCCTGGTCAGTTTACAGATTTACAGATGTGTGACTTCAACTGAGGTAAGAAACGTTACTGTTTTGTGAGATATTTAGACCAAATCAGTTTGAGTGAATAAGATGCGATACTTGAGCAAATGCAGCAAAGTGAATCGAGTGAAGACGCCAAATAATACAGATAAACCAATAATTGACGTTTGAAGGAGAGAAAAAAAAAACTTGTATACTTTGTATGCATAAACGCAGGCCTAATTGTAATAATACAATAATTCCACTGGTAGAAATGCTACTAGGAAAAGCCAAAATCGTCTCTTCAATTCCACTTATAAATCCGTGAAGGCAAGGCAAGGCAAGGCAAGGCAAGTTTATTTGTAGAGCACAATTCATACACAAGGCAATTCAAAGTGCTTCACAGTTGCATAAAATTACAAGAAAACAGATCAAATCAATCATTAAAACATCCAACATAAAAATTTATCAATGACAGTAAAAGGCAAGAGTGCAGATAAAATACTTTCAGTTTTCATCTGCTCGGGTAAAAAGAGCTGTTTTCAGCCTGGATTTGAACATTGTCAGAGTTTAGGCCTGTCTCACATCCTCATGAAGACTGTTCCAGATTTTAGCTGCATGAAACTGAAACGCAGCCTCACCGTGTTTAGTCCTGACTCTGGGAACCACCAGGAGACCCCTCCCTGAAGTTCTCAGGGCCCGAGATGGTTCATACGGCTCTAACATGTCAGAGATGGACTTTGGTGCTAAACCATGAAACGACTTGTACACAAGCAGAGCTGTTTTAAATTCTATTCTCTGAGTGACAGGAAGCCAGTGCAGAGACCGGAGCACTGGACTAATATGGTGGTATTTCCTGGTTCTTGTCAGGACTCGAGCAGCAGCGTTCTGGATGTTCTGCAGCTCTAACAGCTCGTTTAGAAAGGCCAGTGAGCAGCCGTTACAGTAGTCTAACCTGCTGGAGACAAACGCATGGATGAGTGTCTCCAAGTCTGGTTTTGACACTATTCACAGTGAACAGTTTTTTTTTATTTTGCGGCCAAGAAAAGCCAACATTATTTTTGCCATTGTAAATACAGCACCGTTACCACCGTAACTACTCAAATGTTTTGTAGGTTCAGCACAATTACTGTTATTACTGACACTACTAGTCTGCTACTAATACTACACAACTTCTCTGTAGGTATAAAACTATGAGATAAACTATTTTGGTAACTTCCAAATATGATTATTTTATGGCTTGTTTCAGTGAAGTTTGTACAACATGCACGGACAGTCGGACACCGTTGTTTTGAAGCATCAACACTTTTCCTCCATGTATTTAGTCATAATTTCTTTCACGTATTTAGTCATAATTTCTTTCACATATTTACTCACAAGTTCTTTCACGTATTTAGTCATAATTTCTTTCACGTATTTAGTCATAATTTCTTACCTTTCAAGCAAAAATAGGCTGCGGGTCTTTTGAGAGATTCTCTCAACATTTTCCGATGTTCTTTGCCTACGCCGGTCAGACTCGACTTTCGCCTTTTTTGTCCCACTCGAATAAACTCTTGGTTTGTTTTCGTTAGTCGGGGTCTGGGCTGGAGTTTCGATGGTGCTTGAAGCCGCTCTCCTTTTATTCTCCGCTGAATCCATCCTTCCAAAGTTACCTCTCGCTCGGCAGCGTAGAGGAGATACAGCTAACGCTACAGCTAACGCTACAGCTAACGCTACAGCTAACGCTACAGCTAACGCTACAGCTAACGCTACAGCTGAGCGTGAACGCGCATGACGTCATTACGCTGTTTGCCTGTTTGTCCCGAGCAGAGACTATTTAAGAGACTTTACAGCATATAGAAGCGATCACGGTGAAAAGGCCAGGGCTCATTCTACTCACCGGGGCATTGCTGGAGCAGGTATGAGGAAGACATTTTAAATTTGTATACATTTATTTGTGGTTAAACTTATGTATAGTCCCTTTAACCAAGTGCATTTTCTTCCGTTCAGCTTTACCCAAATGTACAACAAAACTCATCTAAACGGATCACTTGCCTCGCGTTTATCGTCTCTTTTTTCTTTACTTTTTATGCATTTGTCACTTTTTCGTTAACGTTTTTCCCTCTCTTTTGTGGCTTTTTTTCTCTCACTTTTTTATGCGTTTTCTTTTGCTCTTTTATGGTTTCTCTGTTGCGTTTTCATCTTGCATTTTAGTCACTTTTTTTGTCACATTATTGTCACTTTTTCATCGCCTTTTTTTTACGTTTTCGTCCCCACTTTTTTCAAGAAGCTTTTAGATTTGGGTAGGGCTGAACGATTAATTGCATTTGCAATTTTATCGCGATATTACACAACGCGATTTCGTAATCGCAGGGCACGCGATTTGGGAAGTAAATAGAGCAACGAGATATGGCAGCAAAGTCCGCTCCGTCGCGTGCTTTTGTTTACGTCTCAGTCTAGTTAAGGTGCGCGGTAGATTGTGGATGTACAGTGAAAATATCAGCTTTTATCCTGCAGCCACCGCGAAGGAATATTGCTTTTCTCCGTTAGCATTGCGTTAGCCGCAGTGCTAATCACGCCATTCCGTCGCCGCTACTACACGCTCTGACGATCACAGAAACTCCCTCACCTCCGGATTCACACGCCTCTGCCTCCACAGACATATATAGGTGAGTCTGTGCTGATTGTAAAAAGTAAAGAGTCGTTTGTGGCTCAGTTTAGGAAGCTTATGTTTGGGAATGTTGTGGATAAAGAACTTATCTCAAAAGCATAATGACGTTTCATGACCATTAAGTATCCGCGGAGGCGATGTGCCATGTGCCTTTATTTACCTCTGCGTCTACCGCATATCCGCTCCGTAGGTCGTACAGACGCAAGATATAAACACTAAACTGCAGTATGAAAAGGGTTGGTAACTAGGATCCGAGGCAGGAGTCCGTGTCATGTCTTATTTTGCTGAGGAAATGTGCTGTTTAAGCTGAAATGTCACTAAATGGCTGCGAGTCAAAGAGACGCGTCTGTGTTTGGCACCTCATGTCGTCTCCTTGTGTCAGTGTTCTTTTCTTTCTTCATATTGTCCAAAGTTACATCCCAAAACCAAAAAGCTGCTCTTAATTCCACTGTGTTTTGGCGTGTGCTCCATCTGGCCTCTCCGTGTCCATCAATAACGCGCATCTGAAGCAACTCAGACAGGGATTTGATTGGCCGAAATAATAAAGTACTATTTAATAAATTAAATAGCTTATTTTGTATTAATTGGGAGTTTGATTTCCTAAAACTTTTCCAACTAGTTAAAGCAGACGTTTGTTCTTACTTTCCTGCACTTTAGTCTGGGTGATGTTACTGACTGGATCAGTGAGTTATTTTTTTTTCATATCTATATAATTTAGCATTTATTTATAGACTGTACTGTTAAGTTCAGACAGTTTAAGAAGTGCAGTCCACACACATTTTGAATAGGTCAAGCAACAATTTTGTTGCAATTTTCACTTCAAATATTGTTTATTATGAAACAGGCTGATTTATTGCTTGTGTTAGGTGAAAAATACATGAGAAGAGGACCTTGCAACAATAATCGCATATTTAATCGCAATCGCAATATTGAAGAAAAAAAATCGCAATTAGATTATTTCTCAAAATCGTTCAGCCCTAGATTTGGGTAAAGCCAAACTGGACAAAATGTGCTCAGGCCACAGGACTACAGCAAGACTAAACTGCTTAACCAAACGGGAGTCTGCATCGTGATTAAATTGGTTGTAAACAAGTCAATAAATACCTCAACCTTAATAAGAGGTGATCGATTTATAGTCCACACATTTTAATGATCACAACAACCACATTTCAGTTTATATTATTATTATTATTAGTATAGTTAGGGGTGTCCATGGTTAACCGATTAACTGTTAAAAATTGCATAACTGAAAGCATTTTGCTCGGTTACACTGGCGTCTTAAATTTGTCGTGCCATTGAAAATACTTGTAATACATTTTTTGCACCACCAGAGACCGCCAGAGACTAATGGTTAACCGAGTATTTAACCGCGAAGGGCCTCGGTTAACGAAAAACTTGAAAACGTGCAGCCCTATTGCCGACACTCAAAACTATAATGGAAAAGCACTGTTGTTGTGCTCCTGGGCAAGACACTTTGACTCCAAACTTGCCAGTGTGACTTTATTTCCACTTTAGCCTCTTAACCCCCACCTAAATCGGGCACATTTTTCTCCAGTTTGGCTTTACCCAAATCTAAGAACTTCTTGGAAAAAGACAAACACGAGACAAAAACGAGGAGGAAAATGCAACAAAAGAGCGACAAAAAAATGCGTCGAAAAAGTGACACAAAAAAAAATCAGCTAAATTTTTTTTTTAAAGTGACGAAAATGTGACAAAAAAGCCACAAAACAGCAACAGAAAAGTGACACAAAAAATACGCAACATTCAAGCGATGAAAAAGTGTCAAAAAAGCAACAAAAGAATGACAAAAATGTGATATAAACACAATTAAAAAAAAGCAATGAAAGAAGAAGTCAAAAAAGTGACGACAACACAGCAACAACATGAGGAAAAAGGTCAGTTTACATCAGTTTTGAAGGTCTTAGCTTTCAAACGAGGTGTCACTCTGGCCTACAGGCTGTGACCTTTTAGATTTGGGTAAAGCTGAACTGGGGAAAATGTGCTCGGTTAAAAGATGAATATGAGATATTTCCATGTACGTTTCAGCAACACGTTATTAGGGTGTTTTTAACATGTTATTTGTCTACACTCAGTTTTGACATCATGTAGTCCAGTTTTCGAGCATTTTTAGACCCGGCTCAGTCCTGATTTGATCTTCATCTTGGCCTGGAGGCAAATTGGAAGGTCAAATGTTTCATAAAAGTGGCATTTAGTGTGGAAACTTTGAGAATCACTTGGGATGGGAATGTATGACAATATAGCTACATGCTAACCAAACTAGCAAAACACACTTTTCTTGCTTCCCAAAACCCCATGACACGTTTGAATGAATTGCAAACACCACAACTCATCCGTGACTCCTTTTTTAGTCATCATTTAGGCCCCCAGTTAGAGCCTCATCGTGTTTTTTTTCCCCCCATAATAAAAATTGCCTGTCCCTCCTCTGTACATGTCCAAGCCATCTCTGTTTGGACACACGCATGGCTTTGCCCACAGAAACACGCCCTGCCTTTCACAGATGGTCTTTCTTACGGCTGCTAAATGCTAATATGTCACGTTAAAACGCCCCCGATTGTACTTTACATATTCAAATCAGTCACACGGGCCCATAAACTGTCATGATTACCTCGGCTGTGCAGCATCGCCCTCCGATCCAACGGGAGCGTCGCGCGCAGCCGTTGCTCCTCGTCGTATTTCAGGGCAGACGGTTCGTAATAAAACAGGCCTTTTGACATGTTTTTTTTGTTTCGGCGCCGATCTTTTTGCTCCCCTTATGATTTCGATTGACTTGGCCACATAACAATTACCGGAAGACAGCCGGGTCTGCTTCTGCACGGGGCGAAACGGCGCGCGGAGAAACAGCGACACCTGCTGTTCAGAGGAGCGCACTACAAAGCAAATACAAGCGGTTTTCACTTTTTTTTTTCTTCTTCTTCTTTTTCTTCTTTTTTAATCTCTTAACCCCCCCCCCCCCTCCCGTTTGGCTTTACCCAAATCTAAAAGCTTCTCGAAAAGAGCGTCAAAAAAATGGGTAAAAAAAGCAATGAAAAAGTGACAAAAATGTGACCAAAGCGCGATAAAAAAATCCACAAAAATGCTATAAAAACTGACAAAGTGATTAAAAAAGTAAAAGTAAAAGTAAAAGCAAAAAAAAAGTGTGTGTAATAAAAAACTATTAAAAGTTGCAAAAATGCCATATAAAAACGCCACAAAAAGGTAACAAAAAAGTGGCAAAAATGCAAAAAAAAAAAAAAACACAAAAAAGTACAACAAAAATATGAAAGCGTGACCAAAATGGGTCAAAAACGCACAAAAGCTACAAAAGTGTGACAAAAAAGCGATGAAAAAGTGGCAAAAATCTGATGATAACACAGCAGCAACGCAAGGAAAATATCCTAGATCAGTTTTGTAGGTCTTAGCTTTCAAATGAGGCGTTAGACTGGCCTATAGCTTTACAGTCAAGAAACCTTTAGATTTGGGTCAAACTGAACTGGAGAAAATGTGACAACATGTGACAAAAAAGCAACGAAAATACGACACAAATCTGACAGAAATGCAGCAAAAAAGTAACAATATATCACACAATAAAACAACAAAAACACAACAACTGAACAGCAAAAATGCTACAAAAACATAACAAAAATTGCACAGACATGCACAAAAACAATATATAACACAATAAAAATTAAAAATTGTAAAAATGTACCGGAACAATAACGCAATAAAAAACAGTAATGAAAAAGCGAGAATGTAGATCAGTTCGGTAGGTCTTAGCTTTCAAATGAGGTGTTACACGGGCCTATAGGCTGTAAACTCCAGTCGGCAAGCTTTTAGATTTGGGTAAAGCTGAACTGGAGAAAATGCTAATGTGTTGTGGTGGGGGTTACGAGGTTAATCAAGTAAGAGTAACGTTACTTTGAAATAATTTGACTCAAGTACAAGTAGAGTGTGGTGACTCTAAAAGTAAAAACAAAAGTACTTGGAGAAAATGTTACTTGAGTACTGTGAGCGTAAAAGTCTCATTTATGTTTCAGCTGTGATAATAAATGCCACTAAAAATTGTGTTTTTGAAAAAGTATATATATTTTATTTAAAGACAATTTACTACAATATTACTCAAGTAGAAGTAAAAAGTACTGAATTATAAAATGACCCCGCCCAGTTTCTTCCAAAACCTCTTGAGTAAATGTATCTGAGAACTGCCCACCTCTGTTATAATTATATTTAATCAAGGTCCACTGCTTCCTGGAGCCTCCCCGACATGGACAAGACACCAGACCGGTTCCTCGGGCTGTGAATGGCCTTGTGTACAAAGGCCTCGCCTCGAATGTAAATAATATGAGGCTCTTTCAAAGTTTTGACATGGGAAGTTCATATTTTTACTCTTTTCATTTTCATTTAGTCATTGTTGTAGTCTCATTAACTACTTTAATGAAGTTTTAGACAAGAAAAACATAATTGACGGAATAAACAATGGTGGATGCAAGAGCAGAAATAGGGAAGGCACCATGAGTAGAATTGATAAAGAAAACAAAATCAAAATCAAAGGCATTAATATATCAGAGAAAATATGTTTCAAAAGGTCAAAAGCGTTGAAAATTGGCTCCAGTTTATATTGGATAAAATGAAATAAAAATAATGGACAGGGATGGGTACCATTAAATGTACGACTGTGGTACTACTTGTATCGGGGGTAAAGTATCAAAATCAGGTATGTTTAGAGACTACGTTTTTGTGTCCAGAGCTAGAGAAAGTTACGATGCAGTACACTACCCAATTCATGGAGGGAATAAAAAAACATTTAACATTCATTAGGCTGTTTTCTGTTGGTTACGAACGTGGCTCCAGGGCCGGGCTAAAGCGAACGGTGTTATTCATACAAGTGGAGATTCTCGGTACTTGGTTTTTATTTATTTTTATTTATCCATTGTCCCTTGAGACTCAGGTTCTCATTTACAAGAGAGAGACTTGTTTCAAACATATCTACAGCTCAGAAATAAAAATAAAAAAGGTTTTACAAATACACATACAAACATTTTACAAATACATCTGAACATGGCTAAAAGATTCTAGCTAAAACAACTCCAGATCCTGCTGAAGCCCGTCCCGGCTGGGGGGACCTGAGAAGGAGAAAGCCGTTGTCCCGAGCTCTGCGTGCACTGCTGGAACACGGAGTCCGGGTTTAGTTTCAGTATTTACTGTCTGTGATGAATCTTAGCGCTCCATGAAACACTCGTCGAGGCTCGATAAGAGAAGCATGACTTATTGCGATAGAAGAAACCAACTGTGAGCTTGAAGTAATAGGCCACTGTTTTTACACACTGAGATATGTGATGTTAGAAGCGACTAAGCCGTTCCACGTTTTCCCATCTTTAAATACAGTTACATGAAAAGTTACACGATCCAAGTTTAGCTACACAAAATTGAACATGGAGATTTTCTGAGCGGATAAAAAGGGGTACTATATTTTAAGGCGTAATAACACCAGGAGCACATCGACGTCTGCTCCTAAGGTATTATTACGCCTTACAGTTTAGTAGTACCCTATTTATGGTGTTTAGCAATTTAAGGGAAATGTCAGTGATTTCAAGAGATTCAGCTATTTATTTATTTATCCGCCACCTTAACGTGGGGGAGGGTTTGAGCCTGAATGATCCTGGAGCTCTGTTGTCGGGGGCTTCGTGCCCCTGGTAGGGTCTCCCAGGGCAAACAGGTCCTAGGTGACGGGTCAGACAAAGAGCGGTTCAGAAGCCCCTTATGAGAGACCAACAGGCCCGGTTAGAACCATGAGGCCGTCCTTCTGTGGACCCACCACCTGCAGGGGGCGCTATAGGGGCTGGTGCAGCTCCAACAGCTGCCCCCACGACCCGGCAACGGACAAGTGGAAGAAAATGGATGGATGAATATTTATTGGTTTATTTAGTTAGGACAGTGCATGTTAATGAACATACTCATGCATGTAAACAAGCCACGCCGAATTGTAGCCTTGGGCTAATTTGCATCCGTCGTCGCCCATGTGCGCTCTCAAACACACTCACATTCATCCTGGCCTATTGTACATGTTTTTAGTGGTAGGGGAAACCGGAGTACCAGGAGGAAACCTGCGCAGACACGGGGGGAACATGCAAACTCCACAGAAAGGCCCCATCCTGGTGGGAATCGAACCCGGGACCCTCTAACTGTGAAGCACGAGCGCTAACCACTGAGCTACCGTACCGCCCACATTCTGCAGTCAGAATGGCTTCAGCAATTGCAAATTTCTCTCGTTATTCATTTTGTTGCTGTTTCTCAGAGTGACTGATCAGCACATTCGACTGTTTTAAAAATGATAAATGCCTTTGTGAAAGGGTTCTACCTCTTCCCCCTGATCTTCTCAGCATCGACTTTGTGATGTTGCACAATGTGGTACTTGAGCGACGCTCTGTCCCAGTAACTTTTATCACAAAATGAACAGCTGTAGGGTCGTTTTTCCGCGTGTGTCTGCATGTGACTAACGAGCTCATCTTTCTGCACAAAATCCTTCTGACAAACTGAACACGTGTGGAGCCTCTCTTCACTGTGCATCGTGCGAAAATGCATTTTCAGTGTACTTCGCCGCCCGTACTTCAAACCACAGCTTGGACACGTGAAGGGTTTCTCGCCCGTGTGACTCATTATGTGTTGATTCAGATGCCCCCTGTGTTTGAAACGACGCGGGCAAAGGGAACAGCTGAAAGATGCTTGTTCTGAGTGCCCGCGCAGGTGTTTTCTGTAGGCACGTTCATGGCAATAGACTTTGCTGCACATATCACAAGTGAATGACCCTTGCCACGTGTGGTGCTGCACGTGTATTCTGAGGAGTTGTTCACTTCTAAATGATAGTGAACACTGGGCGCATTGATGTGGTTGGTCATTTCCCATGATGTCATCTGTTGCCGAATTCTTACTATGACCTGCTTTGAGTTTATGTGAATTATATTTAGTTGCTCTCTTGTCCGTAAATTCCCAGTCACTGGAGTTATCAGTGTCTGAAGAGCTCTGATGTTGTTTGTTATTGTCCGAATGCAAGTCCACGCTGCGGCCCGGCTCCTCCCCTTCACACTGCTCTTCAATGGGCTCCTGCCTGTTCTCCTGGGCTGGGTCTTCATCTATTCTTTCCTCAGACTTCACAGTTACAGGAGGCAGTGGCTCGAGGGCTGGGTCTTCCTTTTTAATGACTTTGGCCGGTTCAGAGCCATTGTCAACACTTACTGCGACGGTCTGCATCCCTGCACCAGAAAACAAAAGTAGAACGTGTGATAAATGACTGACCCAAGAGCAGCGACATTCCAGTGGGTATGTGGAGATTTCTAAAATGGAGTTGCTATTTTTGTCCCCGATATTTGTGACCGAGTTTTGCCCTGATCATTTTTAGAGCGGGACAGCAAATGACCTGTTTGGCTGAAATTAGACGGCCATTCCCACAGTAAGTCACTAGTCACGTAGTCAGGATAATTGTCTTCAGTCTCGTGTAGAATTTGAGAGAATCGGTCTTCATTTACTACTGCAGTAGCAAATAAAAAAAAATATTTTTAACTTCAATACACAAGAATTGAATAAACACCTTTCAATTACGGTGGACACTGTGGAGAAGGAGGTGGACATGAAGAGTGTCTTCTCAAAGTTTTGTGAACTTTCAAACTCCCCCATCGTTTTTGTTGCTCATGCCACGCACGTGTGGAAGAGATAAACCTTAGTGCCAGCACCATTCAGTTACTCAGCTCCACTTTTGTCGTTTGTTTTTCCCCACTTTCTGTCCACTACCGTTAGTTTTGTTTACTCTGTCCACTGACACAACTAAAAAATAGCCTAATTCATTTAAACTCCAATGTTTAAATGAACTAAAGGAGCTAAAATAAAATTATGTTTTAACACGTACCACCAATCAGAATCAGAATCAGAATAGATTTTATTCGTCATTGATTGAGAACAAGTTCACAAGCTAGGAATTTTTCTTGATGTGGACGTGCAACATAAATTATATAACACAAAATTTAGATAAAATTAAGCTATAAAACTTTAAACTATAAGGCTTTAGGGGGCATGCATAAGGAATATTGATAAATAAGATACAAAATCAAAAGTAAAATATAATAAGATGACAACAATAGACTTCGAACAACAGTGGGATTATATTACAGATGAGTAAAAAGTAAAGTGACAGCAGCGGGTCTAAGTGTGGAAACACCGCACAGAGCAAACAAGCAGATACATCCATGAGTCTGTGACTGAGTTATTGGGTCTTGTTATTGTTCATGAGTCTGATGGCGGAGGGGAAATATATTAAATCAATTGTTACTGAAATTTTGATGAAAGAATCTTGAATATTTAAAAAGTTCTGGCAATTTCTCTTTTTAGGTCACACTGATCTCCATTCGCTTCAATGGAATGGGTGGGACAAAAGATAGAGGCTGATTTGGAACTTGAAACCGCTGTAACTTCCTTCATACTGAACGTACACACTCACGTTTTATTGTATACTATAGTGCTACGTCTTTCCACTTAAGCTATTTATTGGCCTTTTTATTGAGTTGGAAAATGTTGTCCACATACCGAATTCCAGGTCCAAACAAAAGTCTTTTCATGAAACCCTGATTGATACGTTAAATGAATCTTCTCGTATTCTATATGACCACATTATTATTAAACACTGATACTGTGTTAAAGAGCCTTTAACATCATTGAGCTTCATGGCATGAATTCATTCATTCATTTGACTCAAGGGCTGATGTAAATTATAAGGATTTTGTGCTTTAATCAAAAAATGTACATGAAAAAAAGTAAAATATTACGTTTTCTAAACTTTCCACTAGGGCTGGGCGATTTGGCCTAAAATCTATATCATGATATGAAAAAATAAATATCACGATAACGATATATTTGACGATATAATTGACAATGGACAAATTACTTCAAAATCCCAGCCTTACGCCTATTGGGAAGATTCATTCAGTGATATTTTATTATTTTTTTTACGGCATAATTGTCTTCCAAATATGATCTACTCAAGCAGTTTACATCCTTCATTTCATTTTACTTTTTCAGCACGTGTCCCCGTGTTCTACCGTCACCGTTTATGCTGCTCTGATGGAGCGTAACATAAATTATATTGTGTCCACAACGATATAAAAAATGACAACGATATCAAAACATTATATCACGATAACGATATGCGATACGATATGGCCCAGCCCTACTTTCCACCTACAAGCAAAACAAAACGGCCCCTAAACAGTTCAGTCTTTACCTTCTTTGTAAAAGACCACGCCGGGCAGTAAGTTGGACCGTAGAACCTCATCTTGATATTCCGCAAAAGTTCGCTCAAAAAGCGCAAATATTTCCTCCGCCGCGACCACGAGCCTCTGCGCCACCAGAGCCTTCAGCTCGGGGCCTTTGAGGGACATGTTCACTGACATTTTAGTCACAAATTCGCCTCGTGATGACGGTCCTCAGCTGCACTTGAAGAGTTGAAAAACCCGGAACAAAAACAACTGCACGGCTACGTCGTCAGTGTGAACAGGCAGGAAGCACCGCTCTGAGGAGCAGCAGCGCCCTCTACTGTTGGGAAAGACTGCTAAGACCGTTTTCCACTTCCGCATTTTAAACCGGATGTTGCGCGAAACAACATCCGGTGGCTATAGCTTTAGCGTTAGACAGTTGCTAAAATGGCTCCGTCTCCGCGTGGTAGTTTTTGTTCAGTTCCTGGATGCTCGTGTGGGGGAAAAAAACAGCCGTACCTCTCTTACCACGCGTATCCGACGGACCCGGACAAAAAGAGGCAGTGGATCCGGGCGGTTCGGAGGGAAGAGGGTCCGCAATTCTGTATAAAGGCAGGGAGCACTTTTGTCTGCAGCCGGCACTTCGTTCCAGAGGATTTTGTCAGCGGTTACGCCGTCGCTCGCCTTAAAAGTGGAGCTGTTCCGTCTCTCTTTCCCTGGAATAATTTCACTGCACCACCGAAGAGGGAGTCAGTCTTCGAGAGGGCTCAGAAACCGCAGCTCGTCCCCTCACATCAAGCCAGCCAGGCTGAAGCTGCTACTGCGGACCACGATTATGGGGCACCTCCGCCCACAGCAGGTAAATATCTAAGATGGTAAATTGTCTATATTTGTCATATAAGATCATTTGAGTGAAATATAACCATTACTACATTTGCAGTAAGTGATGCAGCACCATTGTGTAGTTAAATACCACCATCTAGTGGAGAGAAAAAACGATGACACTATGTTCACACACCTAGACCAGGGGTCACAAACTAAATTTGATAAAGATCCGAATTGAAAAAATATTGTCAAGCAAAGGTCCGGAACATACGGGGTTAATTCACGGTTATATGGGGATGTTTAAGCCTTTATTAAATATATCGTGATTAGAAAAATAATGCAATTAATTCAATCCTGTTGTTTTTTGCTCTAAAACAAAGTGTTGGTTCCTAAATAGAATGCATAGGCTACTGTAGCCTCTGTTATATACAATGCACACATAATATATGACAGTGATGCGTTTCTCCTCTGCTCAGTTCAACACACTGAGCCCTGCTTAGTCCAGATGTATTCCTGGTTCTGACCTGCTCACGGCCGATCGGGAAACAGCGTATCAGGGTCGGGTCCAAGGTTCGGGTCCGGATGGGCTGGCGCATGGGTCCGGGTCCAGACAGAGGTCCGCCGTTTAGTGACCTCTGACCTACATTCACAAAATCTATTATCTTTCGAGGAAACAATGTCACAGTCACTCAATCAAAACAATCTTGCTGTGGAAATGACCGTGAATGAAGTAATGCAAATATTGTATCAAGGTCAAAGTTTATTTATAAAGCACATTTAAGATACAGTCGACACTGCCCAAAGTGCTGTACATGTTTCAAGATGAGAAATATATATATAAAAAATGGGGGGCGGGTCGTCTCATGATCGGAAGGTCGGGGGTTCGAATCCCGCCTCCTGAAGGTGCACATTGTCGTTGTGTCTGAATGAGAGAGTGAATGGGCCCCCTATGAGAGACCAACAGGCCCGTTTGGAACCATGAGGCCGTCCTTCCGTGGACCCACCACCTGCAGGAGGAGCCATAGGGGCTGGTGCGATGTGACTTGGGCAACTCCAACGGCTGCCCCCACGACCCGGCAACGGACAAGTGGGAGAAAATGGATGGATATATAAAAATATATATACAATGTACAAATAAGTGAAAAAAGTATTTGGGGTGTTCAACTCAACTCGTGTTGAAAGCCAAAGCATAGAGGTGGGTTTTTATGAGTGACTTAAATGGACTAGGTGCAAGTTGGTCATTTTTTTTACTCACTACTGACACCTCAGGTCTAACGTGTAACTGCAGCTTCTATATTAAGCTCGTGCTCGAATGCTCCAATTGGCACCTTTTTGAGTGCAGGATTTTAGGCAGTTGTGGTGAACAGGTCTGGGCTCATTCTAGCAATGTCCTAATGTCTAGAATCTAGACATTAGGACATTGCTGGAGCAAGTAGGGGGGGGGGAAATACATAATTTTAACATTTTTAAACTCTTTAAAGCTCTCAATGGATGAGGCTGATCGAATGCTCAAAGGGCCTGTCACTTCGGGGTTTTTTTTCTTAGAGCGGAGACAGGTTAAAAGCGGCTGACGTGACCGCAGGGCTCTCACAGGAGAATACAAACGCAACATTTCAGACAAATACTCTAGTGTCAGTGATATACAAACCAACAATAGGATTATAAATGGTATCCTGAAGGGCACCAGGTTTTTTGTATAAAAATAATACTATTACATAACCATTTATATGAAAAGTCATGTCTGTGTGACTTGATTATTTTATAGTTTCTATACTAATATATGATGTTTATTGTATGATATAATTTTTGTTTTACAGGTGCACTTGATGAGGCCCTTGAATATATCAAGGAGTTGGAAGCAAGACTGGAGAAAGTGGATTTGTCTCCCACGCTTTTTAGTCGCTACTGTGTTTCTGATGACCAGATCCGGTTCTACACCAAATTCCCATCTGAGCGTGTGTTCCGGATCTTCTGGGAGTCCATTGCGCCGTCTGCCTCCCGCCTCGCGTACTGGACCAGCGCACAGGGAGCAGGAGATGGAGCGTTTGCTGAGCCCGGCCCCGCCCGCAGCATGCCTTTGATTGATGAGTTTTTAATGTACTCATTCAGGGTTGCAGTGGGCGCCAAGGAGCAGCTTATCGCCGACATGTTCCGAGTGAGCGTCGCAACTGTCAGCCGAGTGACCATCACCTGGGCCAACTACCTCTTCGTTGTGTTCTCGTCCATCGACATGTGGATTAGCCGTGAGAAGGTGAAAGCCAGTATGCCTCGGAGATTCTTGAAGGTGTCTCCAAATGTACGCGTCATCTTGGACTGCACAGAAATTGCTCTGGAGGCCCCATCGTCCCTCCCCTTACAGTCCGAAACGCACAGGAACCGCAGCACCAAGAAGGGGCTGATCGGAGTTGCTCCCTGTGGGTTGGTGACATTTATTTCTCCGTTATACACCGGCTGCATCTCTGACAGAGAACTCACAAAGGTCAGTGGGATCCTTCCTCTGCTGGAGCCGGGGGACGAAGTCATGACGGGTAAAGGGTTCCTCATTCAAGACCTCCTTCATGAAGTTGGAGCCAAGCTCACGATTCCACCTTCTCGTCACCCTGGTCAGTTCAGCAAGGAGACGGAGGAGACCCAATCCATAGCTCGTCTGCGGATCATTGTGGAGAGAGCCATCGCCAGAGTCAAGGGCTACCACATCTGGGACTGTCCCGTGCCGCTCACTTTAAGAGGAACGGCCAATCAGATCTGGCACAACTGTTGTGTTTTGGCAAATTATCAAAGCCCATTCTGCTTTAAAGACTCAATTAATTACGTTTGTAAATAGTTAGAGTGTTATGTAATTAACTAATGGCGCGTCCGCTTCACAGCTAGAAGGTCCCGGGTTCGATTCCCACCTGGACGGGGCCTCTCTGTGTGGAGTTTGCATGTTCTCCCCGTGTCTGCGTAGGTTTCCTCCGGGTACTCCGGTTTCCCCTACCACTAAAAACATGTGCAATAGGTGAATCCTCCAGCCAGGTGATTCTGACCATCAGCCTGGCTCCACATCATGGAGATGGGTCCCCGGGCGCGGCACTGCCGGCGACCACTGCTCCTCACGGGTGGCCTCAGTGGCATCGAAGGATGGTTTAAATGCAGAGGACAACTTTCCCTACAGGGACAATAAAGTAAACAAACAAACAAATGTTCCTAGAGTTGTAAACACATAAATGTATTCTCAAGTTAAAATGCACTTCAGCAGAATACTGTACTGTTTTGTTATTTATTTATTTTTATTTGTGAATTGAGTTGAACTGCAAGGGAAACAAGTAAAATGTACAAGTTCTAGTACAAACCAAACACTGAAGACCTTTTATAACTGTACACTATAAGTTAATAGTGGATTATGCTGCAAATGAATGTCTATCAAATCAAAACGTTGCTAAAACTTACTACATTCTTATTAGACACCTCCCTCAGGTTTTAGTGTATATGTCTAATACCTGCTAACTCGGTAGTTGTAACCTTGACAAAAGTATTTTTCTAAAACAGAAGTTACAAAACAATTGTCAGGAAAATCAGAGAGATCCAAAGTCATGCAGGTTCATTGTAATATCAGCACATTTATGTCGTTTTCGGGAGTAACATTTATTTACAGCAATTCACACAACTTGAGATTTAATGTTGAAAATGCAAAGGAACAAAAGGGTGATTTATTCATGTTTTAATGCTGCATTGAGATGAACACATCGATAAAGATGTTGAAGTAAATCATGTCCAGTCAGTGAAAGCTTCATCACGCCACGCTCGCTCAACAGTTATCGACATTCCAATCTGGTGAACGCCAGCTGACCCTGTACCTGCCAGAAGTATGTGTGTGAACGCCGGAGACCTGCGTGGCCATCCTGAACCTTCAGTGATGATCATCTGAGACTCTTTCTCAGCACTTCCTCTGCAAGCATCTGGGACGCGGCTAGCAGTAAGCCTCGGTTGTCCAAGCTGTACCCATGCAGAACATCTGGACCGCTCCGTGGCTCCGGCCTCTAGTTCACATGTGATTTCCGGTGACACTTGCAGAGACTGAAGATGCAGCGTGGACACAAAACACACCGTGTGGTGCAGAATGGTTCCACTGCAGGACTTCTCAGGTGGGCACTGGTGAGACATCGGTGAGCCCCGTGGCCCGGGTTCAAATGTGGATGGAACCAGCTCCAAAGTTGCAGGACCATCTAAAACCAGAGCGATAAGTGTTTGGGACCAGCCTATAAGAACTAACGATAAACCAATCGATCAAGGCTTTATTGTCATTTAAAAAAAAACGTCAAAAGTGCATAATACCTGGTGCAGATCCTATTAATAAATACTAGAGGCGGGTAGTACATGTACTTAACAGTTTGAAGAATTGTACTTCTTAGAGTAGTTTTCTCATACGGCACATTTTACTTCTACTTCATTCAAATTCTATTTAAGTATCTGTACTTTTTAGCAAAAATAATTGTTAAATTTTCCACTGAGTAAATAGTTCAACAGCAAACGCTTCATTTTAATCAATAAAATGGATGTAGTTTGTAGTTTTTTTGTAAATATCACAATTTTCTCATGATTTTACCTTATGTTTCACACAATTTATGGCATCATTGAAAATAAATCTGACGACTTTTTCACTCAAACTGTTATTTAGTTACTCACAGTACTCAAGTATCATTTTCTCCAAGTACTTTTTTTGTACTTTTGATTAATTGCTTGGGTCACTACTTTTTACTTCTACTTGAGTAAATATTTAGCTGCGTTGAGGAGCGGTAGCGCCCTCTACTGTTGGGAAAGTGAGGGTCGAACGGACCCTTTGGGGGTCGAGGCTTTGGGTGGGGGTCCCCAAATGATTTCAAGATGAAACAAAAAATAAAATACTGTTTTTAGAATATTGTAAGTGTGACACAGCATCTAGTTTGTGAAATCCTTTCAAATATCCAAAATAAACAGTTTAAAAACATAAAAGGTGCATTATGCAAAAAAAAAAAGTTTGTACGTATTTGACCTTGTAGTGACCCAGTGGCTGTATGGCACCTTTACTTTCGATCACAGTGGTCTCTACAAGGCTCCAGGATCAATTGTTTTGTGGGTTTTCTGGTTAGAGCTGTGTAAACCTACCACACAATTGGTCCTGGAGTGTCCCAGAGACCACTGTGATGGAAAGTACAGGCGCCACACTGACCACTCGTACAGCTACTGGGTCACTACAAGGTCAAATACGCACAAATATCAACTTTTTCATACCCACATAAAAAGGTGAATATGCACCTTTAAAAAAATTAAAACAATGATTCTGCCTTAAAGTAGCAAAAAAGAAAATAACCATATATTGAGGTTACGGAGTTGTTTCCGTGTCAACTTTTGGGGTCCCGGTCAAAAAGTTTGAGAACCCCTGCACTAGCCTATATGAACCAACCTTGCAACCAGGGCGACCACCGCAAATAGTAGTGAAAGTGAGACAAGTCATACACATCATCGTAGAAAAGCCTTTATTAACTATTAAAGGACAGAGTAGTAACCGGAGAGTCTGCCACTGTTACAGAACAGCTCGAACAGCTCAAACAGCAAAGACTAGTTTTATTACTTTCAAACATTGCGATGCACTGAACATATTGGCTATAGAGACAAGTACATCACTGCAGTCTGGCTTAGCTCTAATCTTACTTTGAAATGACTGTCTTGTCAGCGTGAGGCCATATACAGCACCTCATATACTGGCATCGTAAAACCAGACAGCCTAACCAGGGGTCATTATAGCAAAAGTATTTTTTTTTTTTTATTACTATGTTTTACATTTTATACTGTATGACAAACTGGAATGTTTAGCAGGAAATTTAAAACAAATGACTATTTCCTGCATTTTTTAAGTACTTTAATAGGTATTTGATCTCTTATATTGCATAATAATATTTCTCAAAATCATTTTGGGGGCCAGAGGTTCTGTGCTAAAGGGCCAGATATGGCCCCCAGGCCTGACATTGCCTACCCTTAAAGGAACAGGCCACCGATGTTCCATACTGAGATGTGTTCTTACCTGAGCTTAGACGAGTTGATGCACCAGTCTGGTCTTTGTGCTCGTGGAGGAGCTCGGTCGCTTCTAACTTCACCCCCGTTTGGAGCCATAGGAATATGTTGGGAGAGGCCAAATGCTAACAACATATTTGGTCGTTTTGCGTGACTGAGGGAACACACAAAGAGCAGACGGGTACGCATCAACTCGTCTAAGCTCAGGTAAGAACAGATCTCCGTATGGGAAAACGGTGGCCTGTTCCTTTAAGCTAAAAGAACAGATTAAACTATTTTCAAGACGCATAAACAATAGGATTCACATCTACCCCAGCTGTGACTACAACAGTACAGGTGTTCAGGAAGAATGCATTAAGTAAAGCGTCTTTGAGTGTCCAGAAAAGTTAAAAAATAAATAAAAATAAATAGAGGTCAACCGGGACCGAGTGTCCGAGAGAATGTTCGGAACTCGCTTCCTTTTAACAAACACTAAAAATAAAGTACATTTTAAGTTGAAAATTAAAGGACAATTAGCTCAGTATAAGAGTATAGATCTCCATGTATATGCTTCCTATGTTTGTATAATTTATGAAACTTTATTAGGATCCCATTAGCTCTACTTTACAGCTCACCGTTAGTCTTTCTAGTGTTTAACTTTAAATATGATCCAAAATACAATAGTGAGACAATAAAAAACGTGTTTCATTCATAAAAGCAATGTTTTCAGACCATAGCAAATAATCCACCTACATTTCTTTGGCCTCATAGAAAATAAAGCACATTCCACCGTCTAAATAAAGCCACGAATGCCACGTGAAATTACTCCAGCTCTTCAGCGTCGCCCTTGTGATTTAGCAAAATGTGGTACTTGAGTGACGCCCTTTTCCTGTAACTTTTATCACAAACCGAACAGCTGAAGGGTCGTTCCCCCGTGTGTATCCCCATGTGACTGTCGAACTCATCCTTCCGAACGAAACTCTTCTGACAGACCGAGCAGGCGTAGGGCCGCTCCCCGTTGTGCGCGTAGCTGACGTGCATCAACAGCGTGCTGCGCCGCGCGAACCTCCCCCCGCAGCTCGAGCATCTGAAGGGTTTCTCGCCCGTGTGAACCATCATGTGCTGATTCAAATGCCCCTTGTGGTTGAAACGGCGCGGGCAAATGGAACAGTTGTAGGACTTCTGCTCGGTGTGCCCGCGCATGTGTGCCCTGTAGGTGCGCTTGTGGTTGCACACTTTGTTGCAAATGGGACACGTGAAGGTTCCCTGCCCTTTGTGGTGCTGCAGATGCTTCTTCAGATCCTTCTCGTTTTTGTACGACCTGGGACACTGGCCGCATTGATACGTCTGATCACTTCCCATGACGTCGTTATCGAGACCCGCGTTCTTGTTTGTTTGCTCATTACATTTGGTCGAGCTTTTGTTCATGGATTCCCAGCCGCTCGAGTCGTCCGTGTCTGAAGGGCTCTTACGTTGCTCGTCGCTGTCCAAATGAAAGTCCACGCTGCGGCCCGGCTCCTCTCCTTCACGGCGCTCTTCGATCATCTCCTCGACTGGGTCTTCTTGAGCGACGGCGTCGATATTTTCTTCCGATTTCACGGTAATGGAAAGCTGTTGCTCGAGGTCTTCCTCGTCCCCTTCGTTGACACCAACTGGTTCCGCGCCCGCGTGGATCATCACGTGTCGGCTCAGATGCTCCTCGTTGTTGAAACGACACGGGCAGATGGGGCAGTTGAACGATTTCGGGTCAGTGTGCACACGCAGATGCGCCCTGTAGTTACGTTTGTGGTTACACACTTTGTTGCAAAATGGACAGATGAATGTTCCCTGGCCTTTGTGGTGCGATAGATGCTTCTTCAGATCTTTTTCACTTTTGTACGACCTGGAACACTGGGCGCATTGATACGTTTGATCATTACCCGTGATATTATCTGTGGCTGAATTCTTATTGTCCTGATGTTGTTTGTTATCGTCCGAATGCAAGTCCACGCTGCGGCCCGGCTCCTCTCCTTCACACTGCTCTTCAATGGGCTCCTGCCGGTTCTCCTCGGCCGGGTTTTCTTCAGATTTCACAATTACAGAAAGCTGTTGCTCGAGGAGTGGGTCTTCGTTGACTTTGACGGGTTCAGAACCATTGTCGACACTCACTGCAACTGTCTGCGTATCTGCAGCAGAAAAAAATAAATCAAAAGCTGTGATAAAATACAGACCCAAATCAACCCATAGCAACGAAGTGCAAGCAAGTCTCGTCACGAAACCCCAATTAAAATAATTGTATCTACTTGAACACATCTGTCATATAATTAGTCAATTAGTCAGAGAAAGAGGGAAAATGTTTGCCAGTGAAACCTGATGTTTAGTAGATTGATCTGAGTAAAATGTACAACGTTCATTTGCACCAGCAAGTCAACACTGCACTGGTTCTCCAGCCTGGTGAGACCAGAATGAGTCCCCTCTGTATTTGTTTATACATCAGGGAATACAGTGGTGGGAGTGGATTTTTCCAGGCGACTGTTTCTCTGCACGGCCTAAAAACAACTTTGTGTCCATGTAGTAACTGATTTTCTCTAGACCAGGGGGGCCCAAACCTTTTTCATGGTGGGCCACATATTGAAGAGGACACGGGGTGAAGGGCCACAGTTTAGTGGTCAGTCGTGCAAAACCTTTGTCCAAGTGTATTTAAAGAGTGCGGCATACCTTTAGTTATGCTTAAAACCGTAATGCCAGCTTTATCTCACAATGAAATGGTAGTTGTTAGGTTATATAAGCTTGAAATAAAAGGATCGTCTATGGAGATGTCTGCCGATTCAGTAAGAAGGCCGAGGGCCACCAAAAATTGCACTTTGGACACCCCTGCTCTAGACCAACCATTCCCAAAGTCTGAGACAATCGCAGACACCTTATTGATCCACAAATCTACATCCAACACTCTGTAGTGACCACGTGTTGATGTGAACAGTAACTGCAGCATTTTACCTTCTAACCTCTTAATCCCCGCCTGAACCGAGCACATTTTCTCCGGTTTGGCTTTGCCCAGATCTAAAAGCATATTAAAAAAAAGTGTCAAAATAGCAACACAAATTTGACGAAAACATGAAAAAATGATGAAGTGACAAAAAGCTTCAAAAGGGCAACACTAAAGTGACATCATTACCTCTGCTTCATGGAGCTGCTCCTTTGGCAGAGAATTTACACAACATGGAAGTTTGGATGATTTTAGTTCCTCCTTTTCATATTTATTTAGTCTTATTTTAGTTGACGAAAATGTCTGGACATTTTAGTCATAGTTTGTCTCATGAAAAACGTTTAGTTTTTAGTCCAAATATTACGTAGCTCAATTTAGATGAGTTTCCTAGGTCTTAGCTTTCAAATGAGGTGTTACTTTGTGGATTTGGGTAAAGCTGAACTGGTTTTCCTCTGTTCAACAATCGGGCCAAAAAAACAGCACGTCGCCATTGTGGAGGGTGCCGACATTAGCCTATCAGAACACACGGTCGATCCCACGCGACATCGATCGTGTTTGTTGATTGGCTAATGTCGGCACCCTCCACAATGGCGACGTGCTGTTGTTTTTTGTGTTTTTTTTTACAGATTCGTATCACTGGTATCACTTTAGCCGGAAAACGCCATGTTAAAGCCAACCTTTTAGTCCAAATATATAAATGAACCTAATATAACCTTAAGACCAACCCTCTCATATTTTCATAACACATTTAGTTACAGGACTAAAAGGGGCTAATTATCCACTTCCAACAATAACATCCAAACAATAACTGCCTTTAAACCCGCGTTAGTGGGCCACGAAGAGTCGTGCAGTCTTTACCTTCTTTGTAAAGGACCACGCCAGGTTTTTGCAGTAAGTTGGACCGTAGAACCTCGTCCTGATATTCCGCAAAGATTTGCTCAAAAAGCGCAAATATTTCATCCGCCGCGACCACGAGCCTCTGCACCACCAGATCCTTCAGCTCGGGGCCTTTGAGGGGCATTTTCACCGACATTTCATCCACAAATTCGATTGCTCTTCAGCGGTGAAAATGAAGACGCAAAACCCCGGAACAAAAGACGTTCTTCTTCTTCTTCTTCTTCTTTCGGTTCTTGGCGCGCGGTAACCAACAGCTTAGGCGCATACCGCCACCTACCGTACCGCGTGTGTCTCGGGACCATTAGTTACTTCAACAAAAGACGTTACAAAAACTCCTTTGTGAGTTCAAAAAGGGCAGAAACTGAGGGGTTGAGGAGCGATAGCGCCTCTAGTGTTGGGAAAGACACTGCCAGTAGTTGTAGTACATTCTAGTAAAGTAAATTTCTCAAAAATAAACAAATACAAAATAAAAATAAAAAAAGGAAATTTCTACATTGTGAGATCAATGAAGGCTATCTTATCTTATATCCTATCATTTGGCTTTGTGAATGTGGCAAAGGTATATTAACTTCTTAACCCCCACCTGAACCAAGCACACTTTCTCCAGCTGTACCCAAATCTAAAAGCTTCTTGGAAAAAAAAAAGGTGCCAGGATAGCAGCAAAAAGAAAAAGAAAAGTTAAAAGTGATGAAACGGTAACAAAAACACAATAGAAGCAACAGTCGTGGCAAAAGAAAACATATTCAAAAATAAACAACAAAAAGCATGAAAAATACGTCCAGAAAGTGACAACGTAGCCAAAAAGGGAGGAAAAAGCTTAGATCAGGTTTGTAGGTCTTAGCTTTCAAATGAGGCGTCACAGTGCCAGAGGACTTTTACTTTCCCTACACTTCTCAGGGATAATTTGAGGTTAAAGGAAAGCGCAGCAAAAAGGTCCCGGGTTCGATTCCCACCTGGGCGAGGCCTTTCTGTGTGGAGTTTGCACGCCCCCCCCCCCCCCCCCCCGGTGTCTGCGTAGGTTTCCTCCGGGTACTCGGGTTTCCCCTACCACTAAAAACATGTACAATAGGTGAATCCTCCAGCCAGGGGATTCTGACCATTAGCCAGGCTCCACATCTGCCATCGCTCACTGCTCCTTATGGGTCGCCCCAGAGCCACCGCAGGACGGGTCAAATGCAGAGGGCAGGTTTCCCTACGTGGACCGTAAAGTAAACCTTACCCTTGATATTTCTGCGAATGAGTATTTCCTTCAGAATACTGTTTGTACATTTTTATTAAAACAAAAACAAGTTACATTTCAAGATTCAAGACTTCCTGACGATCTGCTGCTTTACAAAGGCCGTGTGTTGTGTTGTCGTTGTGCGTGATGGTGTTTTCTGACCCCCGGTCTGATCCTCTCCCACTCAGGGCGGAGTCACAGCAGCAGCGGCACCATGTAACTCCGCCCCTTTCCCCTTGAGTCTCCATGGAGACGGATGTCAATCAGAGCAGACCTCATGAGGAAGTTTTACTTTTGAGAGGAAAGGAAATATTTAAAACTATTATATATATATATTATTATTTCCAATTTGCCTGATGAAGGTCTCAGGACTAAAACATTGACCTAATCCTAGTAAACTATTGTTGCAAGGTTGGCGGTGTGCGGGAAGTATTATTTATTACTTACGTTTATTTCCAATCAAATCAAATCGTAATCGATAAAATCGAGATTTTATTTTTTGGCCACATCGCCCAGCCCTAGTATGGCTGAATTACGCCAAAGATTAGCCGATAACTGATACATACTGGCTCGGAGTGACTGATTCTACTGTGCCTTTGTAAAATTACTGTAGCTCTACAGCCCTGATCTCGGCATCACCTTTGTGACTTCTCATATGCTTGCTGAGCATTTGACTTGTCCTGAACCTTTTATCGCAGACTGTGCACCTGAAGGGTCGCTCTCCCGTGTGTATCCTCATGTGGTTTTCATAAAAGCTCTTTTTAACAAACCCCTGGAGACAAACGGAACACGTGAAGGGCTTTTGTACGTTATGCGCATTATAAACATGGTTGTCTCGTGTCGTTTGGTGCCTGAATCTCATCCCACAACCTGGACAACTGAATGGTTTCTCGCCCGTGTGAACTCTCATGTGTTCATTCAAACGGCTTCGCTTGCCAAAAGCTCGCTTGCAAATGGAACAGGTGAACGGATTTTGTGCGGAGTGAATTCGCAAATGTTGTGTGTAGCTACTTTTGTGGCGGTAAACTTTGTTGCACGTCTGACAAGTGAATGAGCCTTGCCCGGCGTGATGCTTCAGATGTTTGTTGTAGTTATATTTGTGGCTGAAAACTTTGCTGCAAATTTGACACGTGAACGGCCCTTGCTCTGCGTGATGCTGTAGGTGTTTGTTGAGAATACTTTCGCTTTTGAATGACCTGAAACACTGAGCGCATTGATGTTGTTGATCATCACCCGCGACATCTGTTGCTGAATTCTCCCCGAGACCTGCGTTCGGTTCCTGCGCATCATTTTTAGTTGAAACCTTGTCCATAGATTCCCAGTCACTCGAGTTATCGGTGTCTGAAGAGTCGTCGTGTTGCCAGTTATTCTCCAGATACAAGTCCACGCTGCAGCCCGGCTCCTCTTCAAACGGCCCCTGCCCGTTCTCCTCGGCTCGGTCTTCTTGCAGGAAAGCGCTTTCGTTGATATTTTCCCCAGACTGCTGATTTATAGAAGGCAGTGACTCGAGGGGTAGGTTTTCATACGGATTGACTTCGATCGGTTCTGGATCGTTGTCGGCACCCACAGTAACAGTCTGGATCTCTGCAGCAGACAGAAGAGAAAAAAACAAACAAAGTGTATTAATAAATGGATGCAATTGCTCTAATTAGGATTTAACTGTGGAAAGAGTATTGGCGGTAAGAGAAACTACTGTCATGATTATTGCTAGACCAGTCACGGGGACAAAATGTTAAGTTCAATATATTGAGGTATTAAAGAGTGTTGCAACAGAAACTAACTCTTAAGCTTAAAAATTACAGTAAAGCTCTGTTTCGAAAAGGACTTAATCTTAGAACATCCCACAATGAACTTACTTTGGGTGAAAAATAAAGTCTTACAAAAATGATGATCAATATTGTGCAAAAAATGAATGGTTATCTGTCATTTATTGAACGATAAGTTGATATAGTAATTATCATGACAGTGCTATTTATTACAAACTGGTGTAAAGCCTAGGTGTGGGTCTCATTCTAATAATAATAATAACAACGCTGCATCAGTTTTATATAGCACTTTTCTGGACACTCAAAGACGCTTTACATTGCATTATCCATTCACTCCATACTTGGTGATGGTGAGCTACTATTGTAGCCACAGCTGCCCTGGGGTAGACTGACGGAAGCGAGGCAACCAGTTTGCAACATCGGCCCCTCCGACCACCACCACCCACTCACCCACTCCATTCTAAGGCTGCAGCTAACGATTATTTTTCTATCGATTAATCTATAGATTATTTTTTCGATTAATCGATTAATCTATAGATTATTTTTTCGATTAATCGATTAATCTATAGATTATTTTTTCGATTAATCTATAGATTATTTTTCCTTTTACCGATTATTTTTTCATTTAAAATGAAGGGGAAAAAATTGACGTAGGCCAGTATTTTCAAATGGCATGGCTTTTATTTAACCAAATAAAATTATGGCTCAATGTGCAACTCAGTAGCCTATAAAATGTTTCTGGAACACTCACTGTAAACATTTGAATAAAAGTAAAAGTATTGCTTATTTGCTTTAAAATGCGCAAAATAAAAAATAAATAACCAGCACACAACAATGATTGTATGATTAAAGTTAATTGTTCGTTTGTACATAACTGTTAATGTTGTACAAAGGTAGTTTAGTTAGTTACACAACTAACGTAACGTTATGTAGCGTTAGACACGCGCGTTTTTGACTCCTCTCAGAGCGGAACAGTGCTTTAATTTATGAATTTACAACGCAGATACAAATAATACATTCATGTTTTTGTGTAATGAAAATTACTCACGCGGCCGATTGACTGGTTGATGGCATGAACGCTGTCGGGTGTTTTCGTTTTAAATGTTCGTTCATAGCCGTTGTGCTGCTGTGGTAGGCCATTTCCGCTCGACACAGTGTGCATAAACAACATTATTTGGCCGTTTCTGGAAATACTCCCACACTTTTGATTACTTTTGGCGTGCCTTTTTCCCCTCGCTCGCATCGCGCGCCGCCATGATGTAAACAAGCGACGCGTCGACGCTCAAAAACTGCGTCGACGTATTTACGTAATCGATGACGTCGACTACGTCGACGCGTCGTTTCAGCCTTACTCCATTCGCCCCAGGCTTCCTGCTGTTACCAAACGGTCTCCCATCCAAGTACCGACCAGGCCCCATTCTACTTCCTGATTGGATAATCATCACAAGACCTAAACCGAAAACTCAACACAACTTTCATATCATGTAAAATTCGACCCTCATTGGATTGAAGTGAAACTGGACACTATTTGAATATTATTTCTACAGTAGTGAAATCTGTGTGGGATTTTAAACTTACCAAACAGCTTTGTTTCTGGAGTGGAGGAGCCGCTTCCTTCCCACAGCGGTTGGCTCCAAAGCACCTGCCCTCCATCCTGACTCTGTGAACACTTGTGATCCCGGAGAGATTGCTTGCACAGGTAACCCCTGTCGCAGACTGAGCACCTGAATGGTAGTTCTCCTGCGTGTTTCCTCATGTGATTCACCAGGGCGTACTTTCGGAAAAAACCCTGCTGACAAACTGCACACCTGTGGGGTCTTTCCTTGTTGTGCGTACTGCGAATGTGCCTACACAGACTCTGTCGCTGTGAGAACTGCACCCCACAATCTAAGCAGCTGTACGAATGCTTCAGACGATTCTTCACAGCGTTTCTCTGTGACCTGTCCTTACCGAGTGCATGCTTCGCCGCCGAGTTCTTACTGTGACCCGCCTTCTGCGTTTGTCCATCACCTTTAGCAGCTCTTTTGCCCGTACATTTCCCCGCGTCAGTGTCGTTTTGTCGTCTGTCGTATTCCCCGCTGCAGCCGGGCTTCCCCCCTTCAGGATCCTGCCGGTATTTCTTCGCCGGATCTTTTCGGAGAGTTATTTTGTTTACATTTGGTAGTTCTCCCGCGTGTTTCCTCATGTGAAGGCCATAGTCATACTTTCGAAAAAACCCCTTCTGACAAACTGCACAGCGGTGGGGCCTTTCCTTGTTATGCGTGTTGCGGATGTGCCTCCTCAGTGTACAGCGCTGCGTGAATTTCTTCCCACAATCGGAGCATTTGTGCGTGAGCTGCAGGCGGTTTTTTCGGGGGCATCCGTTCGGTCGATCCTTACTGACGACACTCCTCGCGGCTGAATTCTTACCGTGACCCGCTTTCAGTTCCTGTCCGTTACATTTAGTAGAGTTATTGGAGTTATTGGCGCTGCAGCCCGGCTCCTCTCCTTCAGAATCCCGCCTCTTCTCCTCGACTGGGTCTTGTTGTGGAATTGCTTTGTTGAAATCTTCCTTTTTCGCATAAAGTAACGTCTTGAGGGTTGAATTTTCTTCTTGTTTGAATTTGACTGGTTCAGGACGAGTGTTTATACCCACGGTAACGGTATCTGCAGCAGACAGAAGAAAAGACAACGGGTATTAGTGTATAAGCTAACGCATTAGCACTAAGTAAGACTTCATTGTGGACATTTTGGCAGTGAGAGAAAGTCCTTTTACTTTGACTGCACACCGGTTTTAACTTAAAAGTGTGGGTTCAATCTGCTTAATGTTTGGGTGATAAAAAACTAAACCAAAAACATAACGTTTACATCATTTAAAATGTTTTGCAATAGTGCAGAAATATAAATTATCAGTAAACTTGATCATGTGTCCACTTTTTTTTTTAGCTAAAACATAGTTAACACGATTATATTTAAGATTTTGCTCAAAATTGGACCCAGCTTTCTTTAGTTTGACCGTGACACTGACAGGAAGTGACATAGACAGAGGCAAACAATTTTAAACTGTTGCCGTGCCGACCATGTTATGTCAATGGGAAATCAGTCAAACTGCTGTAGAACTTTACCTCTATATGTGTGACTTCTTGTCAGTAGCTTAAAAATAAAACATTAAATTAACTTTTCTGCCCAACATGTTTCATTAAAATTGCTGCTTCACTGAAATGAAAATAATAATTATTTCTTACACGTGTTATTCATCTAAATAAGTCATATTTTGAAAAGGTTTAAAGCCGAATTAAGTAACTCATGCCCCTAGAGGCCATAAGCGCCACTGCAGGTGTCGTAGCATGTTGTGTTATTTTACTCATTAATTGTCCGTGAGAGTAAATACTACGCTGACAGAAAAGACAAAGGGACAGAGGGATGTTGTTCGTCCAATTTCACAATGGACATTATTTTTTCACTCAAACTTGGCTGTAAATACTGTTTAAGTGGCTCTAGCCCGCAGTTAGCTTTGCCTGTTAGCTTCTTCTTCGTGATTCCATTAGTGTGTGTTGGGGCCTCTGACCCGGTGCAGGGAAAGTTGCAATTGTGTTTTTTTTGGCCAGAGACACCAGGGGGAGATGAAAGACCCCCCCGATCATCCCATTAACACTTGTATTACCCCCAGAGGAACCACGGAAAGGATTTATCAAGGTAAACAAGTTACTTAGTTCTGCTTTAACCTCATATGTGGAAACAACAATCATACCCTAGTCCAAAAAAGGTGAAACTGAATACTATTTGAAAAGTTATATTATCGTCAGTAGTGAATTGTATGACTTAAATGGGACATATCCTGTGTATGGGGCTTAAAAAAATAGTTAAAGAAATATTTTGGTGCTTCAGCATTTTTTTTTTACGTTATACAATTATGTCTGTAAGAATTAAATGGGCAATAAAAATTTGGAAAACTGTTTTGGATTTTGACAATGACGCAAATGTTTTCAGGAAGTACAGAATGAAGTACTGACACCGTAGAACATATGTCAAATATACGGCCCGACCTGTAGAGCATACATTCCTAATATATATATATATATATATATATATATATATATATATATATATATATATATACATATACATACATACATACATACATACACACTCTCATCCATCCCTGTGGGGAGTTATGATTTTTTTTAAAGAAATAACCAGAATGCTCACCCCAGCCACTAGGGGGCAGACCAAAAAAACAAAAAGGAACGACACAGAAAGTGTCCAGCAGACGGCACTGACATAATAAAGGCGCCTTTCCACATAACACACGCGTGTCCCACACGCTTCGGTCTATATACCCGCCTTGTCACATATCTACTCTACCCAAGTACACACTTGTGTTTCCACTACGCGACACAACCGCAGTTGTTGTGGGCGGCTCCTCCACAGATGTGCGCGGTACTAAAGCAGCAACAGAACAGCCTGAAAGGTTTTGGAAGCCACGATGAAAACAATGTGGACAAATGCAGCCTTTTGGTGGGGGTTATGGAATCATTCAGAGGTGCCAAGGCAGATACTACAGGAAATAAGCCGCTAACACACGAACTGTGAAGGTATCAACTTGCAAATGTTAGGCTAACACCAGCTGTGCAACAAGCAGCTAAATGCGAATATCGGCAAAAATCACCTTTTAAAACAGCGCTATGATGAAATATTAAATCTGTACGACCTGCATGTTAATAGTGAGGGCTCGTTTGCCAATCAGAGGCCAGTGTCTGTTCACAATGTTACGACATGGTTTAAAGCTAAAAAAAGTCAATGTTTTAGTAGGATTTGAAACATACCAGACAGTTTTCGTCCAGAAATCGATGGATGGTTCTGACGCGCACGCTTACGGTCCTGAACTTCTTCTGTGTGTTTCTTCATATGACGGCCATAGTCATACTTTCGAAAAAAACCCTTCTGACAAACTGAACACCTGTGGGGCCTTTCTTTATTATGTGTACTGCGAATGTGCCTCATCAAATTTTTTGGATGTGTGAATTTCACCCCACAATCTGAGCAGCTGCATGAATGAATCGGACGATTCTTCACGGCGTTCCTCTGTGGTCGTTTCTTACCGATTACATTCTTTGCTACCGAATTCTTACTGGGATCTGCCTTCTGTTTTTGTTCGTCAAATTTAGCTGATCTTTTCCCCGTACATTTCCCTGTATCAGTGTCTGAACTGTTTTGTTTGTTGTTTTCCACGCTGCAGCCGGGCTCTCCTTCAGAATCCTGCCCGTCCCCCTCAGCTGGGTCTTTCCGAAGAGTTACTTTGTTTACAAAGCTTCCTTCAACGTTGGCAGAAGACAAGGAGATCTTGAGGGTTGAGTCTTCTTCCTCTTTGATCGGTTCAGGGCCACTGTCTGCACTCACAGTAACTCTCTGGATATCTACAGCAGACAGAAAAGAATAGAAAACATTAGGAAACACATGACAATGGTCTTATGTTATGATGTTGCCCCAGACGTGAGCTCGGGACAGATGCTCACAGATGTTTTTCTCTCTTGTGTATATTTGATAACGTTCAACATTACTTTGAGAAATCCAGTTCAATAGATAAAGGTTAGGGGAAAGAGCTGTCTGGCATCATTGTAGACCAATCACATCACTGAGGCGGTAAAGCTCTTCTCCCCTTCAACAACGATGTTAAAAAAAATAAACACACACAAAAAACATAGTGTTTAATGCAACTCAGTTTGGGAAGAACTTTGACTTTGACCTTTGTCTTTCTCTGACCAGACTTTGTCGTTAACTTACTCAAAATGTAGATTGGCACTTTGTCTTATGTTAGACCAGCATGATTCAGATTGGTATTGGCCTAGTCTTTTGTTTCTATTAAGCATTATATTTGTTTTGGGTTTTTTGCGTATATTTTGTTACCCTTACCAGCGAGCTGAATTCTTGCGGTATTTGTGAGTTCATGACATATACATCCATAGTTCAATGATTACCGGTAATTGCTAGTAGGCTAGCTCATTCTGCTTTCTGATTAAATGATTATTAACACTCGGTAGGGATGTAACGATTCACTCAAGCCCCAATTCGATTCGATTTCCGATTTTGAAGTTCCCGATTTCGATGTTTCCCGATTTTTTTTTAAACCTTTATTTATTTATTTATTTTTAGAAAAGAATGTCTCCTTCATACCAATGTTTCTTTTGTTTTAACATCTGTATTTTTGTCCTTGTAACAAACTGCAACTGTCTCAGTAAGAGAACTTTACATTACAAAAAAGACATGAAAATGAACTATAATCATTTTGACAGAGTGCTTGTAAATTTACATGTTTTCAGCATAAATAAACTTTGTAGCAAAGCAAACATTTTGCGATTATATTTATTTAAAAAAAAAAAAATTGCAGTTTGAACATAATACTACCATTTAGAACTAGTTTTACAGTGCAGTTTTGTTCACCCTTGAAGCCTCACTGCCTCCGGTGCAGCCTTTGTAAACATAAGGAGGACAAAGACATGACAGCTCCTGTAGGTGTTGGATTATTTGACAAACGGACATTTGAGGAGGATTTGGTCAGATGTTTGTCAGTTTACGATCTTTGATAAACTTCTGTCAAAATGCTAAACTCTGCGTTAGCCGCTAACGCTAATCTCGTAGCTGCTAACTTTAGCTGCGTCTGTCGCTTCGCAAAATGGAGTAGCTGAGGGTGGCTTTAAAATCGATTATTTTGTTTTTTCCATCGATTCACATTTTACGCATATTAAATCGATTTTCGATGAATTTTTACATCCCTAACACTCAGTGTGTCCCACAGGTTTGAAGGCAATGCGTGGTGGTCGGACCGGGGTGTGTGTGGGTGTTGTCGCGGTCACTATATTATACACTATATTCATTTTTTACCGTATTCTGAATATAGGTGCGGGCTCCATAAGCCCAGCATGAAAGAGCTTCAGTTAGCCTTCATTGGACGCTATGGGGGAAGCCACCCCCACGTTGTCCACTGGTGTTCTACAGTCCATCACAAACACACATGAATCCATCTAGTGCCGCTCAAACAGATGTATTTGAGACCGAACCAGATCCAGATGCAGTGCTTACGTTTGTCACAAGGTAATATCAATATGGCTCTTGCAGGTACAATGTTTGAGAAAGTATAGGCTGCAACAAAGACAAGCATGACTCACAACACAACTAAAAGCAACACCTACTTTATTAATCGCTTTTGCAATAAGTAAACTCAATGTTAGATTGAATTTGATCATTACCTGGATATGCAATTGCTGGGTTTCAGGTTTTCATAGTGTCCCAAAGCCCTATAATATTCTATAGAGGTAAAATTATTTTGTTTTTGAGGACATTTTTGGTCTTGTGCAGAGAGATCATGGACCCAGTGACTGATATTAATGATCATTTTTGTAATTCATACATTTTCGATACAAGGAAAGTGTAATGCAGTCAATAGGAAAAACTGGCTCCTGCCCCCCTGGGTCCTGTGACATCATCACGGTCTAGAATCTCAAAACAACCAACTGGGTAAAGGCACGGAATATTCTACAAAAAACAGACCCTAGACTAAATTTCACTCATGAAACGGCGTTTGCATTGGATTTGTTATTCAATTGAGTCCTTACCGTCTCTGTAAAGCACCACATGGGGTCTCTGCAGCAATTTGGACCGTAGAATCTCATCTTTATATTCCGCAAAAGCTCGTCCAAAAAGCATAAATATCTCCTCCGCTGCATCCATGAGCCTCTCCACCACCTGGACCCTCAGCACCTCACCTGTGTGGGACATTTTTACTGAAGGATCGTTCACAAAGGCGCCTCGTTACCTTCAGTGAACGCATCAAAAACCCGGAACAAAAGACGTGTAACAACAGCGGCTGCGTCGCGAGGCCGGAAGAGAGCGCTTTACGGAGCAGTAGCGCCTCTAGTGTTGGGAGGAGGCATCTACCCTTTCAATATAAACCAAACTACGAAAAAAACAGCAAAACGAACAAACTAAATGTAAGAAGTTTTCTCTTTACTTAACCTCTTAACCCCCACCTGAACCAACCACATTTTCTCCAGTATAAAAAATATGTTTTATATTTTAAAATAAAATGTGACGGTGGCGCAGATGGTAGAGCGGGTCGTCTCGTGATCGGAAGGTTGGGGGTTCGAATCCCACCTCCTGAAGGCGCATGCTGTCGTTGTGTCCTTGGGCAAGACACTTCACCCACCTTGCCTCCAGTGTCTGCGTACATTGGTGTATGAATGGGTGAGAGGATCGCTGCTGTAAAGCGCTTTGAGTGCCTAATGTAGGTGGAAAAGCGCTGTATAAGTTGAGACCATTTACCATATTATTCAAAATCGAACGCATCAAAAGTGCAAAGCAGTAATCAAAGCAAACAGGTATTTTGAAGAATCGATTTCAAGTTTTTTTTTGGGTTTAAAATCAGAATCAGAATAGTTTTTATTGCCATTGTTTGAGAACAGGTTAAAAAACCAGGAATTGTTCTCGGTATAATCGTGCAACAGAAAACACAAAATTTAGATAAAAATAAGCTATGAAAACTTTAAAACTATAAGACTATAAGGGCATGCATAAAGAAGATTAAAATGAAAGTAAAATATTATAACGACAACAACAATTGACACAAAACACCAGCGGGATTGTGTTCAGACGTGCAGGTGTATTAAGTAATAGCAGCAGATAAGTGTGGGCACATAGTGCAATGGAGCAGATTACATCCATGAGTCTGATCAAGTCTGTAATCGCACTGTACCTAGGTGCGCAGATTACAATTACATTTTAATTTAAACATTACATATTCTAGTCAACCCAGTGAAGTTTCTGCAATTAACCCTCGGCATTAGCCTCGTGAACGCTCATATGTTTCTTGAGCATTTTTTCCCCCTGTAACCTTTATCACACAAACAGAGCAGCTGTAAGGTTTTTGTCCGGAGTGCAAACGCAAATGTTTCCCGTACACAGATTTGTGGCTGAAAACTTTGCTGCAGACGTAACAAGTGATCGCCCCCTCGTCCCGCGTGGAGCTGCAGATTTTTCTCACTTTTAAATGTCCGGGAACACTCTGATATCTGACTACGACCCGCTTCGAGTTTATGTCGATTATATTTAGTTTCTCTCTTGTCCGCAGATTCCCAGTCACTTGAGTGATCGGTGTCTGAGGAGCCGCCGTGTTGTTTGTTATTGTCCAAATGCGAGTCCCCGGTGCGGCCCGGCTCGTCTCCTTCACGCTGCTCTTCAATGGGCCTGTTCTCCTCTGATGGGTCTTCATTCATATTGTCTTCAGACTTCACAGTTACAGATGGCAGTCGCTCTTCTTCTTCTTCTGGTTCTTCCCCTTTTATTGGCTCAGAACCATTGTCGACAGCAACAGCAACAGCATCTGCAACAGAAAGAACAGATCAGAAACATATCAAAACGTTTTTATTTTTGTGTTTTTATGGGGGTAAAAGGACAGGGGACAATAGAGTTTGGGACGGAACACCGGTTTAGGGCTGGGTACCGTTAAACGATACCAGTCTGATATAGAAAAAAAAAAAGGTTTAGGCACAACTGGTATTGGAAAAATAAAAGTATCGAAAGCAGGAACCGAAAGAAATTTAAAATCTTTATATTCACGTTTTGATGCTGTTGGTCATCAAAACGTGGGGAACAAAAATGGAGAGGGGGGGAAAGACAAAATGTAAAAGAAAAAATTAAAACAATAGACTGACTGCAGCACGGTAGTACAGTGGTTAGCGCTCGTGCTTCACAGCTAGAAGGTCCGGGGTTCGATTCCCACCTGGACGGGGCCTTTCTGTGTGGAGTTTGCATGTTCTCCCCGTGTCTGCGTAGGTTTCCTCCGGGTACTCCGGTTTCCCCTACCACTAAAAACATGTACAATAGGCCAGGATAAATGAGAGTGCGCATGGAGGACGATGGATGCAAATTAGCCCAAGGCTACAATCCGGTGTGGCTTGTTTACATGCATGAGACCCATGTATGTTCATTAACATGCACTGTCCTGACCAAATAAACCAATAAATAAATTTATTTTTGAAAATTTGTGAAATATTTTTGCACAAATTTAGTCTTTTAAAGGCATGTGGCCGTAAACCTTTGAACAGCTCCAAAAAAACAGCCTATTTCAGTTTATTTGTTGTTCACTCTTTTTTTGTTTGTCTCGCTCCCTTTTCTTCTTGTGGCATGTTGAAGTTCTACTTGGAACTTTGTTAAGATACATGTTTTTTTTGTTGTTGCAAATTTTCAACTGGTCACTAGTGAACTGGTCTTTAAAAAAAAAAATCCTAGAAATGCCCGAAAAATATAATTTAATTTGAATGTTTCTAAAGAATAAAGTCACATGAAACACAAACTACATCTGTTTCATGTGTCACGTGTAGCTTGCCGCTACATATTTTTTCACTCAAGTGAAAAGTTGCCAAAATGTTCACACCCACATTAATGAGTGTAACGTTACTTTGATTAAACCTCTTAACCCCCACTCGAGCGCGTTTCCTCCAGTTGAGCTTTACCCAAATCTAAAAGCTTCTCGACTGGAGATCTTACAGCCGATAGGCCCGTGCAACACCTCATTTGAAAGCTAAGACCTGCAAAACTGACATTTTTGTTGGTAATTTTTTGTCGCATTTTCAACGCTTTCTTAGTGGTTTTTTTTGTGATGTTATGTTGTCAGTTTTCCATCACTTTTTGTGTTGTGGCTTTTTTGTCGCCTTTTCATAAATTTTTTTGTCACATTTTTGTAATTTTTTAATGCTATTTCATCACTTTTTCGTCCAATTTTTTGGGCCTTTTTTTTATTTTTTGTTTGCTTTTCACTTTTTCATCACCGTCTAATTTTTTCAACGCTTCATCACTTTGTTTTTTCTGGCTTTTTTTGTAATTTTTTTTTTTATTTGTCGTCACATTTTTGACGCTTTTTCATCCTCGGTTTTGTCGCCATTTTGACGCTTTTTCAAGAAGCTTTTAGATTTGGGTAAAACCAAACTGGAGGAAACGTTCTCGGTTCAGGTGGGGGTTGAAAGTTAAGAAAAGTGACCCTTATAATGAAGATAAATAAAACCAAAACCATATTTAGACAGAGTACAGCATCCGAATAGATAACTTTTATATTTTTGTATATATATATATATTTAAACATTTCACTCAAAGTAAAAAGTAATGTGCGATAAAACTAGACGCACAAACATATCAACAGTAAATATAACCGAGTACCTGCCTTTGCAAACAGATTTACTTTTTATTCATATCAACAATGCACAAAAACACGATTCTGCCAATTAAAAAGTAAATCTGCCGTGTGTGGGATTTCAAGTCCCCAGTTAATGTTAAAGTTGTTACAAAAAGTTTATATAAAGTTTGTACAAATACAATTCTTCACACAACCAGTCTCAGTCCAAAGCTTCTTCCGCTGTGACGTTGGTGTATTTTTGTAGGAATCGTTTTGTTCAGACAGACCCATGTTCTTAAATAAATGCAATAAAACAGATTAAGGCGGCAAAATGGCAGAGATATTCGATTAAAGGAAAGAGAAGTCACACTGTTAGTCCAATCACAAATGACTTAGAAGAAACAGGCTCTTATACACTACATTAGAGTAACCAGATTTGATTGTTACAGGGTGAAGCTAATGCTGCCTTCATGTGCTCTCGTGATTTAACTTGTCGAGTAGATATTGCACATGAACGCCACCTCATCTCGTATTTCCTGCTGGGGAAACTCAAATCAGAATGGGTTTTATTTCCTATGTCAGTGAAGGTAAATTCATAATAGCATAACATGAGAAAAAAAACAAATACAATCAAATGGACTAAAGGCATGATAATAAATAAACAAGATAGAGTACCCGAGTTCCCGAGATGAGCCGATGCGTTTTCATGCCTTTTAGCTGATTGTTATGAAGCCAACACAATTTTAATTTACCAGAACACATTTCTTTTAATACGCATGGACAGAAAAAGTATAGAATCACTGCTCGAGTTATTTCATCTTTTGGCTTATTATTCAGCAAAAATGTTTGAGGACATTATCTAGTCTAAATCGTATTTGTGCCACGGTTTGTCATCCCAGGGTGATTATGGGTCCCAAACCAGTTGAGAACCACTCGTATACTTTTCACTTTGCTACAACACTAAGGCTATATCCACACGAAGACAAAACGCTTATATTTTCAGAAACGTTCTTTGTAAGCACGAAGCCAGCTTAGTAAATGTGTGCGTCCACATGGGTCGACTCAGGTCTGTGAAAACGGTGTGATTCATCTGCCAGGCCTGTGTGTGGCGCTGTGACGCTAACGCAGATAATAGAACAAGATGTAGAGGGCGCATGCGCAGTAAACCTTTCTGGAATGTAAACAGTGAAAATTAAACGGATTCAAGGATTATGATTTACGGAAGAGACGAGGAGGCGAGTTTATTCTTCAGACGTAAGGGGACTAAAGCAGAAAAACCTGTCAGTGACCGGACTTTGACTGTCTGTCCAACAACAGAGACTGACTCGGCCGTGTTTTTCTACTTATCACCTGTGGCTTGCGGATTACAGTGGAGCAAAGAGGAGCGAAGTAAAACCATCATAGATCCATGAGTAAAACTCATTATAAGGTCAGTAGATTATGGATAACAGACTCCACCCCTGTGCTGTGATGTCATCGTTTTAGTAAAAGTTGCGGAGACGTTGTAACAACGGCGCCACGTAAACGGCGTTTTGAGATCTTTCCACTCTGGGACCTAGTTTGGAAAATGTTCGTTTACAGACCCCCAAAACGCCGGACTCGTATGGACGATACACTGGATTGATAAAATATCTTTGCGTTTGGTCCTCAGCTTGACTTCGTATGGACAGGGCCTAAAGCACTTGAAAACAATGCACTCGAAAGCTTTCCCAGAGTACATGAAAGCAGCACTAAGTAACGCGTTTACCTTAATAAATCCTTTTCGTAGTCCCTCTGGGGGTAATATAAGTGTTAAAGCAGAACTAAATAACTCATGCCCCTAGAGGCCATAAACGCCACTGCAGGTGTCGTAGCATGTTGCGTTTTTTTACTCATTAATTGTCCGTGAGAGTAAATACTACGCTGACAGAAAAGACAAAGGGACAGAGGGATATTGTTCATCCAATTACACAATGGAGATATTTTTTTTCACTCAAACTTCGCTGTAAATTCTGTTTAAGTGGCGCTAGCCCACAGTTAGCTTTGCCCGTTAGCCTGTTAGCTTCTTCTTCGTGATTCCATTAGTGTGCGTATAGGTGGCTCTGACCCGGTGGCAGTGAAGTTGCAATTGTTTTCTGGCCAGAGACACCAGGGGGAGATCCCAATACACTTGTATTACCCCCAGAGGGACAACGGAAAGGATTTATTATTAAGGTAAACAAGTTACTTTGTACTGCTTTAATGGGATGATTTGGGGGGGGGTCTTTCATCTCCCCCTGGTGTCTCTGGCCAGAAAACCACACTTGCAAGAAGCTAACAGGCTAACGGGCAAAGCTAACTGCGGGCTAGCGCCACTTAAACAGTATTTACAGCCAAGTTTGAGTGAAAAAAAAAATCTCCATTGTGTAATTGGACGAACAACATCCCTCTGTCTCTTTGTCTTTTCTGTCAGCGTAGTATTTACTCTCACGGACAATTAATGAGTAAAAAACATACGCAACATGCTACGACACCTGCAATGGCGCTTATGGCCTCTAGGGTAGGGTGACCAGATTTACTGACTAAAAAACTGGGACACTATTTGGGATTTATTTGTATGGTCAACCAGGGAACCATTTAACCATTTTTTATTGGTAAAAGACATTTGCATGGCTTTAATGAATTTTCAAGCGAAGTTTGTTACTTTGTGGATCATATTGGCCAAAAACTGGGACACTTGGGACAGATCCTGTGTGAAACTGGGACAAATTAATGGTTTTGGAGTAATCTGTGGGGACATGGGACAGAGGACTCAAAACTGGGACTGTCCCGGGTAAACTGGGACGTCTGGTCACCCTACTCTAGGGGCATGAGTTACTTAGTTCTGCTTTAAGTGCAACTTTGTTACTGCCCCCGAAGACAACAACATCCAAGGCACACTGTATAGAAATGGCTTACGGACCTCAAGTGAGGCCCAGCTCAGGGCCCAAGCAGACCAGAAGGAAAGGGCACCTGCTTTTAAAAGGAGACAACCCAGGACCAACCAATTCATCATCAAAATCTGCACATTAATAAGAAACAACAATATGCCCACATATTACACTATATAAATAAACATGTAGGTCTTTTGAACTCTTCCAAAAGGACTTATTTTTCCCCTATAGCCTTTTCTTGAATGTCTTTACATTGTTCTGCACAAACCCACACGGCTCCTTCTCTCTTTTACTCTTCAATGGGACGATTGTCAAACCCAGGGCCCAAAGTCATCGAGTTTCTAGTAAAAGTGCGGCGCGTTTGGCATCGCTTTGGTAAAACTAAAGTGCGACACAGAACCGCGATCACGAGTTCACTCCAGTATCGCCACCTTGATCTCGCCGTCGGCCTCGTGAACCCGCATGTGCTTCTTGAGCGACTCCTTCGACAGGTAGCTCTTCCCGCAGGCGGCGCAGCTGAACGGCCGCTCGCCCGTGTGCGTCCGCATGTGGTCCACGAAGTAGCACCTGGAGACGAACCCCTTCTGGCAGACGGGGCACGTGTGGGGCCTCGGGCCGCCGTGCATCCTCAGGACGTGCCGGTCCCGGATGTTCCTCAGCCGGAACTTCATCCCGCAGTCGGCGCAGCTGAAGGGCTTCTCGCCCGTGTGGATCCGCAGGTGCTCGATGAAGTGGCCCTTCTGCGTGAAGCGGCGGTCGCAGATGGAGCAGATGTACGGGTTCTGCTCGGAGTGCAGCCGCATGTGCTGGTTGTAGGTGTTCCTGTGGCTGTAGACCTTGTTGCAGACCTGGCAGGGGAACGTGCCCTGCAGCGCGTGGGTCTTCAGGTGACCTTTGAGGATCTGGCGCGTCTTGAACGACTTGAAACACTGTTCGCACCTGTGCCGCGGCGGCTCCTCGTCGCCCGCTGCGGCCGCGCCACCGAAACCGCCGTCCCAAGTCCCATCGTTCGCCGCCGGACCCGCGTTGGCCTCGTGCCCGTCGATCGAGGAGTTATCGTTGTCTGAGCAGCTGTAAGGTTTCCCGCTGCAGCCGGGTTGGCCTTCTTGCTGCTCCGCTTCGTTTTGGTTTTCTTCAGGTTTCACAGGAGGCAGCGGGATCTCGAAGGCGGTTTCTTCTTCCTGTTTGATCTTGACTGGCTCCGCCTTGATGCTGTGGTCGGGAGCTGCGCCCACTGTAATAGTCTGGATGTCTGCAGGAGAGAGGATAAAAAATATATAAATATTAATCGTAGACGTGGGTAACATATCGTCTACAAGATAATATTGAAATAGTTGTTTTTTGGAAATATAGGGGGAAATGTATATAAATTGGGCGGGAGGGAATTAAAAATATGGGGGGGGAAGATTTAAAATTGGAAAAAGTTGGGAAATGTTTAAAAAAAAAAGAAGAAAAAAAAGAAAAGAAAAAAGAAAGTTAAATATTAGGGGAAAAATTTGGGAATGATGTGGAAAGGGCAAATTTACAATATCGAGGTTAACTCCAATGTCCAGAAATGTGGGAAAGATATGGAAATAAGGGGGGAAATTTCTTGGGAACTGGGGAAAATAAAATAAAGGGGGGAAAAAGGGGGGGGACATTTTGCAAAAATTTTGGGGAAAAACATTTAAAATAAGAGAAAAAGATTAGTTGAAAAATTTGGACAAAAATTAGAATACATTGGGGAACTTTTTTATTTTTATTTAAATACATAAACAAATGTGTAAACTGCAAATTTACAATATAGAGGTTTTTGCTAATGTCAAGAAATTTAGAAAAAAAAATTAAAACATTAAAATGAGAACAAAAAAATGTGGAAAGTATTTTTTCTGCCCTTTTTTAGTCTGTTGAGGACAATTATCTTTTAGAAGGAGAACGCGACGTAAATGAAGAGAACATAAACTCGTGGACTGTGGGCTCCTGTCGACTCTGTCCCGTATTCAAGAGAATGGTATTTCTCAAAACTGTCTAAATAAAAACATGTCCAGCTGTATCCGAGATTTCCTGCTGTGAAATCTTTTGCTACTTTTCTCCATTAAATTCCCACTTCACTGATGTGAACCAGATTTCTTTCAACCCCCCCCCCAGGTCTGACGTTACATCATTTGCTCCGCTTAGCCTCGCCGTGGTCATGGCGACGCCTCGTGACGGGCTCGTAACTTTGCTGGGAGCGGGACAACGCCGGCTCGTCTCCATGGCGACGCTGCGGCTTTGCTTTGGCAACAGGAGGCCCTCAAACGATCTCCACTGGAGCAGCTCCTACAGACTCCAGACCGGCCCGTCTCCATGGAGATGCTGCTGCTTCATATTGAGCACAGATGCAGAACATGAAGCTCAATGCTGCGTTCCACTTGGTATTTCCACCATCTCTGTCATTCAGGATAGAATCACCCGAGAAGGAGCATTTACGTAAACACGGCCCGACGTGACAAATGTAAAGCTTCAATACAGATGTTACAGTTGTTGATGTCGATGCTCTTTTGCTTCACGGCTCTGTGGCCAACGTCTCAATTAACGGTTAAAAGGAAAAGATGAAACTACTAGTGCTGAAATATCACTGTATTTATGACAATTATAATTATACTGTATTATATTTTATAACAAGAGGCGCTACGGGAAACAAGGAGGGACAAACAAGAAGGTATCCGGACAAGACTCATAGCTAAGCCACAGATGGCTTCTATCCCTACTAGTGTTCTGACTAATGGACGTTCACTGGGGATTAACTTCTAAACTCTTCCTAGAAGACGGTGAAAGACTGTTGTGGAGCAGAGGGAGGAGGAGTTGACCAGTGCAGGACACCACGCTCTGAAACAGGGACAAACCCAGGAGATGCTGCACTCAGAAGATCAGAGGAGTCTGACCGGTTTCCTCGAACTCCAAAAACATGCAGGTCTAGTTGAACGCAGCTTAAATACACGAGGTCCTCTTCCAAATGCTTTATTTTGAAATCCCACAGGAACAAAAGCATTGTCAGCCTTATTGAGCACTAGGAGCACGTTTGGCATTGATGTTATTAGTTTCATAATAGTTATCTATTGAGTCACGTGACAAAAACCTGCCGCCATATTGGATAATTCATCCAACTCGAGATCTGGTGCTGGAAAAATGGTGCTCAGAGCACTTGGTTTGTCACTGCTGTGAGGTGAGCAGGGTGGGCTGAGCAGAGCCATTAGTAGGGTTCGGTTCCATGGGAACTGTGCATAAACTATTTATTTGAAGATGTTGAGTGAATGTTTTATATATTCATTAAAGATAAATCTGTAAAAATTTGCTCGTTGGTCCATCAAAGGTTATTTTGCATTTGCATGTATTTTGCAAATGTATCCATTTGACTCACTTTAGCTGAAGACGAAGTTTTAGAGACTTCTAGGGCCTAAACAATTATACTTTATTAAGTGAACTTCATCTGAAAATAAATAGTTCATATTACATTCAATGTCATGCATTGCTTTATATTGTTTTCCTAGATAATTTACCAAAAAGTGGCCCATTTACGTGACATCACCCTAGATATGGATCAGCGTCTGTGTTCCATGGAGATCAGCTTTAAGTTAATTATATGTATCATCTGTTTTCTATTCTTTGGAAATGTCAGTATTCTTACATTGTTTTTTATTTGTCCAGCTATCAACATTAAAACAAAACCTGACTTCTAAGCTCCAACATAAGTACTCGAGTATTGTGAATGAGTAGGCTACTTTACCTTTACTCGATCAGATCTGTGGCCACTACTTTTTACTTTTAGGCAACACGAGTAAAAATGATTAACTCTTACTTGAGTACATTTTTTTTATTTATCTCTGGTGCTTTTACTGGCCCACTTTAATGCAGCAGCTGTGATATCGCTTTAACCTAAATAAAAACCTTTGTTGCTGGGCTCCTTACCTTCTGCCCTGACGACACTTTGCTTTTGCTGTGATTTCGACCGCAGGACCTCGACCTCCGCCTCGTGCTCCGCAAACACTCGCTCGAAAAGCGCAAAAATCTCATCCGCCGCCGCGACCAGCCGCTCCTTCACCAGATTCCGCAGCGCCAGTTTCGTGAAGGGCATCTTTGCGCCGATCGTCCACAAACGCGGCTCCGCTTTGGCTTTAACTGGGAGGAAAAACCCGGAACAAAACCCGCACGCGGCGGAGGAGTCTGGGAAGAAGACACGCGCGAGCTGGAAGCGTTCGTGGAGCAATAGCGCCTCCTGTGGCGGAGAGGGAGACTTCGAAATGAAGAGTTTAGTGTAATTCGCCTCTTAACCGAGCGCGTCCTCTCCTGTTCGGCTTTACCCAAATCTAAAAGCTTACAGCCTATAGGCAAGTATAAGGGCCCATTTGAAAGCTAAGACCTAAAAGAACTGATCTAATATTTTTCCTTGCATTGTCGTCACTTCTTCGTTGTACTTCTGTAAGATTTTGCTGTCTTTTTCCTGTTTTGTTGTTTTTGTTTTATTTTCTTAGTTATTTGTGCTTCTCTTTAGTTGTATTTTCATCCTTGTTTTTGATGCTCTTTTGACGCTTTTTTTAAGATTTGGGCAGTGGTGACAAGAACCAGGAAATACGACCATATTAGTCCAGTGCTCCGGTCTCTGCACTGGCTTCCTGTCACTCAGAGAATAGAATTTAAAACAGCTCTGCTTGTGTACAAGTCTTTTCACGGTTTAGCACCAAAGTCCATCTCTGACATGTTAGAGCCGTATGAACCATCTCGGGCCCTGAGAACTTCAGGGAGGGGTCTCCTGGTGGTTCCCAGAGTCAGGACTAAACACGCTGAGGCTAAAGCTAAAATCTGGAACAGTCTTCATGAGGATGTAAGACAGGCCTCAACTCTGACAATGTTCAAATCCAGGCTGAAAACAGCTCTTTTTACCCGAGCAGATGAAAACTGAAAGTATTTTATCTGCACTCTTGCCTTTTACTGTCATTGATGAATTTTTATGTTGACGTTTTAATGATTGATTTGATCTGTTTTCTTGTAATTTTCTGCAACTTTGAAACACTTTGAATTGCCTTGTGTATGAATTGTGCTCTACAAATAAACTTGCCTTGCCTTGGTGGAAGAAGTACTCCATATTCTTACTGAAGTAAAAGTGCAGATACAGGACCAAAAATGCCAATTTTTTTAAAAGTACAAAAGTATGCATTGTAAGGTTTAATGTGCAGGATTTTTTAAATCATTTAAATCAAACCAGGTCTAAAGGAGTAAACCACTAACAGGTCAAAAACAGGAAGTAAAGTAGGTCAGGTCTTAACCAGATCTAAACAAAGTCTAAACTGGGACTAAACCAGTTCATCGGAGAGAGGTCACTTTGAAAGTAAAATAAAACTTTTACTTTTAACCTTATTTAAATGTAGTGGAGTAAAAAGTTTTCACCATAAAATGTACTTAAGTAAAGTAAAAGTACCTATAATTTGTACTTTTTACTTGTACTTTGTTACTTTCCACCACTGGATTTGGGTAAAGCCAAACTGGAGAACATACGCTTGGTTTCGATGGGGGTTAAAGTTTCCCTATTCACTGGCTCAGACCCTGTTTTAAGAAGTGAACGTTTAAAAGCCAAACGTTTGAAATATTGACAAAACACACATTTCTCTCTGTGAGGTGGGACAAAGGTCTCATTTGTAGAAAAAAAAAAAAAAACAACATTATTTTTATATAATATTAATGCATTAATTCAGTTTCAGTTCAACTTTACGACTTTGCAAAAACCTTTAACACAAAATAAACTGTTCATGCAGCGATTTACAGCAAGACTCGTGTTAATGTGCGGCGGGAAAACGGGGGAATTACAAACATGAAAAGGTTTTTATTAGAAACATTCGAAATAAACAAATACAAAATTCCTCATTTACAAAACATGGTAAAACGTGACGCGGATTATTCTGACTTTTCTTCAGAAATGATAAACGATGGTGGAGTCGTTAGTGCTCTTTACTCGCAGCAAGAAAGTCCTGAGTTCGATTCCCAGACTGGATGGGCCAGAGGTGTAGCTGAGTCTAAATTTACCCGACTAGGGCTGGGTACCGTTAACAGTTTAGTATCGGGGGGAAAAAAAGGTTTAGGTTCTACTGGTAACGAAAAAATAAAAGCAGGTGCCGAAAAGAAATATAAAATCTTTATGTTCAGGTTTTGATGCTGTTGGTCAACAAAATCTAAAAGAAAAAAAAGTTAAACACAAGTCAAAAAAATAAAAAAACATGTTTTTCTTTTAAATAAAAAAATAAAAACTCGGGGGGGGGGGGGGGGAATATGGAAAATGTGGTAAAAAAATTGGGGACATTTCGGAAAACATTTGAAATATTTGGGAAAAAACTTGGGGGGGGGGGGGGGGAAGAAAAGAAAACATTTAAAAAATTGGGGGGGAAATAGAAAATTTTGGGGAAAAACACGTAGAAAAAAAGTAAATATTGAAAATGTGGAAAAATTGGGAGAAACATTTTGATATATTTGGGAAAAAACTGGAATAAAAAAATGGGAAAATCTTTTTTGAAAAAAAAAAAAAAATGACCAAAGAAAAAAATTGGGGAAAGATATGGGGAAAAACTTGGTTAAAAATGGGGGGAATAAGAAAAACTTGGAAAGTGTTTTTTCTCTGCCCTTTTGTTGTTAAAGGAAGTTTATTGGTTGTTTCACCTCAAATAAATGATACAAATGCAAAATTGGAAGGAAAATAAATAAATTAACATTATTAATCTGTGTTATGGTTCTATATGACAAATAATCTAGTATAGGTATCAGAAAAAGTATCGGTATCAAAAAACAAGTATCGTTAAAGAACCGGTATCGGTACCCGGCCTCAAACCAATGTGATTTTAGGATTCAGCAGGACATCAAAATGGTCCCAGAGATCATCGAAGCCACAACCTTCCTGCTTAAAGGCACTGACGCACTTTTGTGGACATCGAACAGTAGGCTAAGCATAGTAACAACTATTCACAAATAAAAGCCACAAAAAATAAATAGAAGTAATGAATTTAAGTAAAAATACCTCGTGCTGCCAAAAATATAAAACCTTATTATAAACAAAAATAATCAGTGCCGTTTTCCTTATGTTTTTCTCACTTTAACCTAAGGAATAAAACCAAGATAATTGGAAAAACTCGTCTTCATGTTGCCCTTGTATAAAAACCTGTTACATTTGTCATATTTGAAGTTTACTTCCTTTATTCGCTGTTCCTGAGTAACTTCAATTCATTTGTATGAGTCTAAAACTGTTTTCTATAGTCTTGTCTTCTGTGGTTGGGAAGGGGAAGATGCACCTTTTGTTTTTATGACGTATGTGATTCTTTGAATACGATGGCGCCGAGTGCAAAGGACAGAGCCGCTCCCACAGCCAAGCCCAGAACCAGGAAGAAGGTCATGAGCGAACCGGCCGTCTCTGCGTCTTTACCGCGGACTAACCTGCAACAAACAAATTCACAGCGTGAATTTTTCCCGCGGTAAACCGTGGCTTCTGAAATTCATACGGAATAACCTACCGCGTCCTTTTATAATCGTGGTATTCGTAAAACCGGTTAATCTTGACGTCCCTAGCCTCAAGCCTAAACTTTTCAATTCCACAGAACAATCACCAGTGTGGTTAAAAATACGACACCTTGCCCAGCCTTGTCACATGGGTCACAGTGATCTTCAGAAAAAATAAAACTCATTGGGGCCAGGATTTTAAACAGTGAAAAGTTTCTTTTGGAGTCGCCCCTGGCCACCAGAGGGTGATATTCCAGCAATGTCAGCTTCCCGCCATGAGGACCAAAGAGAAGCGCCTTGCACATTGCGCTAATGTGCAAGGCGTTAATGCAATATCACCCCCTAGTGGCTAGAGACTACTGCACAAGGAACTGTAAAATAGAATCCTCCTATGTGGGTCTCGAGCCCATTCCTGTGCGGAGTTATGATTTTAAAGCAGTACTAAGTTACTAAGTTACTTTTTTACCTTAATAAATCCTTTCCTTAGTCCCTCTGTGTTAATGGGATGATTGTTTTTTTTTTTCACGTCCACCGGTTTCTCTGGTCAGAAAACCACATTTGCAACTTTCCCTGCCTCCGGGTCGGAGTCACCAATACACACTAATGGAATCACGACGAAGAAGCTAACAGGCTAACGGGCAAAGCTAACTGCGGGCTAGCGCCACTTAAACAGTATTTACGGCCAAGTTTGAGTGAAAACAATTATTTCCATCGTGTAATTGGATGAACAATATCCCTCTGTCTTTTCTATCAGCGTAGTATTTACTCTCACGGACAATGAATGAGTAAAAAAAAAATCGCAACTTGCTACGACACCTGCAGTGGCGCTTATGGCCTCCAGGGGCTAGAGTTACTTAGTACCGCTTTAAAGGGATAACCAGGATGCTCACTCCAGCATCCCCCACCAAAATATGATTAAAAAGGGAAAGAATTCAGGCATGTGTCCAGCAGAGGGCACTGACATAATAAGAGATCAGGATATAAACAACACATTATAGCCACGTGGTAAGTCAGTGAGTAATGACTACAATGCAGCACCTTGAGACACTTGTGACATAAGCTTGTAAAGGGCTTTTACAAGCACTATTCTAAAATCACAGCTCATTATTATTAATTCATTGACAAATGTTTCTCAACAGTATTTTCCGGTTTACATTATATGTGGCCCATGACCTGCCGTGGGAACTAAATTTCGTCCCACGACCCACAACTAGTTTGACGCCCAAATGCTCTCGACTCACTGTGGAGCGTAGGCCATGCAGAGCGACGCCAGGTATCCGTTGGTGAAGGAGAACAGCGCCATCAGCAGGACGAAGCCGGCGTCGTGGCTGAACAGGACGTGGACTTTAGAGTTCTGGACGTTGCACATCACGAGCAGAGGCACGAACGCCACACGAGCGAAAACCGCCGCGGGGAACAGGCGGCTCTGCTTCCTGGGCTGAAACAGAGCGGGACAGACGCATGTATGAACCTATGCGTGCGTGTGTGGACAACAGACGGCGTATGAAATGCTCTTCCTGTTCACAAGGCTCCGTCTGTGGTCGTATGAAAACCTGCAAATGCTTTCCTCGCCGTTTGATCTCTTTGAAAGCTCAAAGAGCAACATCAAGTAGCAAAGGGCCGTGGGGAGGAAGGGGCTCAGGGACAGACCTCATGTTGATCCAGGAAGTATAACTATGGCAGATGTTGTTTCAGCTCTTTTAGATCATCACTGCATTTCCTAACCAACGAAGTGTAATATAATGACCATGATGTGAATGATCAAACATCCGCAAAAGCATAAAACCCGTCTTTATAGGCTGCGATGTCCCCCCCCGCCTCAACTGAGTGTCTTTTCTTTTCGGCTTTTCCAGAGTCTAAAAGCTTCTTGACTGGAGAGTTCACAGCCTATAGGCCCCCGCGTGACTGTCCCACCTGCGACGGGTCAATATAGACCACAATGCTTTGCGATTCTACCGTCGGAGGAAAACCCAGCGACACAGCAGGAGTAAATGAAATGTATAAACTACTTGAATATGAATAGTTACGGTGAAAAGTTGCTAACGTTGGCTGCTCAGCGCGAGTTGTTAAATGATTGATAACTTCAAATTCCTCTTTCAGGCAAAAGGGCAGTATTCATGTAAAACCCATGTGAAATAAAACGGATCTGACTGATATTAATCCATAAATATTCCACTGTCTCTTGAGTTTGGTCGGTCTTTATTGCAGGAATACATTATTCTCTGAGTTTAGCGAACTTATTATAGCTGCAGTCACTCATTCCACTGGCGTTACAGGCAACAGGGTGACCTACTTTCTAAAATAAATAAATAAATAAATAAAATAAAATCAGGTTAGAAATCTAGGAGTAATCATGGACTCAGACCTGAACTTAAACAGCCACATCAAAGCAATAACATCATCAGCTTTTTATCATCTGAAAAACATTAAGATCAGAGGAATAGTGTCAAAACCAGACTTGGAGACACTCATCCATGCGTTTGTCTCCAGCAGGTTAGACGACTGTAACGGCTGCTCACTGGCCTTTCTAAACGAGCTGTTAGAGCTGCAGAACATCCAGAACGCTGCTGCTTGAGTCCTGACAAGAACCAGGAAATACCACCATATTAGTCCAGTGCTCCGGTCTCTGCACTGGCTTCCTGTCACTCAGAGAATAGAATTTAAAACAGCTCTGCTTGTGTACAAGTCGTTTCATGGTTTAGCACCAAAGTCCATCTCTGACATGTTAGAGCCGTATGAACCATCTCGGGCCCTGAGAACTTCAGGGAGGGGTCTCCTGGTGGTTCCCAGAGTCAGGACTAAACACGGTGAGGCTGCGTTTCAGTTTCATGCAGCTAAAATCTGGAACAGTCTTCATGAGGATGTGAGACAGGCCTCAACTCTGACAATGTTCAAATCCAGGCTGAAAACAGCTCTTTTTACCCGAGCAGATGAAAACTGAAAGTATTTTATCTGCACTCTTGCCTTTTACTGTCATTGATTAATTTTATGTTGATGTTTTAATTATTGATTTTATCTGTTTTTTTGTAACTTTCTGCAACAGTGAAAGCACTTTGAATTGCCTTGTGTATGAATTGTGCTCTACAAATAAACTTGCCTTGCCTTTCTGCACGCCACAGCGCGCGTGACAACATGCAGCGAGTAGGCAACCGTGGTTTATAACCTGGGGGACGCTTGCAGACGTGATATTTATTATTTGAGCAAATGATATCATTAAATATGACTGAGAAAGGACTACAGGTTTGAAATAAGTCATTATTAGCATTTATTGTCACGTTTCGATATATTTGTAGTGGCCATAGTTTTTGCAATGGGGACGAGGGAGGACATTTTTTTGTAACAACTCATAAGCTCAGAACATCAAATAAATATATATATCTTTTCCCCACTCACCCACTGAACGAGGGAGGGGGTGCTGCGTCCGACCAGGTCCATGACGTTGAACACGATGAAGCAGCAGACGCAGGTGAACACTTTGGCTGCGGGAAAGACCAGAGAAGTTACCGAGGGTTTTTATGTTCATTACATTCTAAACACCCTCCGGGACTCACCCCAGGCCTCGCTGTGTTTGTAAACCGTCTGAACGCGGACAGTGATGACGGGGAAAACGGACAGAGTCACAGCGAACACGCAGGAGACGCACAGAGCCATGATCCAGATCTGAACATGGAAAATCAGACAAAAGCTCATCAGAACAGGGTTTATACAGGTGGCAACAAGTCAAATGTAAGAGCATTTTTACTCTTATTTTTACGTTTCCCAGTGGGCCGCTCGGTTGTGGTGCTTTTGGGCTGACAGCATTAAATAATGAATTAATAACAGACGCACAGTTGTGCCATTCCAGGCCTTAAAGGCTTTAACTGGGCTGCAGCAGGAGCCTGGGCTGCTGTTCAAGATATAAACTAACTAACACAAGCGTAATTGTCAGATAAATCTATCAAACATAATGAGTGATGTATCAAAATCAGAAAGATTTTCAACCTTGTGGTGGGGAGAGACCATTTGACGTTGAACTAACTCAGAGGGGTGTTTAAGTGGAACACCCCTCCGCTTTAGTTGAAGTTGGTGCAGTCCAATCCAGCGGAGACAAGTGTCCGCGCGAGTAAAAAAATAAAAAGGCAGTGAAAGGTAGAAAAGAGAAAGCGTTAGAAAAGTATCAAAGCCATGTTTGAACCAGGGACCTTCTGCACCAGAGACTAGCGCACTATAACAGGCGGCCCGCGGGCTGGATCTGGCCCGCGGGATGATTTAATCTGGCCCCTGCCTTGTAGAGCATAAATTCCAGAGTGTGTAAAAAAAAGGTCTCTAGCCCATAGGTGGGCAAACTTTTACTTTAGTGGAGAAATAGTTCCGGTTAAGTTAATGTAGTAAAATATTAGTCGAACTGATAAAAATACTGACCTTTTTAAACACGGCGAAGACAGACAGTCTCTGACCATCTCCCTCCTCCACCTTCTTCACGACACCGGCCTCGAGCTCTTTGGACTTCACGCCTGTGAGAAATAACAGGGAAACATTTTTTAGTCAATATCTAAACATACTACATACATGATAAAACTGCATTTAAGAACACGTTTGGTGAGATCTAGCAGGTTTTAGACACGACAAATCCATATGGAGACTAGATTTTAGTCAGTGGACATTATGCAGTATTGCCTGAAGAGTTGCGATCTTTGTGATTTTTCTAATGCCTTAAACCCAGACGGAACCGTGCACATTTTCTCCAGTTCGGCTTTACCCAAATCTGAACGCATCTTAAAAAAAAACTTCAAAAACGACGAAAAATGGCAAGAAAAGCAATGAGTGCCGAAGAAGCAACAATAAAAAAGCCATAAAAACACGACAGGAATTGATGTAAACTGAACAGAAATAAGACAAAAACGTGGCGACAGAAATGTTGAGGTCACTTTTGTAGGTCTTAGCTTTCAAATGAGGCGTCACACTGGCCTATAGGCTGTAAGCTCCAGCTGAGAAGCTTTTAGATTTGGGTAAATCTGAACTGGAGAAAATGCGCTCGGTTAAAGAGGTTAAACAGCAGTTTAGTACAAAGTGTGATCAAACCGACCTGAGCCGTTGAGCGGCTCCTTTGACCTCTCCGTCTCGTAGTCCACACTGCGGCTCATGTAAAAACGAGCAAAATCCTGCAAAACAAAACACCGCACACGTTCACATTATCGCTCAAATGAGTGACGTAAAGTCTCTTTGCGTCGCTGACCAGGTGAGGCAGGAGCAGGTAGAAGAACAGAGTCATAAATGTGGCCACACACGGAGTTATGAAGTATCCCAGAGCGGCCGAGCTGCTGTCCGCGTTACCTGCAACCACAGGAAATGTTTATTACACCAATGTCAACAGTCTGTGTGTGTGCGGTAGAATCTGGAGACGCAACAGGAGGGGAGGAGCCAAGACAAGCCAGTATACGTAGTGTGGACTAGAGGTGCGCAAAGTATCGTATTTTCTGGACTATACGTCGCACTTTTTCTTCATAGTTTGGCTGGGGCTGCGACTTATATATCAAAATATATAATTTCACGTTTGTTATTTCGCCGCTAGAGGGCGCTCTAGGCTTGTGTACCAGTATCTGCCACTCCTGTACGGGTGTAGAATGACAAATAAAGCACTTACTTACTTAACCACTGAAAATGTTAAAAATGGTAAAGGTTGGAGTGAGCGAGAAACTTGTGAGAGACTGGTGAAAAGCAGAGGTTACTCTCACTGCAATGAAGAAAACAAAAAAAGCTAATCGCGGGCTAAAAGCTAGAGCCACAGCTAGAGGAACGGGTTTGAAAATGTGTGCTAGAACAACGTGCTGCCGGGAGAGGCTTGTAAATGTAAATGTAAATAAAAAATATGTCAACCGTTTGTGCTGTCTTCGTTTTTGAGATATTCGTGATTCTTTTTGGCATGCAGTGTGTGTGGCCGTGCGCCTCTGACACGTGCACGCGCCTCAGAGGAGGACGAGGGTGAACGCCTCAACTTGGGGTGTCACGATGAAAATCTTTTGGGTCACGATTATTGTGAGAGAAAATATTGCGATTTTACGATTATTCACGATTATCGGATGAAAGGAAAGAAGTGATATTTTTAGTTTAATACTTGTAAACATTCACGGTTTCTAAAAATGAAAAATGCTTTAAGATTGTTTTGCTTACTTCTTTATAATGACCATAATGATCATAATTATTTTACTATATATTATTAGGCCACAAGCTAGGCTCGGTTTCCTGTTCTCAAAGGTTATGCTGCTGTTTAATTATTTGTCAGATGTTTTGATGAACAGAGAATGAAACGTATTTACAAAATGACTAAGGAGACTCTTTAGAACAGCTGATCTCCACATGTGCGGTTTCACTTTCCTTTGAAGCAGAGCGTTGGCTTTTTGTTACATCCTGAGCCAGTTGTGGCTATTTCCGAACATTTGGACTTATTGGGGAATTATGCAGTTCATTACCTTGACCTGGACATTCACAGCGAAGGATTATCTCCAAGATGTTGTTTATATTCGACGTAGCCGATATCATAACGGACGTCCATCGACAACAACAACGCCTTGGTCATCTTTTGGATCCTAAAGACGTCCCACTCTGCTCACTTAGATCGTTTTTGTGTGGATACAACACTGGAGGAGAGCGTCCTTCTGCCTCGCTCAACTACCGCTGAGTTTACGATTAATGGCGTGCAGCGGCTCGTGACCTCAGATCTGATCAATAAAGAATCATGAATATCTCAAAAACGATAACAGCACAAACAAAGAATTTTACAGCACAAACGATTGCCTTTTTGTATTTAAATTTGAGCATGATGAGGGGCTGAGTTCACAAACAAGTCGTAAGTGGTCGTGATAAGTTGCTCATTTCCTTCTTATCTTTGTCATTTCTGAGTAAAATAAGTTCAACCATTTCAAAAGTGACCAAACATGACTTCCTCAAAATGACTCCCCCTCATCTCTCAGCTTGTTTATGAAAAAAGCTGTATAGTTGTTTTATATAAATACCACCCTTGGCGCAGAGGACGCAAAGTTTTGGCCTCATTTTGTGCGTAACGAGCTTTTGAAATGAGGCCCCAGGGCTTTGAACATCTGAACTCGTTTGAGAAGTCACATTTTAGATACATTTGATTCATGACTAAAGCACATCATGCTGGTTGTATGTCTGACATTGTTGTTACTGACTGAGGATGGAGAGCAGCATGGCCACAGCGGCGAAGATCCCGGCCAGTCCCTGTCCGCTCATGAAGAAGGTGCTGTAGCGAGGAGGAAACAGCCCGACCAAACCGAACAGGCTGCTCTGGAGCACCGCGCTGAACACTGGGAGAGGAGAGAGAATTATCAGCCTCAGTCCATTCATGAACATTCTTGTTATTGTCCCCACTAGAACATTTGTCCTCTGCCGTTTCAACCAGTAACATGTGGGCGACTGATGATTAGGTACTATTGATATCGGACCACAACCAATTTTTTCCCCAATGTTTGCCCAATTTTTTCCCATTTTCTTTAAAAAAAAAAGCCCAATTATTTTTCCTTTTCACAATTTTTCCTCACATTTTTTCTCCTTTATTACTAATATTTTTCCTATTTCCCCAAAAATGTATTTTATTTATTTATTTATTTTTACAGTTTTTCCTTATTTTTGCCACAACTTTCCCCCGAGTTATTCCTAATTTTTCATACTTTTCCTGACATTGGAGATGAACCCGATTTTCTAAACATTATTGTTCTGTTTTCTGGTTCTAGACAACTAATATTTTAGTACAGGGATTGGGAAAAGTATTGTTAAGACATCGTTATCGAAAACCAATGTGGCATTACCAGTTTTACTAAATGCCATTTTATTAAACTTGTATTTTAAATATCTAAACAACCAGCAGATGGCGCTAGCGCTAGTATAAAAGCCACCGTGGTTCACACGCACTTCCTGGGTCCTCACTGGCGTCTTCCAGCCTGGTTGGGCTGGGCCCAGGGCTGTGCGTGTTGTCCCACGGGTCCAGGTAGCTATGATACACATTATATCTTTTATTTTGGTTTAGCTGCTAACGCAAGTTTTATTTTAGCGTCGTGGGTGGTTGGGAGCTTAACGCACACCACTCCATGGCGTCCCCTGGTCTCTCGGTTCGGTTCGGGGTCTGCTGGAGCCGCTGCGTAACCAGGGCTATCGAAGCACCGTGCCGGCCGAGTTAAGGCTAGATGAGGGCGTACGACGGTAGGATTGGCCTTGCCTCGTAGTTTTATCAGAACTGATCCGTAGCTAACCTTTTTATTTGCGTTTAGGTGGAACCGCGCTGCTGTCTTGCTTCCTTCGATCTTGTTTTGTACAAACTGAAAAGCTAATGTTTACAAACAATGAATCGACGGAATGCTGTGAAATGAAATGTTTGAAGGAATGAAATGTGAACAGAAAGACAAAGAAAAGAGAAACGTAGAAATAAACTAAACTATATGTACAAGGAACATGCTGCTTCTGTCCTTATGGTCGAACCTGTGTGCCGTAAAGCACATTTTTCCAGTTTTACTGGATGGCGTTGTCAGGCTTTTATTTATTTAATTTACTACACCACTCGTCATGTCACACCAAGTATGGTTGAAGTACTGGTATCAACAAAAACGGTATGCAGCCCTACTGCAGATATGAGTATTTCTTAATGGATGTTTGAGGATAAACCAGCGCAGACGGAGATCAGAGACGAAGGCAAAATGGTCTGAGAATCAAACTGGGTAATGCAAAAATACTTGTTGTTTTATTTGTACATTTATATTAATCTTCTCCACGGTTGAGCTCAAAATAATTAATTCGGGCAACTTTTAAATGATTATTGAGTCTGCGAGTCCAACTTTACATATAAATGACATTACGTGCGTTTGTTTGTTTGTTTCTCACTCACTGTTGATGAACCAGATGGTCGCCATGGTGACGCCGAAGAAGGCGTCCGGGCTCATGTGAACCTGGACCAGCGCCGCGGTGAGCACGAACAGGAGCAGGATGGAGGCCAGGCTGATGCTCACGCGCACTCGCTCCCTCACGCTGCGCACAAGGAACAAACACTGACACGAAGGTAGAGCTGGGCAATATATATTATAGATAATACTGAAGAATATGCAAATGTGAAATATTATCGAGTTTATCTCCAGTGTCAAGGAATGTGGAAAAAGCTGGGACAAAATCTGGAAAGTGTTTTTCCCTTTTTGTCTTCTGTTCAGGACAAAGCCATGTCACTTATGATATTTGCATCGGGAGCACCGGGACCAGCCCAGACCTGGTATTCATTAGGCCAGGGGTTCCTAAAACAACCCCAAAAATCCCTCAACCAACCACTACGGGCACTCCCATTGTAAAAAAAATATATAATTAGCATTTATTATAATGAGCTACATGCACAGTGCCCCCACGTGATTTCCGTTGTCCTTTACGACATTTTGAACTATCTCTTCATTTGTTTGGGACCCTGCTCATCGTGAAAGTAAAAGATCGAGGGGGAACTGTGCATAATAATATAATCCATTAGTCGAAGTAGTCGTTACCCTACAATGACCAACAGAAAGGCCAAAAAACAACCCCTATTGCACATGAATCTTTAACAAATCTAGCATAGTGATCTCGTAGTAGGCGCTAGTAAATCATTATGTTTTTAAATATGACTTAATTCCTTATTAAAAACAATGAAAACTAAACGACAGGTAAATTGATTCCATCTGTAACTTATTACAAAAGGCGAATAACACACAACGGGCAGTAAATCTGTGGCTGCACTCACTGTTGGTAGAGGCAGGAGTTGAGCAGCGTGAAGAGCAGCAGAGGCAGCTGGGAGAGCAGGACCATCCAGCTGTCGTAGTTGTAGTTGTTTTTAACAGGAGGCGCCGACGAGTTGGAGCTGGTGTTGTGTTTCTCCGACAGGCGGCCGTTAAAGTACTGGAACAGAGGCGATGAAATGTCGAGTTACCTTTTAATGCGTGTGTGGCACATATGAAACACTTTAAAGTTGTCGGGCCGTTAAACGAGTATCGAAAACTAGGAGTGTGACGATATATCGATTTTCTGATATATCGCGATATTTTGCCGTACGATACGATACTTTTAATGCCGATATCGATACTGTTGATGACGTCATAAATATTAATGACTACAGTTTTAAGCACTTGGACCAAACACTGTCACACAAATAAATTACTTTTAAAGGGGGGGTATTATGCTTTTTTTCCATCACATAGCCCCAGTCTATAGCACTACAATGATGACGTAACCTTCTGTTGGTCTGTATATGCAGTAAATTAAAATAACTGCCTTGAATAAAATTGCTCTCTCAAAATGGCTGCACTGAACGTCTTGAAATAGGCCTCTGTCTCTTTAAGAAGCTTTCCGACACGCCCCCTTCAGCACACTACTGTGGCATTGAAACAACAACACTGTGCGGGGAGGGGGCTCTGCTGAGCTGAGGAGCAGTGGTTGGTGGCTCGGCTGGTGACGAAAGGTCCAGAGGCGTCTCCAGGAGGTGGGGGGCGTTCCTAGGAGGACTGAGGCATAGCTACACCTAAAATGGCCGCCGTCTAAGTTTTTACTGATTACTCAAAAATATGTGAATGAGCCGAGGCAACACTCCAGGCATGTGTTTAATGAGGGAATGACATAATAACATGATATAAAGCTTGAAAAAGTCGATTTTACATAATACCCCCCCTTTAATGATTAAGTAGCATGTTAAAATGAAGGTTAAAACTTGAATTTTTTGAGTTTTTTTTGTTTTATCGTGATGTATTGCTGGTTATTTTTGTACAATATATCGCAGTATCGTGAGATAATCGTTATCGTAAGACCTGTATTACATATCGTATCGAATCGTAAGGTGCCCAGAGGTTCCCACCCCTATCGAAAAACAGGAACGAAAAATAATATTTAGATACCAGGTTTTGGGCCTGGAAAACAGTAAAGAAAGTGACTCGGTTGTTTCAGTTCAAATAAAAGGAATAAATGAACAATATTCTTCTGTTTATGATTCTAGATGACAAACATTTTTGCAAAGGCATCAAAAAAAGTTCAGGTAAACCAAGTATCGTTCTACTTGCTACAGTCTAGAGGTTTGCACAGGATGCTTTGCTAATGTTCTCCTTCACGACATGATGCCTTAATACGGATGTACCTGTAGTCATGCTGCTGGTATTATAGATGCATAACTCAAACAATGTACAGTAATCCTTATAAGCTTATGACAATATTTGATGTGGCTCAGTGGCTGTAGCTACAAGCTCTTCCCACGTCAAATGCTGAAGATTGTGAGGTCTACGTTACCGATTGTATATTTGAATATATAATCGTAATAGGAAAATGTACCTCATAAACAGGTACACGCCTGGGTATGAGAATACTCGAACTTTGCAACTTTCTGTGTGGAGTTTGTTCTCCCCGTGTCTGTGTAGGTTTCCTCCGGGTACTCCAGTTTCCCTTACCACTAAAAACATGTACAATAGGCCAGTGTGACAAAGTGGGTTTGTCCCAGTATTTATTTTGGACACTTTGTTTCATTTGCAATATCCATCAGCTTTCAATAACCCACCGGACGCATTCATTTGTTTAAGTCAATGATTACACTTCACACTGTTTATTTGTATACAAACTGTTCATGGCTGGAACAAAGGCCATTTTGTTCATGCAAGTGACCTGGGTCATGGAGAAGTTCATTTTGTGTGAAGAATAAATATTGCCTGGTCAGAGTTATGTCTGTTAACAGAGCCGTGGGAAGAACTTTTAATTAGGGGGTGCTGATGGATAAAGTTTACCCCAAAACCACTTTTTCTGTGCATATTTCCTATTTAATAATATTGCCTGCAATTTGCAAACTATCCACCAGGGGGTGCTGCAGCGCCCTCAGCACCCTGGGTTCCCCCGGCCTTGTCTGTCAAGTCTGCCTGCTCATCTTGATCCCTCTGTGGCCAGCTTCCCCACAGCCAGGACGTTTGAGAGTGTGTGGGACAACGGATGGAAATAAGACCAAGGCTACAATCTGGTGTGGCGTGTTTACATGCATGAGACCCATGTATGCACTGTCCCGACCAAATAAACCAGTAAATAAATACAAATGTGAAACGCACAAGTACTGAGAGTATTGAATATAGGGGTCGGCCGAATCCTTTGGAGCCTCAAATGAACTAAACTACCCAACCCAAGCCTGAATCAACCATTTATGTTCTTTTAATGTAAACATGATTCTTTTAAAATAAACACTTTGGTGCTTTTAAAGAAATGCAGTGGAATAGAAAGTATTTTAAATGTCTGTCATAAGTAACAGGTTCTCAACACAATTACTCCACAAGGAAAGAGCAGATCCTCAAAAACTGAACCCAATATTATAAAACAACGGTCTTTATGTAAATGCCTTCTGAACAAGACGAACCTGTGTGGCTGTGATGAAGAAGTTCCAGGGCAGGAGAGTCCCCACTCCCAGGACGAAGAGGATGAGTCCCACCGCGTTCCCGCTGTGGACCAATACAGGATGAAGATACTGCAGTATATATATACAACAACTACAATGTGCGTGTCATTTATTTACAGCTTTACGACAACTCACCGATCGACTGGAGGAGACGACTTCCTCTCATTCCACATATTTCCTGTTTGTTTCCTAAACATAAACAAATCAGCCTTAGATTTTTACTTTACGTACGTTGAGAAGTTTTATCACAGCATTTGTCACCCTTTAATTGCTTATAATCGGACATATCACACAATTTGATGTGAGGGCGCCCCCTGCTGACACAGTTCAACACTGACACATTTTACAGTTTAGGAGCGTCGCACACAGGATTATCAACAAGGGCCAAAAAAATCCCCTAAAATTGGAATTGAAATTAGAAAAACCCCACATCGCTCTGATAAACATGACACTGAACCTTTTAGAAAAGTTCATTATATTTGTAAATATTGCAGTTATCGTGAAACATGAAATACAAGGGCACACATTTCCGATCAATTATTTGTCAATTATTGAACGAGAAGTCGCTATAGTAATTATAGTGACAGGCCTAGTAATAGCCGTAGTACTTAAAGTGTGTAAAAGTACAGTCTTTGTTTTGTGAGTAATACAACTCGCTGATCCAGGAACAGGTGACGCAACACTGCACGCCAGTGAAGGAGGAAGGAAGTGATTCTTAAACACGTGGAGAGAATGGGGAGAGAAGGTGGACTAAACATAGAACAAACTAGGACTAAACATGGAACAAACTAGGGCTAAACATGGACTAAAACAGGAACAAAGATGGAATAAAGTACACTGTTGAATGCTGTGTGTAAAACAGACCTAAACCAGGCTTATATCAGGTCTAAACCAGGCTTATATCGGGTCTAAACCAGGCTTATATCAGGTCTAAACCAGGCTTATATCGGGTCTAAACCAGGCTTATATCAGGTCTAAACCGGGCTTATAACGGGTCTAAACCGGGCTTATATCGGGTCTAAACCGGGCTTATATCGGGTCTAAACCGGGCTTATATCGGGTCTAAACCGGGCTTATATCGGGTCTAAACCGGGCTTATATCGGGTCTAAACCAGGCTTATAACAGGTCTAAACCAGGCTTATATCAGGTCTAAACCAGGCTTATAACAGGTCTAAACCAGGCAAATTAGGAATCATTTTTACGTTTTATTGTATGTAAAAAATGGCTAGTGAGGGTCAATTACACTTTTACCAATACTGATGAAAAACAAAAGACTTGAACAAACGCGACAAAGGTAAAAAGTAAAAAGTGACCATAATCCAGATGTTTACAGAAGAGTTGGCGCCTTCTATACGTTACGTTGACCTGCGTTATACAGAAATAATAATAACAGCTGTTCTGTCAGAAGGTTATCGGGCTTTTACTAGAAATATTACTGATGAAAGAAAACGTACCTTAAGCCGCCTAGTAAAGGTTGGATCCCCGTAATTCAGGATTTTCCGTCAGAGCTGAGTTTAAGGTGTTTGTTGTTGTGAGAGAGGAACAGAATGAGGAGCGCGCGCGGAGAGCAGAGCCAGTAAAGTGAGCGGCAATTTTTTGATTTTTGCGGTAGTGACGTCACGTTACGAGATCAAATTAATAGTGAGTGATTAGCATTGGTGATTAGGCAAAAAAAAATACCTGAAACAAGCACATTTTCTCCAGTTTGGACAAAAAGTGGAAAAAACTTGACGAAACAACAGCATCACATTCTAAGAGCCTAGTGGTCGGTCACAGACGTGTACTGTGTTTACTACTGCAATACTGAAAGAGCAGCAAAATATAACAGAACTCAACAAAAAAGTAAAAAACACAAGAACTCAAGTGTGAGTGGGGGAAAAAATGGATGACAAAAATGACAAAAAGTCACACACAAAAAGTGACAAAAAAAACGTGCCTTTCTCTCTGCGCTATCAGCCTCTTTAAATATAAAGTACAACGAAGAAGTGACGACAATGCGGCATCAACGCAAGGAAAAATTATAACTCATCCAGATTTTTACCCCAATCACCAACTCTGGAGCCTATATGTTCCACATGTTTTTTTTTTTCAATTTATAATACTGTACGAGGACTTGTTTCAAGACGACGCAAAGCTCTCTTAACTCCATGTGTTCGTATTTATTTAGTTTTAGAGAATATAATTTCCGAACCTCTTAAGTCCCGCCTTAACCGAGTGCATTTTCTCCTGTTCGGCTTAACCCAAATCTATAAAATGCATGTTTTTGTCTCGTTGTCGCCATGTTTTTTTTGTCACATTTTTGCCATGTTTTGTCTCTTTTTTGTCATGTTTTTGTCGTTTTTTGTGGATTATTTGTCACTTTGTTGTTGCGTTTTTGTCTGTTTTTTTGTCATGTTTTTTATTTATTTATTTATCATTAATTAATGTTATTATTATTCATCACTGACACACACACCCAGTCACAGTAGACATCTACAACAAACAATAATAACAAAACAATATATCAAATATTTGTAGGAGTTTTTTCTTCCGGCTCCTGTGCTCTCGCGGTGCATGATGGTCCGTGTGTACCGGCGGAGCTAAACTGTTGCCGACACTCGAATGATTTTACCCCGGGTTTTCTCCTCATTTCTGGGATGTTGAGGACGGGAAAGGACGGGTGCGGTGCCCCAGAAAACAGGTACCACCGCCAGCTTCACGACACTGATTTTATTTCACATGTATTCAGCCCAAAGCATAAAAATGTAGCAATTAGCATTAGCTTTAGCAATTCTACGTGTAACCGCTTAGGACTTTAGCTTAGCATTAGCCACTGCCATGAATAAACATTGCAATTTAAAGGCTGACACAAAAAAATAAACTTCAACGTTTATAAGTGATGCGCTCAAACATTTGTCCCACGTATTGGTTTTATTTATGGCAATTTTTGATCAAGAAATAGCATAATAAATTGCGTTTTGGACAGGTTGTTTACTAGCACCTGTCAAACGGCTGCCTTTCAGTATGACAGAAACTTCCACACATTGAAAATGTAAATCACACGAATAAAATATTAAATATAGTATATACCCTGAACCGCCTGTGCCTTCTTGATCTGTATTTGAAAAGCAAATTCGAATTTTTTTCTCGAGTCCCGAACTCACGAGAGAATAAACATGTAAAGAATTAACTTCCCCCAGTGGAACAATCCCCCTGAAGGAATGTAGTTGGACAACTACTGCTGTTTAAGGATTGAGTTAATTGAAACAGAAGATGCGATTTGTCTTCAAACACTAAGTGCATTTATTCATTTGTCAGACCAAACGTTTAATGCTATTGTCTTGACGCTTATATACGGTATGGTATTAGAATAAAACAATCTTCAAAATCTAAACTTTAAATAGAATAACAAAATATTTCTGAATTATGAACAAGCAATAAATAATTCAAAAATAAAGCGCTGCTATTCACAACTGGTGGTAAACTTTTGCTATAGGTTTTACAAGATATTTTATGTTTTAAAATGTGGGTTAGTTTTGTAATTCCAAATTGTTTGTGTAAGCTCTCACCATTCAGTAATCCATTGTTCCATCATAATTGACTGCGGTGTCAGCTGGACTTCGTTGCTTGAATCTTGTCCAAGAAGTTTTTTCAAACTTGGTAATCAAGCAAGAGAGAGACTGATACAAGGGTCTTCTCGTCTGGATGGCAGTCCAGACAGGAGGCAAAATGTCCCAAACTCAAATAACTTGGTTCAGTTGACGGCTTGCTATATTACCGCATGTTTCGTATTGTCCTATAAAGTCTTAGCTTATGTTCTTTCTCACATTATTGTTCAGGCCTAACCCCTGTATTTCCCACATTCCCACAGCTGAGAGTCTGAGGGCCGAGCGCCCATGCCATGGCCGCCAGCCGCAGCTCTCCCGTGGCGCCACGGCGCGCTGTCGGGATCTACCACAAAGAACGAGACGATCCTCGGTTCAGGGTCCGCTCTCTGCCAGACGTCTGCCCCAAGGAGCCCACAGGTACGAGCTTTTGGGGTCCAAATGCCCTGGTACACAGACTAGTCTTTATCTGGCAATGTTAGTAATGCAGATTATTACTTCTTTGCACCTTTTAGTGGGTGGGATATACTGCATTTGACAACAAGTGAACATTTTCTCCTCAAAGCTACTGTAGCTCATATTACTGAAGAAGTCGTAGTTGATGCTTCCATGTAGGTTAATTCTATTTGGAAATGGCAGACGTTTTGGTCAGATGCAAAAACCCCAGTTTGGACTCTCAGATGATGATATAGTACAATCACAGTACAAATCGTTGTTATTCATCATCTTTGAATGTCATGATTGGACAGAATTTTGTATCTGTTATTCAGAGCTGGATGCAGAAGCAGTACTGCGGTCTAGAAATTAGATCTCAATTTGACTAGAAAAGTAGCAAAGGAAGTGGCAACAGTTGTATACTTAGGGAAATGATTATAGAAGTTGTTCTATTAGCAGCACTAGTAACAATAATGGCATGTCTGGTTCTGTTTCCCAGGTGAGGGGCGCGGTCTGTGCGGTGGCCCGTCGGTCGTGGCGGAGCATGAGCCTTGGACAGTTTACAGTTCGAAGGTGAATCTTCCCGCGGCTCTAAACGACCCGCGACTCGCCAAACGAGAGTCCGACTTCTTCACCAAAACATGGGGCCTGGACTTCACCGAGACAGAGGTGGCGCCTTGCTCCCACCTGCCCTCCATCACCCGAGACGACTTCCGCCCGTACCTGCAGGAAACGGCTCAGGTAAAGCTCAGCCATGACCGTTGCATCTTGGGTAGATCAAAGCGTCACTGTGCTTTCGGAGGGTCAAAGGCAAGGCGAGTTTATTTGTAGAACACAATTCGTACACGAGGTAATTCAAAGTGCTCCACGGTTACATAAAAAAACACCTGTCCTTGGCGAGCTTCGAGTGGTTTGTAATGCAAGCTGAATTATCTGGCTCTTCTGTGAATGCGCCTCTCTTGTCTTAAAAGGATTTTGGCAGAGGTGGGCGTTTCCTCTCCATCGTCTTGCATTGACCCTCAATAATATCTTGGCTCATCTCCCCTGGCTGTCGTCACACCGAGTTCTAGGTTTAGGCTCAGTTAAGAGGGAAGTCGGCACAAAGGCCTCCCTTTACACACTGAGTTTTGCGGAATATCCCGCTGGACTGAACCAGGAGTAAACTATGGCAGGTCTAAATGACAGGAAACACAAGTCTAAACATGTAAATCCTCATCCCCTCTTGGACCGGATCAGTTCTTCTTACTACTAGACTTGTACAAAACCCTGTGAAGTCAAGAGTATTTTTTTTAGAGTCATGTACTTTTGCGATTCTTGCCACAGTTGCCCTGATGTAGACTTACGAAAGCAAATCACACCATGAATTAGTCACACACACCACATTCACACAGGCAACGGTGCTTAAGTGTCTTGCCAAACGACACAACGACAGTCTGCACCAGTGGGAGTCGGCATTAGAAGTGCCAATCTTTTTATTTAGTTTATTTGGTAGGGACAGATACAAAAACATAAACATACATAGTGCTTATTGCAGAAGCTAATTTGCAGCACTTAATGGGCTTTTATAAAACAGTTAAAAGTACAAAACATGTTACCTGGATGAGAGGACAATGGCCTGTACAGACTGTATGTACAAAAGAAGACAGAAACACAACACTAAACATGAGTGCGGCACATCTGTGATTTTGCATGTGTTTTGAAGATGCAAAATCCTGGCAGAGATTTTAATTCAACAAGAAACAAGTTCCACAGATTGGTGCCTCTCACTGAAAATGCAGATCGGGCAACGGCTGTTTTCTATAAGGCATCTCGCAGTCCCTATTTGAGGCTCGGGTCGACCTTTCACCGCTCTGCAGCTACTCACACATGCACTCAAAGGCTCCGGAGCCAGTCTTCAAATCCGGCTCTACAAAAGTAAAAAAGTAAACAAACACCTCGCTGAGGTCTTTGAGCGGCATTTGAGACTCACAAATCCACAGATTTCTTCTTAAGAAGAAGAAGAGGCACCAAGAGCCTCTTCAGCACAGTTGAGGCGTCTCAGGAGGCGCAACAGGAAACAAAAAAGGGAAGAACGAGGAGGTATCCGGACTAGGGTTGGGCCATATTGTATCGCATATCGTTATTGCAATATAATTATTTGATATCGTTGTAATTTTTTTTATCGTTGTGGACAAGATATAATTCATGTTATGCTCAGCCCTATCAGAGCAGCATAAACGCTGACTGTAGAACACGGGACAGGCGCTTAAAAAGTCAAATGAGATTAAGGATGCTTGAGTAGATCATATTTGCGAGGAAATTAGTATGCCATTAAAAAAAAAAAAGAAGAAAATATCACTGAATTAATCTTCCCAATAGGCGTAAGGCTGGGATTTTGAAGTACAATTTGCCCATTGTCAATGATATCGTCAAATATATCGTTATCGTGATAATTTATTTTTTATATCGTGATATATATTTTAGGCCATATCGCCCTGCCCTAATCCGACTCGCAGCTAAACCACACAAGCGTGGTGGTGGGTAGGACCCCAAACTTAAGCTGGTAGCTTCATCGGGAGTCCATTTCTTTCATCATGTTACATCATGATGCGCCTCAAGGATGTCGAGCTGTGAGACCTGATTGTCTGGAACTTCTGGAACTTTGCATGTTCTCCCCGTGTCTGTGTAGGTTTCATCCGAGGTGCTCTGGTTTCTCCCACCTCTAAAAACCTGTGGCTCAGGACTAATTTTGTTGCACAATTGTATGATGACAATAAAGTTATTCATTCATTAAGTTACGACTGATCCACTGACGCCTTCAGAAAGATGCAGCCAAATGTACAGGCACCAGGCACCAGTGCGGGATAGGAACACTGCCTTTGCGGAGGTCTGCACACCCAGTCTTTGTGTTTCTAATGCGACGCCTTTGTGTTATTTTTAGAGGGAGCGCATTCACGAACGCTGCAAAACGATCTGCCCCAACAAAGACCTGGACTCGGTCTCCAGTATCAACATCAACCACCACGGTAACATTAAATATTAAAACTCTGTCTTTCTGCACAAACGATCAGCTTCAGGGGACATTTTTAAAGCTTTGTCCTTTTTTTATTTGTAGAAAAATAAGCTTCTTCGTCTTTCAAAGCTCCTTATTGTTTATCGCATAAGAAACCAGGATCAAACAAGTACAAATTAAGCAGGACAATGTGAAGTCTCAAAACGTAATGGGCAGCTCACAAACACTTTTTAAGTCTTAATTCTTTTGGGATAAAACAAAACTGTTGTATTGTAATATAGTGGCACATGGACGTATGGAGCTTTCTATTCTGTTGGTCTTTTGTATAGCCATAAACTTAGTACTTCCCATGCAACTTCCTCAAGGCAGCAGCAGGAGTAGCGTTAGAATTGGCCACAGTAGAAGTACTTTCATTTTGAAGTCGTCGAATCAGCAGCAGCATTAGTGGTTTCTGTAATAGGGATGTCAAGTTAACCGATTATACAGTACAATCACCTTGTTATAAAAGCTTTCTGTAGGTTAATCTGAAGGATTCTAGGACCCACTGCAAACCGCTGTCACGTGTCATGAAAGAGGAAGAGTCCCAAAAGAACTCTACCTTTGGCAGAGCTTGGAGCTAGAGCTTCGTTTGTTATGTCGAGATAAAAATTAAAGTGAAACTGAACGCATGGAAATCAGCTTCATTTGTTTAGGAACTCTTATTATAGTGGTTAGTGAATTCATGAAACACAGATCAGAGGAAAATCTTACTACTCAATATCTTTTGAAACCCCAGTTTGTTTCCTTTAGATATAGCAAATTTTCTTGCCTATTTATTTAATTATCATGGTTTAATTGATTTTTTACGTGAGGGTAAAAGCATAAAGATGAAGCATAACATAGGCTGAATGCTCAATAGGTTTTCAATAAATAAATGTAAATGTTATTTTTGTGAACATTTAGATGTAAACCAATAAATAAATACTGTAAAGGTTTTGAGAAATTGTCGTTATTTTCTTCCTTATAATTTGTGACTCAAAAATTTAGACCCGTGACATCCCTAGTCTGTAATAAACATCAGTGGTGGAGTATTTGGACAGGGTTCAGGCAGAAAGATTATCCAAACATTATGAAATAATTACAATCTTAGTAGTTGTGCCTCTCTTTCCCATCTAATAAATAAAAACATCTTGCTTTTGCTTTCAGATAAAACCATCTCAGAGCTTGAACAAGTCCCAAAGGTAATGCACTTTTAAATCCTCCCAAAATAAAATCTTTAAGTCAGACCCCGTTTATGGAGCGAACTATTTCAAAACGTTGTTCTAGATCTTCATGAAGCCCGACTTCGCCCTGGACGACCCTGCGACCTTTAACGCCGTTCTGCCCTGGTCCCATTTCAACAGCGCCGGAGGAAAGAGCAGCCGAGACGTGGCCTCTTCAAAACTACTGCAGGAAAAAGTCAGTCAGTCACAAATTGTTCCCCATGGCAGACCTGGAAACGCTACCTCAGCAATATTTAACAGATTAAAACACACATCGGTTCAGACATTAGGTTTATTCTCGGATCCGGGAGATGAGACAAAGGAGCTCAGGCAGCCTGTCCTTTGCTCAAACTCATCGATACAATGTGTTCAACAAGCTTTTATAGAAACATGAGCACACCCACTCTTTCCACCAAGACACAAGGTTACATCCCATCCCATCACACAACCAGCCCCCCCCCTTTGGACCCCGTCAGGGTGGGGGATGTGATAAGTAACTCGCCTTTCTCCGTCCCCTGGTGGAAGACGGTCATAAACTCTTGTCTCCAAAACTTCCCGTTCCATCACAAAGCCAGCCCTCCCCTGTCAGCGCCCTAAACTTTCACCCCCCTTTTCTGAGCCCAGGACCTGTGGGGGTTAAAAGATCATGGGATCCTCAAGCTGTAAACAAAACTTTACAGCTTTATGACTCTAGCTGAGATTACCACACCAGGTAATGGGTTACTATAGACATCTGCTTTTCAAGCTTCAGTGCTCAAATTCTTTCCTTTCTTGGAGGTTGGTAAACAGACCTCAGGATTTAAAGAGTCAACATTTCAAACAAACACAGATCTAACAGTCAACTTATTTGTTTATTTGAGCAGCAACACTGCTCAAAAGGAGTGGGCCGAAGCAAGAGCTTATAAGCGCCCACCCCCAAAATTAATACAATTAAAATCATAATTTCACAAAAACATAGTGTAACAACAAGGGACAAAATAGCAACAAGGAAACAGCAAAACAAAATAAACCCTACACACCCACAGCATCGACCACACCCCAAAACGGAGCAACACTGACCACGTAACAACTAATTATGAAACAATTATTTACGAAACAACTATGATAACGCCACAAACCTACAACTATTTACAACAACTATTATTTACAAAACACTGTTTGAAGTGATCGTACATCAACAGAAAAGAAGCACAATTACAACAACGGTCTAGTTTCAAGTACAAAGTATAGTACAAAGCAAGTAACGATCGCTACATTTCCAAGGGCACTAGTTTTATGTTAAAGGGACAGATTAATATACATATTGTACTCCGTGAATATTTATTATCTGCATTTATTATGTAAGCCTTACACAGTGTAGTGCGTTAAAAAAGCCAGGAGTAGAGTGGGCCAGTTGTAGAGGGCAGTAGCTCCCCATCAACAAACCCCTACGCAGCTGCCCTAACTAGCTGATTTTGTAGAATATGTTCCTATGCCAAGTGGTGCATTAAAAAACTTAAATGTAATACTTTCATGTTAACAGCAAATATGGAATTTCTTCACACAAACTGAATTAAAATATACAGTAAATATACCCTGCAATGTTCCACGTGTGGCTTGAAGTGCTTGTCTTTGTTCTGCCCGCCTCAGCTGAGCCACTACCTGGACGTGGTGGAGGTGAGCATCGCGCGGCAGATCTCCCTCCGCTCCGACGCCTTCTTCCACGCCATGTCGTCCCAGCACGAGCTGCAGGACCGGCTGCAGGAGACGCAGCACGCCGTGTCCGTCCTGAGGCAGCGCACGGCGAGGATTGACCACGTCATGTGCCAGGGCCCCCTCCGCGCGCTGCGGTCCGCCATCACGCGCAACAACTGCGTCAAACTGCACAACAAGATGAAGCTCATGGCCGCCGTGCACCAGACGCAGCCCACCGTGCAGCTGCTCCTCTCCACCTCAGAGTTCGTGGGGGCGCTAGAGCTCATCGCCACGACCAAAGAGGTGCTGCAACAGGAGCTGCAGGGGATTCACAGCTTCAGGTGAGAGGGACAGACTGAGGGTCTATCTCACCGGCCTGGAGACTAGTTGGAGACTCGAGTTGCCGCTGGTTTACCCCGTTTGTCATGTTTGTGCCCCCGACAGGCACCTGGGCTCTCAGCTGTGTGAGCTGGAGAAGCTCATAGATAAAATGATGGTGGAGGACTTCAGTATTTACGCCCGGAGCGACTTGAACCGCAGCCTGAGGGACGAGACGCATGTCCTCGAGAAGGTACAATAATACAATAAAAACAACTTTAACCAGTTTAAAGACGTTTTAGAGAAGGGGCCGTCACTTACCCCGGGCTCTGACTGAGTACTGAACCATTTCAGCACATTCAGTACCATTTTGTGTACTTTGCAGAGCCCACACAAGACCACGAGAGTCGGAGTCCAGATCTTAACCTTTGTGTGATGGAGAATGAATTCGCACAGAGGTTACACTCTCCCATCATTAATACAAGATCTTGGTAAAAAGTTAGCGCAACACTGGATCTTGTGTCATTGCAGAAGTTTATTCAAACACACAGTGAATGTGCTGAAATCCAAGCTAAAGGCCAACCAGATATTATTATGAGACCTTGCTTTTTGGGGGGTTGTCAGTTTAGAGGAAATAAACCTGCTCCTTTTTTCCTTTCTGCTGCTTTCCTCAGAAATCCACTTGATATCCAAATACTGCATTAGTTTTCCTCTTCCGGGGCGAAACACAAATATCAGTCCTGATCCTCTGACGGCTCTTTCGTCTCTGTATTGGTGTATTATAAAGTTTTATTTGGCCTTTATTTACGTGAGCCTGGGGTAAAGACACACGCACAGTTTGACAGAATAATATGTATAATGAGTCATGTGCCCATCACAGGTTGAGACCTCAAATGCTGCCTCAGAGAAGGTGAAAAATGCACATTTTTAAATAATTCAATTCTAATCATGGGTTTATAATAATTATTATAAAATATTGTGTGGAATGAATCAAAATGTTATCATTGTTTTCAATCATTTAACCTCTTAACCCCCCCCTTAACCAAGCACACTTTCTTCAGTTCGGCTACAGCTTCTCGACTGAATCTGACAGCCTATAGGCCTCATTTGGAAGCTAAGACCTGCAAAACTGATCGTAACTTTTTTGTCGCATTGACGCCTCGTTTTTGTCACTTTTTTGTCACTTTTGATTTGTAATATTACAAATCAAAAGAAAAAAAAGTGACTAACATATTATGTTAGTCACTTTTTTTTGTCACTTTTCCATCACTTTTTTGTTTTTGTCACTTTTCTGTCACTTTTTCACCTTTTTTAACTTTTTGTCACTTTTTTTGTTGTGTTTTCGTCACTTTTTGTCATTTTTTTTCCTTCACTTTTTGTCACTTTTTCACCTTTTTTCACTTTTTTGTCATTTTTGGTCAGTTTTTAACTTTTTGTCACTTTTTTGTTGTTTTTGTCACTTTTTTGTTGTGTTTTTGTCACTTTTTTGTTGTGTTTTCGTCACTTTTTTGTTGTGTTTTCGTCACTTTTCCATCACTTTTTTTTTGTCACTTTTTGTCACTTTTTTGTTGTGTTTTCGTCACTTTTTTGTCACTTTTTGTGTGTTTTTTGCCACTTTTTTGTCGCTTTTTTACTGTGTTGTCGCTTTTCCGGCGCGTTTTTGTCTCTATTTTGACGCTTTTATTCCAGATTAGATTCGGGTAAAGCCAAACCGGGAGTTAAGAGGTTGAATACTTAAATTCTAATCATGGGTTTTTAATTACACTGATCAAATCTTGTGTGGAATGAATCAAAATGTTGTTTGTAACGAATGCAATAAGAAGAAGTAGTTTTCCAATGGCGCCGTGCTGTCTGTGGTGCGTTCAGGAGCGTCTGGAATCGCTGGTGTTCGGTTTGCTGCGTCAGAGGAAGCTGGACTTTCTGGACATTTACAACGAGGAGATGATCTCGGCAGCGAAGGCCATCGTTAACCAGGTAACGCCGTTCACCCACGCGGGAACATCAGACGCCGTTCCAGCGAAATAAAGCGACTTTCTCTTCTCAGTGCGTGGCCGACGGCGTTTTACAAATCGAAGACATCGACACAGAAGTCGTCACGAAGTCAGTTTGAAATAATTCTGTGTCGCCCAAGTGTAAAATGTTACTGCTTTTATGCTACTCTACTCTTTTGTTCTGTGATGGATATATATTCTGTCTCGTAATAATACAATAATAACGATATTTTGCTGATGTCTTTTTTTTCTCAGGCTTGCGGATCAGATGCGCGTCATGATGTTTCCTCAATGGTTCGACTTGTTGAAAAACGTCTTCGAGTGTTTCCTTCTGTTTCTGCAAAGAATCAAGGTCAGTCCAGACACGACTTCCCTGTTTTTCACACTTTGTCCCACAGTCTGTGCTCCACGTGGCTCCGTGTTGACTTTCTAGTTCATCAAAAATAAAATAATATAACATTTAGTTGTGTACACAAACAGATATTTAGATGGTTTAGATCAATATTAATTTACCAATATATTATTATTTTCAACAATAATTTAAAACAGTTTGTATAAGTCTATACAAGTCTTCTTTTAGCCTCTTAACCCCCACCTTAACCGAGTGCATTTTCTCCAAATTCTCCAAAGTTTACCGCCTATAGGCCAGTGTAAATTCTCATTTGAAAGCTAAGACCTACAAAACTCGTCTAACGGATCTTTTTCCTCGTGGTGTTGTCGCTACTTTTTTGACATTTCTTCGCTTTTTTGTTGCGTTTTCATCACATTTTTGCCACAATTTCATCCCTTTTTGTCCCTTTTTTGTTTCTCTTTTGTGTCGTTTTTGTTGCGTTTCGTCACACATTGTTCTCACTCTTTTGTCAAGTTTTAGTCACTCTTTTGTTGCATTTTCTTTTTTCGTTTTTGTCGCTATTTTTATTTTTAAGCTTTTTTCAAGAAGCTTTTATTTGGGTAAAACCAAACTGGAGAAAATGTGGTTCAGGTGGGGGTTAAGAGGTTTTTAATCAGGCCTATTATATCTCGAGCTTCTGAATTTAGACATTTCAAATTCAAACTCACACTTGGGGCTCTATAGAGGAAGCTGAGGCTCTCTGGATTTGCATAGATATATTTGAAGCGTTTCGACTTCATCAGAAATAGTCTTACAACACAGGTGTGCGACACTCTTATGCTAATGTGCCCAGAATCCCGTGACAAAGATTAAATGTGCACAGTATTTACACAATTTACAATATTTACATGGAGTAACATCTAGACAGGGCAGAAGGACAAGTACAAAGAAAAACGGGTGCTTTTGTAATAAATATCTTGTTGACAAATACTGTAACGTGCGGTTGTGACTTTTTTTGTTGTTTTGCTGGGCAATATGGCCTAAAATATATATCATGATATGAAAAAATAAATATCACGATAACGATATATTTGACGATATAATTGACAATGGACGAATTACTTCAAAATCCCAGCCCTTACGCCTATTGGGAAGATTCATTCAGTGATATTTGATTCTTTTCTTTTTTTATACGGCATAATTGTCTCGCAAATGATCTACTCAAGCAGTTTACATCCTTCATTTCATTTTACTTTTTCAGCACGTGTCCCCGTGTTCTAAAGTTATGCTGCTCTGATGGAGCGTAACATAAATTATATTGTGTCCACAACGATATAAAAAATTACAACGATATTAAAACATTATATCGCGATAACGATATGCGATACGATATGGCCCAGCCCTAATTCTATGTTTTGGCGTCGCTGCTGCGAACGCTCCGTTTTTTCGCCCGGTATTTTCTGACTTGGGAGTTTCTTTCCAAACCCTCAATACGTCTCTATTGTCATGACACGCGGGGTTCAGAGCTTCGCTGCTGTGACCCCGGTAAATTCATTTTGCATTTTGTCGGCTAAAACTAGACAAAATGTAAGATATTTATTTGACTAAATCTTCACTAAAACTAAATGACATTTCCCTCAAAAGACAAAAATAAGTTGAAATATGTCAAAATGAACTCGTGTGTCGAGCCAAAACAAATCGCGTGTCTGGTTTAGATATTATGTTTGCATATATTTTTTGTTATGGTTTGGCATTGTTTAATACCTTAAATAATGACGCTGCTAAACAATTTAAGTTAATTGAAAGTACAAAAATGATTGTCTAAAACACTGTTTCTATACTGGTCTGGCGTCGGGACCAGCAAATCACCCTGGGACGACGAGCCGTGACCCAAATATGACTTAAGACTTGGATGCGACAATACGAAATATGGAAAAACATCCAGATAACTGTAATTTTAACAAACTCTAGTGTTGATTCTATACTTCTGTGTACATAAATATAAAAACAAATATTTTATGGGAAAGGCTCGCGGCCCACTGAAAACAGTTTCCCGACCCACCAGTTGAGAATCACTGGACTAAAACACAGAGCTGCAGTTTTAGCTGAAATCCTATAATTTCAGCTCCTATTTCAGCTCCCAGGTCCTATAATGAGCTGATAATCAAAATTATAAAAATTTTATTATAAAAGAGAATGCACTTTTTCATGATATTCTAATTATAGGATGAGCACCTGAATGTCTAATTTGCTTTTGAATCGAAATTTCCCCTCATTCCTCTGATGAAATCTTTGGACATCGTAAGAAACTAAATATATCCAGATTTGTTTTCATGTTTGTGCTTTTAGAAATTAGTTTGGACGTTAAAATGTCATTGAAAAGCTTCTCCCTGTATAAACCTAAAAGTCTAAAAGTGCTTTTTCTCCTCCTCCGTCAGCTGACGCTAAATGTGATCCGTAAAGTGGTCTTGGAGGCGCTGGACTCTCATCAGAAGCTGCAGGTTCATGTGGCGCCCGTGGCCGACTCCTCCGCTGAAGTTTCCCAGAATGCCTTGCAGTTGCAGGGGGAGGCGGAGCTGGCGTACCTCACTCACGAAGGCCTGTTCATCAGCGACGCTCTGCACGAGGCTAAGCACGTGGAGCAGAACTGTGTCCGGGAAACGGGGGCGCGGCCGGCGGACGCGGACCCGGCAGCAGGGGGCGCCAGCAACAACATGTGAGTTAACGACTTTTGCAAAGAAACGTGGGGAAAAAGCTACATTTTGCAGCTCAAACTAAACATTTGTTTTGTAAAATCAATCAAAAGTGCCACAACTGAAAATCCAACTCTTCCAAAATAACATCCCCGCCTCATTGCGACGGCGCTAAATTCTCCGTGTGCTTTTGCAGATCAGCTGAAAACATGATGCCCTCTGAGCTGGAGCTGAACCGAATCATGAACAGCCTGCAGGAGGCGCTGTTCACGGCCTCCGACGTCAGCCACGACCGCTGCGTCAAACTGCTCACCGCCAGAGCCAAGGTAAGACGGGTGGACGTGCAGGTGAGAGATTCAGAGAAGAGCAAAGGTGTCGCCAAACTTCATAAATGTTTGGGAAAAGCTTTGTAGAAGAGTAATATTGTAAGAAGGAAGCGCTCCAAGGCCCTACGTTAACCTCTTAACCCCCGCCTTAACCAAGTGCATTTTCTCCAGTTCAGCTTTACCAAAATCTAAACGTTTACAGCCTGTAGGCCAGTGTATCGCCTCATTTGAAAGCTAAGACCTACAAAACTCATTAACAGATCTTTTTCCTTGTGTTTTTGTCACATATTATCACATTTTATACATTTGTTGTCACATTTTCATCACATTTTTATATATTTTTCGTCACATTTTTCATCACATTTTTGTCACATTTTCATCACATTTTTATATATTTTTCGTCACATTTTCATCACATTTTTATATATTTTTCGTCACATTTTTCATCACATTTTTGTCACATTTTTGTCACATTTTCATCACATTTTTATATATTTTTCGTCACATTTTCATCAAATTTTTGTCACATTTTTCATCACATTTTTGTCACATTTTCATCACATTTTTATATATTTTTCATCACATTTTTGTCACATTTTAATCCTATTTTTATATATTTTTAATCACATTTTTATATATTTTTCATCACATTTTTGTCACATTTTCATCACATTTTTATATATTTTTCGTCACATTTTTGTCACATTTTTATATATTTTTCATCACATTTTTGTCACATTTTAATTACATTTTTATATATTTTTCATCACATTTTTGTCACATTTTTCATCACATTTTTTTTTTTTGTCACTTTACTGTTATTCTTTGGTTGCTTTTTTGTTGAGTTTTCGTCCTCGTTTTTGTCTCATTTTTGTCACTATTCTGTCGCTAGAGAAGCTTTTAGATTTGGGGGAAAAGCCAAACTGGAGAAAATGTGCCCGGTCCAGGTCGGGGTTAAGAGGTCAATCAACGGGCTTTACTGGTTAACCACAAACCTCCTGTGTTAAAACCTTTGAAGAACGTCTCTCTCTCCCTTCAGGACGGGTCTCTGGCGCGTCTCTCGTCCGCCGAGTTCGTGTCCCTGTCCGCCGCCGTGGAGGGCTTCGTCAGAGACACGGAGGAGCTGAGCGGCAGGCGCAGCGTCAGCCTGAGGGGGGCGCTGCAGAGCCAGGCCAACCGATTCGTCCATCGCTTCCACGAGGAGCGCAAAAACAAACTCGGGTCGGTCTTCACCACGGTCTCCGGCTTTTATAAAACGTGCAGAAATAATCTTCCTTTATGCGGATCCCGGTTTGACTAAATTAGCTGAAATGAAACTGACCGTTGTTCTGTGGGTTTGTGGCAGTTTGCTGCTGGATAACGAGCGGTGGAAACAGGCAGAAGTTCCCGTGGAGTTCCAGGACCTGGTGAACTCCATCGCTGACGGAAAGATCTCCCTCCCCGAGCGCAAACTCTCCGGTCCCGACGACAGGAAACCCTCCGACTTCCTGCTGGTCAACGGGCAGAAATACGCCGTCGTCGGGTGAGCTGCTGTTACGACTTCCAATTTACAAACATTTAAAAAGAGAGACATTTTAATGGTTCATTTTAGGGCAGGGCGATATGGCCTAAAATCTATATCACGATATACAAAAAGAAATATCACGATAACGATATATTTCACGATATAATTGACAATGGACTAATTACTTCAAAATCCCAGCCTTGCGCTTATTGGGAAGATTATCCATCCATCCATTTTCTTCCACTTGTCCGTTGCCGGGTCTTGGGGGCAGTTGTTGGAGCTGCACCAGCCCCTATGGCGCCCCCTGCAGGTGGTGGGTCCACAGAAGGACGGCCTCATGGTTCTAACCGGGCCTGTTGGTCTCTCATAAGGGGCTTCTGAACCGCTCTTTGTCTGACCCGTCACCTAGGACCTGTTTGCCCTGGGAGACCCTACCAGGGGCACGAAGCCCCCGACAACTTAGCTTCAGGATCAAACCCCTCCACCACGTTAAGGTGTCGGTTCCAGGAGGGGATTGGGAAGATTAATTCAGTGATATTTCATTTATTTATTTTTTAACGGCTTACTAATTTCCTCGCAAATATGATCTACTCAAGCAGTTTACATCCTTCATTTCATTTTACTTTTTAAGCCCCTGTCCCCGTGTTCTACCGTCAGTGTTTATGCTGCTGTGATGGAGTGTATATGACGATATAAAACATTACAACGATATCAAAATTATATCGCGATAACGATATGCGATACGATATGGCCCACCCCTAGTTTATTGTGTCCAAAGTCTTTCTTAACTTTGCTAAAGCATTTCTAACGTCGGGAAAGTTGGGAGCTCAGACTTTGTTTACATCTTCAGGCGCTTATGGAGATATATTTTCTGACGTTGTTTTGTGCTGGTGGTTTTCAGGACGGTTCTGCTGCTGATCCGGATGTTCCTGGAGTATTGTCAGTGTGTGAACGACATCCCCTCCATCTCCACAGACATGCTCACGCGACTCTCCGATCTACTCAAGGTGAGATTTACGTTTGCTCTGGGTTAAACCTGAGGCTTGGTTTTGCGATCGTTAGTTATAGATATTGTCTCCTAATTTTTTTTCATTAAATACTGGGGGGAAAAATCTTTAAAAATTCATATTAATTATAATTTTTCTATAAACGGAGGCTCTATAAACTAGGCTCTCAAGTTTCGATTCATATATATTTTAGATGGAATTAAAATTAGTAAAAAAAAAATGATATACTAAAATCTTCACAAATATTGACTGGGAAAAAATGTGGGTTTATAATAATAGGTATTATGTTAATAATGTTTATTATAAAATTATACATTTTGTTTATCCAACAAATTCTTATATGAGAAAATATTTAAAATACTGTGATCGTTCTGTAATATCGAAGAAGAAACTGCTTTACAAATATTTTATGAATGTTCTTGGTTTATATTGAATATTTATTTGAATCTCTTTGTGGTATAAGAATAATATGGTTGATGATAAACACATCTCTATATTACATTTTTGAGTGCATACCTATGTTCCCCTGGTGCGATTGTATTTTTTTATTTTTTTAGTCATACGTCAATCAGCTTAAAGGGATATTTCAGGATTTTTGACATGGGGCCTCATTTTCTAGTTAGTGTTTTTGATTTCTGGAGATTTTTTATTTTTTATTCATGCAGTTCTTATACTTGAAGAGTCTAGTGGCGCTAGGCTAGTGCTAGGCTAAAACATTTCTATGGTGTCAGCCTGCATTAAAAACAGTCTGACCCGCTCCACAGAGCACCTGAGGCAAATCAGTTATAACGCCAGACTAACGATATAAATGTTTGTGTTGATAGAATAATTTTAACCATTTTGCATTTAAAATAACTTATATTTGAGCAGCATGAGCTTCGTAGTTGTAAGCTAACGCAGCGGCGGAGTGATCTGCTTGAAAATAGTCCCTCAAAATGTGATAATTCATGTGATGCAAGAAAATTCAAAAATTACTCTATCGACACAGACATTTATATGGGTAGTCTGGTGTTATAAGTGATTTACCTCAGGTGCCCTGTGGAGCGGGTCAGACTGTTTTTAATGCAGGCTAGCTGATACCGTAGAAATGCGCTAGCCTAGCACTAGCCTAGCGCCACTAGACTCTTCAAATAGAAGGACTGCATGAATTTAAAAAATATATATCTCCAGACATCAACAACACTCTGGATAACTAGGAAATGAGGCCCTATGTCCTGAATCCTGAAATATCCCTTTAACCCTGACTCTGCCCTAGACACTAACCTTAAGGATAGTGAGCCGGTGCCTAATCTTAATCAATCGACGTGGGGGAATATGGAGCTGACCCCCAATTTATAACCAAACACCTTATTGTGAAAATCAGGCAATGTGTTTGTTTCCAAGTTCAAGTTTCCATGTTAAGGAAACTAACGGTCCCGGACATTTCTCCCGTCTCTGTCTTTGTCTGCAGCACTTCAACTCTCGGAGCTGCCAGCTGGTCCTGGGAGCCGGGGCTCTGCAGGTCGTGGGCCTCAAGACCATCACTACAAAAAACCTGGGTACGAACTCGTCTCATCGGTTCATACGACATGAAAATCTACTTCTGATTGAATCTATGCTCAGACAAGACGAGAGCTAGAACTTCTTCCTCCCTTCTCCTCATGTTTCTTCAGCCTTTGACCCTGCGTGCTTTTGGACAGCGGTACTCGGGCTTGACTCTCTCTTTTCCTTTGTTTCTCCTGTAGCGTTGGCGTCTCGGTGCCTGCAGCTCGTGGTCCTCTACATTCCCCTCATCAGAGCGCACTTTGAGTCCAAGCTACAGCCCAAACAGTTCAGCGTCCTCAGGCACTTTGACCACATCACCAAGGTAACGTTTCGATTCCATTTTCACTCTTTCAAATGAGAAGTAGAACTTATGAGACATGATCTTTTATACAAACCTGAGCTCAAACAGAAACGATGCTTTCCTCCAGTTTCATTTAACGCACAAATCTACCGCTTCCAACTCCAAAACTAGGAGCTGTTTCTGTCAAAACCTTTTGGAGCCGTGTACCCCCTGAAGCTTTTGGTGACGAGTCGCGTACCCCTTAGTTTGACGCGATTGAAAACACTGGAAATATCACATGTAATATTATGTTTATTATTGTCCCAGTGACCAGCTCATTCTGAACATCAGACTCTGCGCTCTGGCCCCGCTCCCTCAGTCGTACTGTCGAACCACCGGTGCAGATTCAAATGCGCTGGTTTAAGCTTTTGTTAAAGATAATGTTTATGCAGGACATTTCAGTCTTTGCACGAGCCACCGCACATCAGCTCGTAAATGTAAATATATCTGTCAGATACAAAGCCACGGGTTTAGCGGCAGAGAAGGAGCCACAGACGCTTCTCCTTCTCCCGTCGCTCCTCGGATCAGAATGAGAGGAAACCTCCTGTTGCAAATGGAAGTCCCCGTCAGTCTGACTCGCACAGGCTCCTGACAGATGTTACAGAAACTGCAACTCGATCAAACGTTGGCGCTGCTGTTGTAGCGAGGGCCGACGCTCAGCCTCAGCCTCTCGGCCTCCGCGGAGTTTTACACTCGGGTCCAAACCGGCTCTTGAGGTTCGGTTCTGGAGTCACACATTTAGGTCCAGGACAAGCTCGTCCACGTCTGAACGATGACTCTTTCGCCTGGATAAGCACGTTTCCCGTGCGGCGTCAATATCGATCAGATTGTGATCAACTTTTTTTTTCTCAAATGTCTTTGCGTACCACAGTTTGGGAACCCCTGATGTAGAGTAATCACTCGGCTCTACGATTACGCCACAATAGTCAGAAATGTCCTGATTTTGAACAGGGCTTTTCCCCACAGCGGCCGCTCTCCTCATCCTCTGATCATCGCTACGAAATTGACAATCAACATGCTTTTGGCGTTCACATCGCTACTGTATTTAATTAAAAATACCTGAGAAAAACAAAATGCTTTCGTCATCGTCTTAGAGCCCTAAGACGATGACGAAAGCATTTTGTTGACGTCCCTGATATGAGGGCAAAAACGAAGTTTCTCGTGTTTTTTCCGCAGGATTACAACGACCACATCGCTGAGATTTCTGCCAAACTGGTGGCCATCATGGACAGCCTGTTTGAGAAGGTTTTATCGAAGGTAAAGAAGGATCAGAATGAGACGGTCGTGAGTATTATTGCATTGATAATGTATTTGTACTTGTGTATCTGCAGTACGAGGTGAAGGCGCCCATGCCGTCCGCCTGCTTCAGAAACGTGTGCAAACAAATGGCCAAGATGCACGAGGCCATTTCCGAGCTGCTGCCGGAGGAGCAGACTCAGGTGGGACTCGCTCTGCTCTGTTCAGGCTTTATGTATCGTTAGCTCGTGTTCAGTGCCTGTGTTTGTGCAGATGCTGTTCCTGAGGATAAATGCCAGTTTTAAGCTGCACTTAAAGCGACAGTTGTCTCGACTCGGAGTCGTCAACGACGGAGGACCTCAACACGGGTACAAACATGATCATGAATCGTGAATAAAAGTGATTATACAAAAAAAAAAGCTAAAACGCTCACATTTTAGCTTTTTTTTCTGGCTTAACTTTGAATATCGGTGTGAAAAAGACAAAACTCACTCCCGGCGATGCTGATTTTTTTTTTACGTTTTGTTGAATAGAGTTTCAGAGTTTTCCAGGAAGTAACAGCGTCCTTCATCTTTTTGCTTATTCATTCATAAATACTGTTTGGTATCCACGTGTAGCAGGAAAGGCGATTGAGATGCTGCTGCCAAATATGGTACACAGGGCGCATGTGCAGACTTAACAAAACGTTAGGCCCATTTTTTCAATTTCACTCATGCAACAACATCTCCACTTCATCAGCTCCTACAGACTACAAACCTTCCTGTCTTGGAGAGGATTTTGAAGTTTGTTTTTCAGAGCAATTACTCATTCCTGCCTGATTTACTGAGCTTTGAACCACATAAAGCAAGGTGACATTTGAATTTCCCCCTTTTTCAGGTGAAATTCGGAAAATTACAATATCATAAAAAAGTGCGTTCACTTCTGTTGTTCAACTTAAACTGTGACAGTAATATATGATGGACTCATTACATGCAAAGTGACGTATAGCCATTTTGTTTTAATTTAGATTTGTATGGCTCAGCTTGTAAAAAACAAAATGGACTGTAAGCCATAATCATCAAAATTATAACAAAGGCTTGACATGTCACTTTCCATTTAATGAGTCTATATCATAATAATATTATTAGTTTCACATTTTAAAGCAGAACTAAGTAACTTGTTTACCTTAATAAATCCTTTCCGTAGTCCCTCTGGGGGTAATACAAGTGTTAATGGGATGATTGGGGGGTCTTTCATCGCCCCCTGGTGTCTCTGACCAGAAAACCACAATTGCAACTTTCCTGCCACCGGACCGGAGTCACCAATACACACCAATGGAATCGCAAAGAAGAAGCTAACAGGCTAACGGGCAAAGCTAACTCTGGGCTAGCGCCACTTAAACAGTATTTACAGCTAAGTTTGAGTGAACAAAATGATCCCCATTGTGTAACTGGATGAACAATATCCCTCTGTCCCTTTGTCTTTTCTGTCAGCGTAGTATTTACTCTCACGGACAATTCATGAGTAAAAAACCTCAACATGCTACGACACCTGCAGTGGCGCTTATGGCCTCTAGGGGCACGAGTTATTTAGTTCGAATTACATGAACTTTTGAACGATATTCTAATTATCCGAGTTTCACCATATGTAAACATATAGAGCTTATTCAAAAACTAAACAAGCTGAGCAAATCTTTCTAATGAATATATCAAAAATAAACCTGGGTAGATTCATTATCTAGATTTTGTTGATAAAAATATTAGCAATTTGGGCCGTTTTCATGCATAAATATTTTTTTCATATGTAAACATTAAATAACATAAAACATGCAATACATTTTCCCTCATATTGACACGTCCCTCTGCTCCGTCCCAGGCTGGTGGTGGTGGACGTGGCGTTTTACACTGAAAACCTGCAGGTGCTGAAGAGCCTGGAGCGACTGGACCTCAACATGGCCGAGATCTGGGAGCAGAAAAGGTGATCGCGGGAAAACACTAAACGAGGGACGGACGGGAAAACCTCCTGAAACGAACGGGACAGAAGCGGGAACGAGCCGCTTGAACCTCTGCTGCGAAAGGGACCAAAACTGAAAAACAAAACTCTATTCCCACAAACAGCCTTCTCTCCTCACTGTGTGCAATCAGCAGGAAGTTATTTAAGGCGGTATTTAAGGCGCTGTGAAGATTATGTGCAGAAAACGTTAACGGTTTGTAATTTATTTTTTGTCAATCGATGCAGGAATCAACTCCGCGGACAATGACTAAAGCTACAGCAGTTCGGTTTTTAACTCTTGAGACGACGATTTTTTTACTGTTTTCAAAAACCTGTGGACGATGATTACAATAGGACTGGAAACGGAAAGATTTTGTTGGTTGAAATTAAACGAGAATGAAGACGTTCTGTTTACCAAAGTCAAAATGGCGTCCGTTTGGTCATTTGGAAACCAGAGCAAAACACATTTTAGGTTTAGTCTACGTCACTGATGGTATTCAGAAATATTTATTGATATTCCGCGTTACCTTTGTATTTATTACAAGCCTGAAGTATAATTCGAGAGATTAAGTTGCAACCACAGTCACTTGGTTTAACTCTGTTCTGTTGTTGCTGCAGTTGGTCGGGTTTAGGTTCAGCAACATTATGAGCCCAAAGAATGAGATCAGCTGAACATCCTGAGTAGGGGTGGGGACCTCTGGGTACCTCACGATACGATACGCGGCTCACGATAACGATTATCTCACGATACGCCGATACTGCGATAATCGATATATAAAAGTAAGCTACGATACATCACGATTAAAAAAAAAAAATTCTACTTTTGACCTTTTAACATACTACATATTAATCATTTACATTTCTTTTCTTGTGCTTTGTACCACTTTTATAAATGATCCCGGATTTACTCACTGAAAATGGGTCATAGATCTGTCAGTGACTTCATTTACAATTAAATAAACAAGAAACCACAGTCCTATTTAAAAAGTAATAAATCAACCCCAAATGTATCTTCTTTATAATTATAAAAAAACTATCATTAAAAGTAATTTATTTGTGTGACAGTGTTTGGTCCAAGTGCTTAAAACTGTAGTGCTGCCCCCTGCTGGTCTGACTGAATTATTGATAATTATTGGCCTCTATTAATAATAATAATGCATCAGTTTTATATAGCGCTTTTTTGGACACTCAAAGACGCTTTACATTGCACTATTCATTCACTCCTTACTTGGTGGTGGTAAGCTACTATTGTAGCCACAGCTGCAACCCGGAGGAAACCAACGCAGACACGGGGAGAACATGCAAACTCCACAGAAAGGCCCCGTCCAGGTGGGAATCGAACCCGGGACCTTCTAGCTGTGAAGCACGAGCGCTAACCGCTGTGCTGCCGTGCCGCCAAATTGACTATGAAAACAGTGGAACCCTGCTGCCTCATTAGTATGCATGACGTTGCTCATTAATATGCGTGATGTCATCAAAAGTATCGTATCGTCCCGCAAAATATCGCGATATATATATATACTATATATGTGCTCCTAATCCTGAATGACCTGGTTATTCCATCAGTGGAGTTCATCTTCCCTGATGGTGCGGGCATGTTCCAAGATCACAATGCCAGGGTTTATAAGGCTCACATTGTGAAAGAGCGGTTCAGGGATCATGAGATGGATCGGTAACCAGAGTCCAGATCTTAATCCCGTTGAGAATCTTGGGGATGTGCTGGGGAAGGCTTTGCGCTGTGGTCACACTCTCCCATCGTCAATACAAGATCTTAATGCGACACTGGATATCATGACGACGCAGAAACTTTTAATTGAAATAACGTCACAGCTAAAGTCGTCCAAACAAATATTAGAGCGTGATGGGAGACTGTGATGAATGTAGTGAGTGGTCGGTGGTCAGAGACTGGTTACTTTGCTTCTGTCAGTCTACCCCAGGGCAGTTGTGGCTATAACAGTAGCTTACCATCACTCAGTATGGTGTGAATGAATGATGAGAAACTTGGTAATAAAGGATTGTAAGCCATTATTGTTAAATATCTGCAGCTCGACTTACAAAACCGTTTGACACAGTATGTGCTATTATATTTATGCAAAACGTTTTCTTATTAAATCACCTTTAAAAAAACTTGAATTGTGGGAAAACGAGGCTGAGAAAAGAGTTAAATTAGCAAAATGATTATTAAAACTAAACTTTAACCTTACTACACCAATTCGCCTTAACCGCAACAAAAAAAATCCTTGTGTTTTATAATATATTCTAAATGATTTACTCCAACAAAAGTCAATTTTTTTTATTAACACTGGACGGATCGCAGTACCAGCAGCTTCCTCCAGACTGACCTGGTACTTTCACATTCCTGTAAAAATGGATATTTGCAAATCGACTGAATTTTTTTCTTGGATCTAAAACTAGAATCTCACAACGTCTTACAATCTACAAACGCCTTATTTTAATATTCCCATCTCATGATCATCTAAGTATTTTACAATTAAATCTTCTTCGACGTCAGAGACTAACAGCAGTTGCATAGTACTGGAAAAGGCGGTGGTGGTTGGTGCATAGTTGGTCGTCTTTCCCAGAATGCCTCAGTGGTCCAGGATCCGGAGGTTTCCGGACACGATCTTGTTTTCCAGCATGGCTCCGGCGGGAATGTCGATCCGGTCGCCGTGATTGGCGATAATGATCACCGTTCCCTGGAAGCGCAACCATATTGTTATTTCAAACTCCAAAGTGTGTCAAACAAACGCTGTGAGGTGGAAGTGTCCCAGGAGCTGGACATCCGTGTGATGAGACGTGTGGCTGAAGCGGCCACGCCCTGAAGCTGGGGCCGAATTATGAAGTTTCTCTCAACCCCACCTGAACCGAGCACATTGTCTCCAGTTTGGCTTTACCCAAATATAAAAGCTTCTTGCAACACAAATGAGCCGTGAACGAGGATGAAAACGCAACAAAAGAGCGACAAAAACGTGACGACAAAAGAGAAATGTCTAAAGGTTGCAAAGACACAAGGATAAAGATCATTTTAGATGAGTTTTGTAGGTCTTAGCTACACCACTTGGCTTTCATATGAGGCTTTACTTTGATCTATAGGCTGTAACCTTTTAGATTTGGGTAAAACTGAACAGGAGAATCACAGGAGAGATCCACTCCCATGGACGTACAGGCTATAGATGGAGCCAGGGCCGATGGGTTTCCCTCTGAGGACGGGGCCAAGAACGCAGAAGAACGTCCAGTGGAGCTTCAGTTATCAAATTCAAGCGTGGAGTCAAACCAGGAGAATCAATTATCTTCCAGTGCCGCGAGAAATCACCAATGTGAGGAAAGTGGTAACTCAACCACTATTGATCAAGACACATTAGCTGAAACACTTCAGAGGTTTTATGGATTATGAGATCAGAGTGACTCGACAAACTTTGTCCTGTACCACTATTTGAAGACACGTCCTCTAACTGTGCCAGCATCAACCCAGTCCACCCACAGTTACTGTCATCTTGGCCTATGTAATTCTGTGACTGTATCTTTTGCTGCCTCTTGGCCAGGACTCCCTTTATGGGACTTTCCTGGTTAAATAAAAAAGTAGTCCATAAAACCTTTTGAAATCTGTGATCATGCCTGGACCCGGTCTAGATGTTTCAGCTCATGTGTCTTGATCAATGGGCGAAGAACGTGCTTCTCTATGGTCCTCATTGCTGTAATACCACCCCCTTGTGGTCAGGGGCGACTCCAAGAGACACTTGGGAGGTCCCATTAGAATCCTGTCTCCCAAGAACGGCTTAAAGAACGGTTTATCGTTTCCTAAAAATCGCTATGACCCATGTGACCACGCTGGGCTGGGTGAAATATTTTTAACCACGTTGTTTTTTTTTGTATCAGCACGAAATAATGGAAGCATTTTCAGTACGTTGACTGGCTCCAGAGCTCTGTGGAGGCTCCGCCCGCCCTGCGAGTGCGAGGAGCCATAGCAGTTTCACAGACTCGGGACCATTACTATGAATGGGGCGGAATAGGTAATCATCCATCTCTATTATATCTATAGTCTTGATCAATAGTCTTTCCTCACATTGATGAAGTCTCTGAACACATCAGGTCATTTACAGCTGCTGAAAATGGCGGCGCTAGTGGACACTGGATTCCTTTGGCTCCATGTTTTATTTTACTTCAATCTTTGACATTTCCTTTTTTTTCCCAAAACGTTTTGTTCCTTCGGCCGATCCCAATATATTTGAAAGTTCAAGGAGGGCTGCATCCCACTGACGAGCTTTCAACAGGCCTAGACTTTTCAGAGTTTGTTGGATGTCATTTTGTGTCTGAAGCAGAATTAATATGGACTTTCTTCCTCTGCCACACTTTGTCCTATTACATGGACCAGCACCTGGGACACTTCAGTCCAACACAGTTTGGAGTTTGAAAGTGTGAAGAGAAAGAACAATTTGGTCAAAAAACTAAAGCGGTCCTCGTGGCTGTACCTTGAGCGAGACGTTTTTGCCGAACGTCACGTCTCCGGACACGGTGAGGTGATCCAGCTCCAGCATGTCCGGGATGTTCTCAAACCTCCTCAGATACTCCTGGACCTACACGACACATTTCAAACGTTTTGTTTATATTAAAGTGACCGGCGTGGACTTGATTCTCCGGCGTCTCCGCCCCCTCGCACCTTCGTGAAGGAGCTGCCCAGTTTGACGTGGGGCGTGGTGGGGAACTCGCGCTTCTTGCTCATGGTCAGCGAGCCGGCGTCCAGGCTGTAGAGGTTGGACATCACCAGCAGCAGGTCGGAGGTGGTCTTCACGGGGAGGAAGCGGCTGCGGGGGACGTTCACCCCCAGAGCGTATTTGAAGCTCTTTATGGCCGCCCCCACCGCCGTCTCCAGCTGGATCACGTTCAGACCGCCGTCCAGAGTCTGCGGACGAGAGACAAAACAAAAAGAACAGGTTAAAAGTGAAGACGAGACACTGCAGCTCAAAAAACAAAAACAGGCTTAACCCGTTTGGACATTCCTGACCTACAGCAAAAGTTCAAACCTTTTTCATTGAGAGCCACAAAATGGTGGTCAATGCAGTGCAACATTTAACTGAGACGTTTTAACTGTGTCCCACACCTTTATTTACACTCTGAGGTCTGAGGGACCTGGCAGCACCTGGGGTAGCCCTGCTGTAGGTGTAGACTTATAAGGCATTTTCTGTTTGTGTAGGCTCTCAGTCGTACAGGAGTTGTTCCATCTAATGGCGGGTGTACCGTCATGGGGAAAATCTTAGATCGTACAGTGAAACAAAGATTTAAAATAGAACCGTCGAACAACCAAAGACGAGCAAAGACGACGTCAGGCAGTGTGTGATATTTTGGAAAGCTGGTCGTAGAGTGAGCCTCCTCTCGCTGCAGATAGGCCTCCATCAGTGTCCAGTCAACACGTCGGAGCGGTTTGTCTAATCTATACATAGTATATATATAATATTTGACTACAAAAAAACACTCCTGCTGCAGCCACTGACTTTAATAACTCAAACATGAACCACAGCCGTTTCAGATTTACCTGCAGCTTCATCACAGAAATAAAAAAAGGATCTGGTCAAATATTCCACCAAATCCTGTCTTTTGGTTCATCCTCAGAGAAACACATTGAGGTCCAATGCAAAGGATCCATGTGGCTTTAAGTTTCCTCTAAATGAAGCAAAAGCACAAACTGCTTTCATTTAGGCCTTTTATAAAGTTTGTTTTGTGCAGAATCTTTTTTATTATCATTAAATGTGCGCCTGTCAATCAACAGTGGTTGGGTTTAGGGGTGGGCCATATCGTATCGCATATCGTTATTGCAATATAATTATTTGAGATCGTTGTAGTTTTTTTTATCGTTGTGGACACGATATAATTCATGTTACGCTCAGCTCTATCAGAGCAGCAGAAACACTGACTGTAGAACACGGGACAGGTGCTTAAAAAGTCAAATGAGATTTACCCCCGGCTCACACTGAATCTGGTTAAGGTCCGGTACGGCGTCCGCCAACTTAGAAAGTCATTAAAACCAATGTTGCCACACTCACACCGCTCCGCGAAGTCCGGCTCCGGCTACCGAGGCCATCCGGCGGCAACGGAAAGAATCCGCAAGAAGTCTATCTTTGCCGGATACCGGAGCCCCAACGGATCAAGCTGACGAAAAACACGAGCCAAACAGGAAGTCAGGTCTCGTGGGAGAGGAAGATCCGGTGTATTTCAAAATAAAATCTGTCCGCTTACTACTTATTTGGTCTCGTTTACGACCTGTAAACGCGTGTAACGTCGTAAATGTAAACATGTCTCCATTACCAGTGACACGGGGGCATTAGTGAGTTTAAAGCATCCACTTCACTGGGGAGAGTCGTTGTACTGGCAAATACGGCTTTTGTTACAAAAACTACCGATATATGGGGCTATTTATCACGTGAACTCGCACCAAGAGGGAAACTCACGTGCGCTTCTGTTCTCGCGAGGGCCGTTTCTGTGCCTGGCGCAGCATCTGGCGCCGGAGCTGGCCACAGTGTCAGCCGGACTCAATGTGAGTGGTAGTTTGGGGCAAACCCGGACCGGATCAGGACCGAAACCGGACCGGACCCGGACCGGATTCAGTGCGAGCCGGGGGTAAGGATGCCTGAGTAGATCATATTTGCAAGGAAATTAGTATGCCATTAAAAAAAAAAGAAGGAAATATCACTGAATTAAGTACAATTTGTCCATTGTCAATTATATCGTCAAATATATCGTTATCGTGATATATATTTTAGGCCATATCGCCCTGCCCTAGTTGGGTTATACGGTGCGGTGGCTTATGGGATGGCACATGGCTCCTTATCGCTGGTGAGGAACCAGCAGAGGTCCCTGTTCTAAAGGAGGTATGAGAGGAAGCACAGGCTCCTTTCTAACTGACAGCCCTATTCGGATGCTTCTGATCATGGCGGACGCTGACGCACATCCGGTTTGGGCTTTGACCTCTTACCAATCTGCTGGTTTCCGATGTAACCAGCGTTCCGGGCCCCGCTGTACATGTTTTTTGTACCTTGGGGTTGACGATGATCTCCAGGTCGAGCGCGTTGGCGTCGTGAACGCGCTTGATGGCGGGGAGCGAGATCCACAGGTTGTTGGTGTTGAAGATCTTGAATTTCGTGACGGATTTGAACTCGTCGACGTGAGCTTTCGGGACCTGGGCGATCTCCAGCAGCCGCAGCCGCTCCTCGTACTCGATCAGCGTCCCGCCCTGGGACGCCACAAAGAGCAGCGTTTACACAGCAAGTCCCAACTAAGGCTTTGATAACCATATTTATGCAAATGCAAAAAGTCTGTACACGTTTTATTTCTTTAGATTTGCAAACTATCCAACAAACAGGAATGACGGGAAATATCATTATATTAAAGCCAATTGGACTCAACGGGACTGAAAAGCACTTTGTTTCCAGAAGGCGTTCGATCTAAATTACTTTAAAAATAACAATGATCCATTAAATTATACAAAATACAAACATTTTAACAGACTCAAGAAGTGATTCTATACACAAATATTAAAAGAAATTACCCACCAGTTTTGAACTCCCCTTTTATAGGTATATACATTTATAAAGGGAAAGGTCTGAGCGACAGTTTTGTAAAACTTAAACAAACATTATTTTCTAGAAAACTACTGCATAATACTTCCTAGTCATAATAGTGAACTCCATCAGACACACAAAAAAGCAAATCATTATAATAACTGTTATTCTACGCTATGGTTTTATAAGGTTTAGTAACTCTTGTATACAATTGCCTCGGTGCATAACTTCAAATTTTAACAGCGCCGCTCAAGTAGTGACTTCCTGTTTCAATCCAGCACGCCAAAATAAAAGCACACAGCTCGTCTCATTGATTAGTTCAGCAGGTAGTTGCAACATTACAAGAATATAATTAGTGTTTTGTCTGTTACTAGTCAGGCAGGAAGAGTTTAATTAACTGCTGTACTAATGAATAAGATGGTACTTTTATTTTGGCGTGCTGGATCGAAACAGGAAGTCACTTCCTGTTATAATTTTAAGTTATGCACAGAGTCAATTGTATACAAGAGTTACTAAACCTTATAAAACCAGGCGTAGAAGAGTAGAATGGATAAGTTATAATGATTTAATTATAATGAGTCAATTAAGTTCATTCACTGAAGTCGTGAGTCGCAGCTAGTGTTGTAACTATGGTAACCTTCAAAATGCTGAATTTTGGACTTGGTTTATGGTTAATGTCTCTGTAATGGCTGGACTTATCCACATGAAACAAAAACTGTCACAAAGTTCAGCATCTTCTCTCTCAGCACATATGAACTAAGGTCACATGACTCGCGTACAGGTGTTTAAAAGTGGAGACAATATTTAAAATGATGAAAGGATGAAAGGTGGATGTGACTTTTGTGAATCCAGTCACTTCAGGGGAAACTTCTGGACATTTTTTTTTTGGACATTTCTTTTCAAAACTGTGTGTCTCCCTTTGAGTTGTATCGGCCGCTGCTCCAAATGAAATGAGTAACTATTCTGAAAACTCTCAATTTCAAAACAGATTTTGTAAATAATGTAGACAGGGGGATGCCGTGCCTTGTTGCCATTTACAACATCAACAACGTAAGTGAAGGACAATAATGATATTTCTTTTAAAAATAAGAATAATCACCACATATTGTATAAACCTGAAAATAGTGGACCCGTTTTGTCCCACGTCTCAAGAATCACCGATCGATATTTGCTGAAGTGAAGAACTCCGCACCTTGACGTCGGCGCGGGTCTTGTCGGTGACCTCCATGATGAACTCGCAGCGCTTGTCCTGAGGTTGACTCATCAGATGCTGCAGGATGAACAGGTCCACGGTGGCTCCCAAGTTGTCGATGTTGGACACAAAGATGTACTCCTTGCCCTGGGACAGCAGCGTGTCCAGGAGGCCGGAGTTGGAGAAGCTCGCGTAGATGTCGCCGTGACCTGGAGGTCGGAGGGATTAAAACGCTTTACTGAAGCGGGACCGACCCGGCGCCAAGTCGGGACAGAAGCCTAACGAGAAACGATTCACGATCTTAGGGCGAGACGCTGGAGATGAATAGGAAAAATTATAAAAAATTAGAGACATCAGTTTGAAACTTTTGTTATAGTTTACTGACATAAACAAGAGGGGGGGAAATGTACCGCAAGTTTTCCGTCCTTTTATATTTTCAAATAAAAAATAAGTCACTTTATGTGTAAAAATTGCCTATATGTTCAGCGCCAGGTTTAGATTTATACTTTTAATCTGTTGACATAATACAATAAGCAGGTTATTAGCAGTGATTATCTATGAATAGGAAAGAACTGACCGATACTGAGGTGAGATTGTTTGAGACGCTTTACTTTAAAAGGTGTTTACCCACAGGTGAGAGTAGCTGTGATTAGAGGGGAGGAGCCGGGCCAACCCTAACTCCTCCCCGTTGGTCTATATATTCAGCAGCAGCCAGAGTGGGACCTTTGTCGCTGACGAAGCCTTTTGGATGAGAGGCGAAACGTTCGAAGACTTCAACTACTGAGTACAGAAGATTAATCAAGTTCCTTCATTGAAGATGTTGACATATTAGTTACAAAAAGATTTTTTCAGAGGAGATTTTGTTTTTGAATAAGCTATTTGTAAGCGTGAAAATTTAAATTACTCCTTTTTTTTTTTCAGTTCAAAGTAGAGGCCGACCGATGTGGGTTTTTCTAAGGCCGATATATTTTGGGATGTTAATTGGCCGATGCCGATATGCTTGGCCGATTTTTCTAAATGTCTGGTTTATAATCCTGTAAAAACAAATACTTGGCTTCTCCAGCAGCATTTTATTTTATTACTTTAGGCGATCCAATCATAGTCTCTGTCCCAGCTTTGATTCGTTGTCGTTAGCATTAGCATACTGTTACTAGCCGTGGCATTTTGCGCGGCGATCAAAAATACAATAGTGGAGGTTAAAACCAACTCAGCGCTTGAATTCTCCAGAGTCTGCACTTCAAAATGACCTGCAGCAGGTCCATACTGACGGAGGTTTAGTGACACTTGTGTTTAACAAACTTGAACACATTTTCAGTGCGATGTTTCTTACCTCCCCTGAGGCCGAGACTCGTTTTAAAGCCCTGACTTTTCTTTTTCCAATGCAAAACAACGGGGAGTCTCTATATCGTTTTTTTTCGGCGCTAGATCAGCCGATAGCCAATATTGTAAAATTCCCAAATATATATATATCGGTCGGTCTCCATAAATCAGGCATGAATTAGATATTAAAAAAATCTGAAAAAACCTTAAAAATATTCTGAAATACAAACATTGTAAAGTTTGGAGTCTGGAGGAGCTACTAAGATGGAAATTTTGTTGCAAGAGTGGAACAGAAACCTAATTTTGATTAAACAGGCCTAAAGTTTTGTAATTTTACATAAACGTGTGTATGTCTCCCGTCTTTAGCCGTTGCCCAAAGGAAATTACCATATTTGGAATATGTCTTTCGAGCTACACATGGATACCAAACATGTATTTGTGAATGGATAAGTGTGGGAAAGGCCAGGGAGTGTCATCATGTTGGAGTTACTTCCTGGGAAATCTCCAGCTCGCTAGTGAACAAAACGTCATAAAAATAAAGGTAGATTTTGGTCTTTTTCTTTTACTCAAACATTAAAGCTAAGATGTTAAGGGAGGAAACAAGCAAAAAAACTCAACACTGCCCGTGGTGCGCAGCGTCTCAACTCAACAGGGACCAAATCTTAAGAAGAAACCATTCAATCAATTTGAAATGAATCTATACCTGGAGGATACCACGCCTCGCCTTCTCCGTCCGCTCCCATACTCTTGGCGATGGGCAGAAGGGACTCCTTATTAATGCGAGGGTATCTGCAGAGAAGGGGACAGGTCTACGTTAGTGTGGTTGGTCTCAGGGTTGGACCATCTGTTAATGCTGCTGAGCTGAAACCGTGTAGGAAACGATAACAGCAAGAAACACAATAACACTCATGATACTGGCTCTTTCTCTCAGGACAGTGTTTAACTCACAGTGGATGAATGTGAATGAACAAGGGAGGAGGACATGAGAAGATATAAGAGATGGCAAAGAGGAGAGAAACTGAGCTGCTGCTCGAGAGCGTAACCTGAGGTAAAAAAAAAATCAAAATAATTATTCACGTCAGGTTTTTTTCCCGGGCTCCTACAGTTCAAGTTATTTGGTCGGGTCGGCCTTTATGCCCACAGGCTCGCGTCGGGTTGGGCTGGATTTTTCAGGCCAGATCTCACCTCTACTTTGACTTGAGTATTTAGTTTTTATGTAGTAGAGTAGAAAGTATTATATTTATCTTTCAAATGTAGTGGAGTAAAACAAATTCTCAACACAAGTATCTGAAGTTTATTCTAAGTCTCGCTCTTATATCTTTGGTCTCTGTGAGTGCTGGGCCCCACCTGCTCTGGTTGAAGGTGTGGATCTGGACTCTGTGGTGCGTGTATTTCTGCAGGATCTTCTTGGTGTCTTCGTCCGTGTTGAAGGAGTTCATCAGGACCAGCGGCACGTTCGTGTCGTACGTCTTATTCAAGTGCTGGAAGGAAACAAGGACTTAACAGAGACTAGAATTACACCAGGCCTAATATCACTGTACTTGAGGAGTTGGGGAATTCAGGCGGGATTTTCATGTTTTTGAAGCTTCAAATGTATTAGTCCCAACACTTCTTTCATCAAATGTGTACCTTATACTTTTACATTGTTTATACAGGTTGCAGAAAGTCAAATTTAATGCCATTTTAACGCCCAAATACTACATTCATGATGCCACAAACGCAGGGTCTCGCCTTATGCTATGTCAACAGCAAATACTTTAGTACTTTGACAGAGCAAAGTATTTGTACTTTAACTCCAGTAATGACTCCAGTAAGTACTACTGGGATAGATACAGACGGCATCGGGTCATAGAAGGGGGTGTGGCTTCGTCGAGGGGGAAAACCAAATCTTTTGGGAAACACAATTTTCAACTCTTTTTAGTCGTTTTCTGGTGAAATATGAACTCATTTATCACATAAACAGTTTTTTTGCTTCTACTGAACAATCTGTTGTGAATAAACATCCATATGGACCCGATTTAGCATTAGCACGATGCTAACATGAAGCATCATGTTGGCGTTCGCCGTTATTTATGTATTTATGGGCTGTTGAACCACTTTGCTCCTCTCCATGTCTTTGTATCTTTATTTAGTAGAAAACCATATCAATAATTCTGCATTTGTTAAAGTATCTTCAATGAAGGTACTTGATTCATCAAGTTCATCAGATGAATCCAGTACCTTAATTGAAGATGGACAACTCCTGTACGACTGAGAACTCACACAGACATTTGTTTAAGTAGTTTTTGAATAATTAAATAGTTGTTTTCCCCCTTAACTGGGCGATTCCAGAGATGCCGTCTGTATCTATGAGCCCGGCCCCCTGTGGTACCTCGATCTGCTTCACGGTGAGGTCCAGGAAGGTGTTCTCGTTGCGGACGCTGATGAGGCTCTTGGGGCCTTTGCAGCCCATGCTGGTGCCCAGACCTCCGTTCAGCTTCACCACCACCAGCCGGTTCAGAGCAGACGCGATGTCCTCAGGGAGGCCCTTCGCTCGGATACGCTCGTACGGCTGGATCTGCAGAGGGAAGGGGGGTGTTTAAGACTCTTTGTCATCCAGGAATTTCCCACAGGTATTTTATAATCTGTGATGAAATGTTCACTATGACACTTTTGAACAATGTAATTACACGTCCAAAGCATCTACAGCCAGAAATGTTGGTTAATGTGACAAACTTTACACCAAAATCTTTACATACAAATATGGCTGGGCGATATTGACAATTCATATCTCAGTATTTTTGAGGACTTTCTCGATAACGATGAAGCGATATTGTTGCAAAACATCAGAAAAATGCTCAGAAAAGTGCTGCAAACATCTGCATTTACCGTTGTAGCTCAAAAAGGTAATTGTCCTGAACAGACTACAAAATGGCAGGAAAAAAACCCTTTTACATTTTTCCCCTCAAAATTTTCTTTACATTTTTGTCTCAATTTCTCCATCGATTTTCCTTTTTTCCGCCATTTTTAACCCATATTTTCCCCTTTTTTGCCCCAAAGATTTTGTGCCAATATTTCAAATATTTTCCCAAAATTCTCCCCCCCAATTTTTCCTTAATGTTTTTCACCTTTTCCCCCAGAAAAAAAAAATCTATTTCCCCCCCACATTTTTCAAACATTTGTTCAATGTTTCCTCATTTGGACAAAGTTTTTCCACTCTTTTCCCCAATTTTCCCCCCAGATTCTTGAAACCTTTTGACATTGTGATTAACTAAATATTGTAAATATTGTAAATCTTCCAAACAGCAATTTCTGTATTATCTTGTAGACGATATATTCCCCACCTCTACCTACACAGTTCCTAATTAGCAAGTAGCTTGGAAAAGACCAGTCACAATAGTAATACATTTATGCCAAGCCCTGAGCATAATGTTTCTTTAGGCTTTACTTGTGTCCCAATCCAATATTTTGGCTCAGATTAAAAGGATATGGATGTTTTATCTGCTTTCCGTCACATTTAATGACCAGATAAATGACGTGCCCTCTCAAAGTCAGTCCCCGCACTGCGACGGTAATAAAGCGTGACTCGTGATTGAAAGTTGATCGGAGTCGAACAGAAAACACTGCGTGACATTTCTGTGACACAAACCGCTCCAGAAATAACCTGCGCTGAAGGTCAGGCTAAAATTAACCTTGGACGCCAAGTTCAACACTGGACAGAGACAGAGACGGACTCCGAGATGTGAGCGAGCGGCTTCTGATGACGACACGGAGACCAATATCACCAACGGCTTTCATTTAAATATGTGTGCGATGTCAACAATAAAATCAATATCTAAATGTTCCGGCCTTTCCTGGACTACTTGCCAGTCCAGGAAAGGAGATTTTGAAAAAAGGTAAAATACTGGAGTTATTATTCACATTAAAACACCTGGACTCTACAGTGAGTTGCACGTCTTTACCAGCAGTGACTCCAACGGCTTTTGATTCCACTTTTTATACTGTTTTTAGTCTATGGATAATGTTTGCCAGTACCCACGACAGCTAAATCCAGGTGGACATGTTCCTTTTTGATGGTCAGGCGGTGCACCAGGTTATAGACCAGGACCAGAGGGTTTTCAGAGCGTCCTTACCGAGTCCTCTGGAGGGCGGCTGATCTTGGCCCAGTCGATGGACGGGCCCTTCACCTGCAGAAACCTGTGGAACAGCTTCTTAAATCCATCAAAGTCCTTCTTGGAGATCTGCAAAACAACAAAACCAAAGTCTTAAGTTTATTTATTATTTTGTACTGCAGAGCACACGTCCTCCCTGCGTTACTGCGGCACAGTTATAATGATTTTAAATTCTGAAAGGCTATATTAGGGGGGTTGGCAAATCTATTCCAATCTATTCTTTCAAGTCTCCTTACTATATAGAAACATCTGAATCTGTTAAAATGATCATAATTTCAGCGGTTATCGTTCATTTAGTCTTTATTCAACCATATTTTGTGGGGGAATTTTTTTTGTTTGACTTGATACATTAGAAATTCAATTCTTATTTGGGTCACGGCTGGTCCCGACAGCAGCCCAGTCAAGAACCAATGTTATAGACCAGTGTTTCCCAACCAGGGGTACGGGGACCTCAGATTTAAAGAAGAAGAAGGTGAAACCGAGTAGAATTTCAATAACCGTTCCAAAGTTGATGTTGATGTTTTTTCAGTTTGACTTTGAGCGTATTTTAGCAACGTTTTGAACATAACACTCGCATAAATACTGAATAATCCGTGTTCAGTCGCTCACTTTGTTAAAATTTTGGCCGGATCCTCGAGTCAGAGGGTACTCGAGTATAAACTAAGGCCTCAAGGGGAATGTGGTACAAAAAAAAGGTTGGAAATCACTTAAATCATTCTAGTAATTTAGACATGTTCAGTAAAAACAGACGTGCAGTGTCCTAATGTTTCAAGAAACCTCCATTTGAATCCACTTTATTGCTTTATATTGACAGTTAAGGCCTTAACTTTGGCACAATTCATTAAAGGACTTCATTCTGTTTAGGAACTCATGAGAACAGTTATCTGACATTTAGGGGTGTCCATGGTTAACCGAGTGAAAGCATTTTGCTCGGTTACGCTGGCGTCTTTAATTTGTCGTGCCATTGAAAATACTTGTAATACATTTCGCACCACCAGAGACCGCCAGAGCGCACCCAGACATTTGCCCACGAGCAGGAGTCATCGCGCATGGCTCGCTAGTTTTCAATATGAAATGGGCCAAAAAAAGCACTTTACAACTGTGAAAGTATTGCAGTGCTTAGATATACTTCAAGTACAACTTCGCTGTTGTACCATCTCAGCCGACACCCGGGCATCACGTAGGAGCTAGCTAGGTAAGCTATAGGCACAAAACTCACCTTTCTCGTTATTGTTAAAAAGTGGTGGAGATGAATGTTGTTATTATACGCATGAATCATGACTGTTTCTTTGCGCAATGTTTCAAAAAAAGCTAAATGACCGCAAGTAAAATAAAACAAAACACTCTAGGGCCTTGTGAACGCAAAAGTCAGTGACCTACTTTGACTGCTCTATAATTACCACTGCGTTTTATTTCTATAAATTAATGTAATTTCAAATGTGTTCCAGCCAAATAATAAAAGGCGGGTTGGGTTAGGGCACACTAATGGTTAACAGGGTATTAACCGCTGAGGGTCTCGGTTAACGGTTAATGAAAAACTTGAAAACCTGCAGCCCTACTGACAAGACATTTCTGACATTGAATTGGATGCATTTTTGATTGAAAACAACATATTGTAGTAGGCCATAAAATCTAAATACAGTCTCCAAACGAACACCATTAAACCAGACTTGAAATGTTTTGCCCCTTAAAGTATAAATGCTTATTACATTTTACAGAAGGGGTCCCCGAGTTGTTTGTTCACGGCCTGAAAAGTTTGCGAACCCCTGATCTGGAGCATCATTTTGTCCCGTTTAACCCCAGAAGCCTCTGCAGGCCGACACACGGGCAGATCACACTTCTGTCTGTTCACTGTCTGTTTAAGGACTACGTTTGCGCCTTAAAAAAGGGAAAAGTTTCAAAATGGCGGTTTGGCAACACGCAGATAAGCAGCAACCCGTGTTACTGACCCGGAGTTCAGTCACTTCTTACAAAACTCTCCTCAAACACGGAGCGACTGAAGGGCAGACAGAGCAAACATGGACTTTTCAAATACATATTAAGACCCTCTTTAGATGTCAGTGCAGCGAGTTATCCATTCACAAACTGCTGAAGGTCTTTGGCATGAACTTTACTTCTACTGTAGGCCTTTGGTGATGTGGTGACCTTTAATCACAGTCACAGATCTCCTGCAGGGGTGGACTAAACTACCACTCTAGATCTTTGCCCGTCAGAGCGGAGGGATGAGACTGAAACACTGACATATCGTTCTCCACTTTCTTTGGGGCATTGAAAAGCAACTACATAGAATTTGCCAAAGTTAAAGCCTCAAAAGTCATTGAGGAGTTAAATGACACCAGTACGGTATCGTAAAAAAAACTTTAAGGTACTACTGCTATAGAAAAAATGAAAGTATTGAGAGCAAAAGTAAAAACAATATTTCTTTAGATCCAGGTGTTGCTGCTGTTGGTCCAGGGACAGCGTTAAAGGAAGCGACTTATAAAATAATCCGCCCCAGTAACCAGCCCTAGCATTAAGTCAACACTTTTTTGAATATATCGACTTGAGCTTTTTATTTTAAAACTAAACGAGAGCTCAAACATCCCTTCTGAAAAAGTCTTTGTAACCAATATGTAACTAAATAAAATACATGAATCAGATGGGAAATTTTGGCAATTTTTAGGCATAAAAGGTCTTATTTTCTATAAAAAATACATAAAATGACATGAAATAAATGTTTTCATGTCAGTGATCTATAGCAAATGTTTCAAATAGACACCTCTACATGTAAAGAGTTTCCCTGTTCACAACATGTGACTTTTATTGTTTTTATTGGACTAATATTTGACCAGTTGTATCTGAAACTTTGACCACGGCCCGTAGTCCCCGTTACATCATCGTTTCTTTGGCCTCTCCCTGACCCCTGTGTGACCCCTGACCTCCTGCTCCTTGGGGTCGGTGGCGGTGGTCAGCAGCTTCTCCAGCTCGCGGTGCATGGACTCTTCGTGCTGCTGCCGGAGCTTCTCCTGGAACTCCGTCATGGCGCCGCCCGTCAGGTCTGAAACACGGCGGACATAAAACCATAATGTTTATTAAAGATGGCGACTTTATCGATGGACGAGATGCGGAAAAGGTTACAGTAAGTCCGTGCATGGCTTTTACTACACGGTTTATACACATGTTTTAAAGCCAATAACTCAACAAATCTAAGTATTATAAGCTTCCGAATGAGGAGGAACGTGAAGAAATTGGATATTTTAAAAGTAAATTCGACAAATCGGGCAACCTTTGAGTGAAGTGGGCGAATGATTTACAGACGTGTTCAGCAAAACATGCAGCTCGGTGGGTTTTGAACCATCGATTTTGTATTTTTCAAACTATTTGATATTTAAGACCAGTGGGAACAAACTTAATGTGGTTTGTGAGCCATAATAGTAAAAACCTCTGACTGAACCACAGACGAATGCTTTCCTCTCCATTTAACACAAAACCGTTTCCGTGTTATTTCCCCAGAGACGGGCAGAGGCTTACGCACATTTTTTGCCAAATAAATCCCGTTGCGTTTCATTCCACACCCTTGAGCCGCCCAAGACTTCGACGTGGACACTTTCCAAGATGAGAGGATTGGTCTGACCTCATGCTATAGTTTATTTGTTTTTTTGGGGTCGGGACAGTGCAGGACTCATGCATGTAAACACGCCACATCGGATTGTAGCCTTGGGGTAATCCGTTGTCCCACACTCGCTCTCTCAAACACACTCTCATTTATCCAGACCTATTGTACATGTTTTAGTGGTAGGGGAAACTGGAGGAAACTAGGGCCCGACCGATATGAGGTATTTTACAATATCTGACATAGACTTTTGCTTATAATTTCAGAACCGTAAGAGAAAGACTTGCCATGTTTTGTTTTGGAATCGACTGACGTTTGTCTTTAAAAACAAGCTCCCTCTGACGTACCAACTAAACATGATACTACAGCGCCCCCTGCTGGCACAGTTCAACACTGACACGTTTAGAAGCTTCATGCACACGATTATAGACGAGACATTTTCCAAAAAAATGAGCAGTACAACAGTATCGGACAAAATCCCCAGAAATCGTCTTCGTCCTTAGAAAGAAACATTATCGGTCGACCTCTATTAGATACATTTCTACGATTGAAACCGTCATCGTAGTGTGAGATCATTTTACACTGCATTTTTTATACCAACTACACGTTTTCTCCTGTAAAATCATGATGAATCAGATTTTTTTGTCCAGAGGCAAACGAAAAGACTTTATTCCCAAGGTTCTATCGGACATTGTTGTTGTCCCTGGACCCATTCTGTACAATACATCAACATTTAGTATATTTTGGATTTTTTTATGGGCAAAAACATACCACCCATTTCCATTTTGCTCTGTGCTTGGTCAAAACTTTACACCCAAATATCTCAGAACTACTCAGAATCCAGACAGAACCTTATAACTCTAAGGGGACGACTTGGTTATCCCAAAAATCATGTACCAAACTTTCTTCCACCAAAACTGCGGGATGGCACAGTTTCATTTCCCTTTCATACAACGCAAAGATTGATAATTGTTAGCCGCCAATAAATGATAAACCACGAACCAGTAAGAGAGGAGATAAAAGCTTTATACAGTTTCCTCCCTTAAGACATGCCTGCCTAACCTTGGAGAGTACGCCTTTAAAATTACAGGCTTAAATAAACTCATCTTACGCTAACACACTGCAAATGTCAGGAGACCATGACACCAAATAAAGTCTAACCTAAAAACCCCATCTTACAGAATGTCACGTGTGAAAAACAGACCCACTGAAGACGTTCTTACCCGCCACGGTGAGAAACGGCATTTCGAAAACACTCGGGTCTGATGGAGTCGTGACAACGGCGTCTCGCGCTGTGAGCCGCAGCAGCAGAAGGACACGGTCACTCTCCCGAAAGTGTCAAAGACAAAAGCTCGGCCCCCGCGGAACAAACCAATGGGACGGAGCCAGGGAGGGGCCACTACAATGATGCTAAAGGCCTAAACACATCCCAGAGAGGGGGGGGTACAAGATCTACTCTACTGAAGTCAACATTTGTTTAAAATATGCTGATAATCCGTAAGAGGAGCAGAACAGGAACTGCTTCATATTATGGAGACATTTGCTGATATGGTAAATGGTCTCAACTTATACAGCGCTTTCCACCTACGTTAGGCACTCAAAGCACTTTACAGCAGGGATCCTCTCACCCAGTCATACACCAATGTACGCAGACACTGTATGCTTCACTGATTACCGACTAATGATTAAAAAGGGCTGTGCATATTCTCCCAGTGTGTGGTCTTCCCGACGCCTTACGTATCACGATAGTGTTTATAATACAACATGTTTTCTGAATTTTAAGAAAAAAGGATCTGATAGGTTCACAAACTGGAGATTTTTATTCTGCTGAATAAGCTCAGCCTTTGTAGTTAGAATAAACGTTGTGAACTTGTGATACATTCTGAATAAAGACCATGGTTAGACATATTTCCATATCATGATACAGGATTAGGGCTCAACGCTATGGAAAAAATGTCACACATTGATATTCATGCCAGATATCTCGATATCGATACGATATAACTATGGGTTTGGTGAAAGCAAAGCATTTTTTAGAAAGATAAAAACATCATAAAGAGTGCAGTTTTATTGATGAAAATCTTTATCGTTTATATCTTGCTTTTCGAATTGAATGTTTTGAAGGTTCATATCTCGATATCAATACGATAATGATGTACAATCCTCCAGCGGGTGATTCTGACCCTGAGCCGTGCTCATCATCCGGGTGAGCCCCAAGGATGGGTCCAACACAGAGGACACATTTCCCTATTGGGACAATAGGCCTTAACCCCTTAACCCCCATGAACAGCACGGTAGCACGGCGGTTAGCGCTCGTGCTTCACAGCTAGAAGGTCCCAGGTTCAATTCCCAGCTGGACGGGGCCTTTCTGTGTGAAGTTTGTATGTTCTCCCCGTGTCACGGAGAGAACATACTCATGAGAACATACTCCAGTTTCCCCTACCACTAAAACATGTACAATAGGCCAGGATGAATGAGAGTGTGTTTGAGAGGGCGCATGGGGATGACGGATGGAAATTAGCCCACGGCGTGGCTTGTTTACATGCATGAATGGGTCTCATGCATGTAAACATGAGACAGTGCATGTTCATTAACAGTGTGTGAAGTTGTGTGTGTGTGCGTGTGTGTGTGTCGGGCTCTTGTGTCTTGTAGTTTGTAACTTGCTCCCTGTACTATTGTGAATTGATTAATTGTTTTTATTTCAATGATGTCGCTCCACTCCCTTTATGCAGAATTTTAACTGCTCAAATAAACTAAACTAAACATGCACTGTCCCAAATTAAACCAATGAACCAAGCTAATTTTCTCCAGCTTGGCTTTACCCAAATCTAAAAGCGTCTTCTCGTGACGTAATAAACGGAGGGTCAAAGCGCAGTCCCACTAACGCCACTAAAGAGTAACAGAACAGTGTCAACAAAGCAATGAAAACAAATGTCAAAAAAAGTGACAAAAACGCAAGTAAAACGTTTTTGTAGGTCTTAGCTTTCAAATGAGGCGTTACACTGGCCTATAGGCTGTAAGCTTTTAGATTTGGGAAAAGCTGAACTGGAGAAAAAGCGCTTGGTTAAGAGATTAATCTGCACAATGGAAGAAAAGTTGTGATATTCAACAGTGACCTTCTTAGATACTGCGGTAACAATATTATTTCATGCTTAGACACAGAATGTAAAAAATAAACTGGTATAAGAATCACGTTCACTGCATGTTGGTAGATGGAAACCGAAAACATGTGTGAACCATGTTTCAAACAGATGCCACGGAGACGGGATACTTAAACCGCCTAAACTTTAGCCTGTTTGTGATTTGCCAATTGCAACCAATCCCAGAGCAATTGTAACAGTGAATAATTATACATTATATATGTATATATTATTAGCTCCACGGCCAACACTTCTGTGAATGGGGCCAGTATCCGTTAGGTCGGTACTAGTCCTGACCAGGATCCAGGCTCAGACGAGCTCCACTGCTTCTGACAGTTTCATCTCAAAAGGACACTGGTCCAAATGACTAGGACATAAATGTTGAGTAGAGAACTTTCTACTGCAATAGAGTGCCTCACAAATAAAGTATGGAAATAAAGACATCTAAAAATAAACTTGTTATGACCTGGCGCAGACCAGACTAAACATCACCGGAGAAGTACCTCATACCTTCACAGTGAATGTTTGAACTATAAAGAAGTCCTTTCACATAGTTATGGAAAATAATGTCTGACCTTCAACAGTCAGACCTTATGGCTTATGCTGCAAACTTATTCACTCTGGCTGTTCATTGTAGCAGATAATGCAGAAATATTTTGGGTTCATGTAAATAGCCCATAGCTCCGAGCAGCATACACTTACCAAGGATATTTGCAAACAGCCATTAGAGGCGTTTTAAAACAATTTTATATCACTTTTAGGCCACTTTTGTTGTGATATTTTGCTTCAGGAGAAGAATAACAACATTAATATCGATCATTACCATCATACGCCGCAGTGCAGTCCTAATAACTGTGAACATTTACTTGACTCTGTTGGATAAAAACGCAGACGGACCCGTTGTGTTGGTCTCCTGTCGCCTGCACGCGCCGCTGTAATTCTACGGAAGGCTACTGACCTGTCAGAAGTCCTGCAGAAACACGCTCAGAATCGGCTCCGGGGGCTCGGACAGCTCGCACAGACTGGCCCGGGGCGGCTCCGAGGGTCGTCCCTGTCTGCAGACACGCGCGCGGAGCACCCCGAGGCTTAAATACCCCGAGACGGCCGCTCCCGTCTCATCTTTCCGCGGACCGCTCACGTGCTAGCTTCCATTAGCCTAGCCGCCACCCGCACGCCGTCCAAGGAGGCGATGACGCAGGACGCAACAAACTCTGGCGGTCGCCATGGAAACGTGATCGGGCTTAAAGTTTTTTTTATTTTTTTTAACGCTTTTCTAAACTAAAACACTAAAACAAACGTACACAGATAGATAAAAATAGGTAAATAAACTAACATCTTCTAATATTTTTTCCCCCCCATTTTATATTAACCTCTTAACCCCCGCTTCAGATCTTACAGCCAGTGTGTCGCCTCATTTGAAAGACATGACTCCATCGCTCTTTTGTAGCATTTTCATCCTCGTTTCCGTCTCATTTTTGTCGCTTTGTTCTCAAGAAGTTTTAGACTTGGGTGAAGCCAAACTGGAGAACACGTGCTTGGTTCAGGTGGGGGTTAAGAGGTTAAACACAAATCTACAAGCAAAACGAGCAGAAAAAAACAAAACGGAGTAATTTTGGATCGTTTGTTTTTTCCTTGAGTAATTGTTCAGCTCGATTTCATGACACACATGGGGTGCTTTTATTTTATTTTGTATTTGTTTTTCAAAAACAGCTAAAAAAATAAAACGTAAAAGAGCCCAAATTGAGTTATTGAACAGAACATTTCTTAAAGCCACACTGTGGAACATTTAAAGCTACATCTTAAATATAACAAGAGGAACTAAGGCCGTTTTCACATGGGCTCTTATTAAAGTGACTCGAGAGTGTGAAGTGCAGTAACACCGGCTCTCCTCATATTACTAGGCCATACAGTCGTACTCCTGTTGAAATGGCATGAGACACATATGCGGCCCTTGTTTGTCTGGTCTGTTGTAGGAATGTGTCCTCTGCGCTTGTTTCATGAGGAGGTCTCAAAGTCTTCAGTCTGGGAACAAACAGGCCCCATTTCTATCTCCTGCTCCAATCGAAGCACCGACTGTGTGACATGTTATGGCTCCAACTGAACCGGACTCATTTTCACCAATATTACTTCTACTGTGTTTTCAGTCCTCTCCAGGTGGGTTTAAACTAGGGCTGAAAGATATCGCTATCGTATCGAGATATGAACATTAAACATATCAACATCAAAAAAGCAAGATATAAAACAATAGAACTGAACTCTTTTGTATTATGAAAAACGCTTGGTTTTCAACTAACCTATAGTTGTATCGTATCTCATCAATATCTAGATATGTTTAGTTTAGTTTATTAATTTATTTCAACAGGGACAATGTGCACACACATTAATTAAAGACGCTTTGCACCAGATTTAGCTTGAGCTAGTTTCCATCTGTAGTCCCTGAGCAGGTGAGTTACAAAATGTACAATATAAAATATGTTTATACACTCAAATACAAATATTCAGTCATTCATTCACCTGTTACAGCATCAGTCCACATAGAATCATGCTAACATTACTACATAAAACATCAATAAAAGTCATATTTACATTTACAGTTTTCAGTGCTGACATGACTGGTTTTCTAACAGCACTTTTTTTATATTACGAGAGAAATCTTTCAGGTCTAAGGAAAGTTTCAGATTCTGTGGGAGCTTATTCCATTCTTTGATGCCTTTGAATGTGAAGATATCTATCTTGTTTCCGTTGGCCGCGGTTGTCCCCATTGTACTTGATGTTGGCCAGTAGAAAGGACTTTCAGCCATAAAATGCACATGTCAGGTTTGTGAATCCGGTCACTGTCACATGATCAGAGAAAACATTTGGACATTTTCTTTTTGGAAATTTCTTTCAAAAACTGTTTCTCTCCCATAGAGTTGTATTGGCACCTGCCCTCACACTGAAATAGAATTCTATAACGTGAACGCAACCTATTGTTAAATGTGACAGTTTTCCTTTTGGCCAGCAGGGGGCGGTGGAGGACTGTCATTCTGTGCATGGAACAGTATGTACTTGCATCATTAACGAGGCTTCTGGTGGTTCTAATGTTACTGTCCACACACTGACCTAGTGTTTGATTATTTCACTGATTCAACAAGTCTCCATAGATTCATCTGGGTAATTGTAACTTCATACGGCATTTTCGCAAAATGTGTTTTTTTCCCGTTACATCGTGTAAGTATATTTCTATTATTATAATATTGAAAACTTTTTACCCAGTATGAAGTCTGTAATCATAGACTAAATAAATCCACCCCGGAGGAATTAGTTTATTGTATGTCAACATAATACACCCACACATTTAACTTTGCGTTGTTGTATTTTTTATGCTTTTTCTTTTTTGTCGCTTTTTTGTTACGTTTTGTTGATTTTGTGATGATTTTTCATTGCATTTTCATCCTCGTTTACGACTCGTTTTCATCACTCAGGTCACAAGACGACCCGCTCTGTCGCCCAGTAATAGTAGTAATAATAGTAGTAGTAAGAGTAGTAGTAATAGTAGTAGTAGTAGTAGTAAGAGTAGTAGTAATTGTAGTAGTAGTAGTAATAGTAGTAATAGTAGTAGTAATTGTAGTAGTAGTAGTAATAGTAGTAGTAATAATAATGGTAGTAGTAGTAATAGTAGTAATAGTAGTAGTAGTAGTAATAGTAGTAGTAGTATTAGTAATAGTAATGGTAATAGTAGTAGTAGTAATAGTAGTAGTAGTAGTAGTAATAGCTAGTAGTAATAGCTAGTAGTAGTAATGGTAGTAATGGTAATAGTAGTAGTAGTAGTAGTAATAGTAATGGTAATAGTAGTAGTAGTAATAGTAGTAGTAGTAGTAGTAATAGCTAGTAGTAATAGCTAGTAGTAGTAATGGTAGTAATGGTAATAGTAGTAGTAGTAATAGTAGTAGTAGTAGTAGTAGTAGTAGTAGTAGTAGTAATAGTAGTAGTAGTATTAGTAATAGTAATGGTAATAGTAGTAGTAGTAATAGTAGTAGTAGTAATAGCTAGTAGTAGTAATGGTAGTAATGGTAATAGTAGTAGTAGTAATAGTAGTAGTAGTAGTAGTAGTAGTAGTAGTAGTAGTAGTAGTAGTAGTAGTAGTAGTAGTAGTAGTAGTAGTAGTAGTAGTAGTAGTAGTAGTAGTAGTAGTAGCCAGATTCCAGTCTTCAGTTATTCCGGTGAAGAACGGAGGTCACATGTCGGGTTTTACGGCTCATGTTTTTGTTTTGACTCAGATCAAAAACACAAATGGAGATAATGAGCCTCAACGTGACGCGTTTCTGTCGTTTTCCTCAAAACATTTCTGCGCCGCAGACTCGCCGTCTGACTTTCTGCTTTGATCGAGCTCCATAGAGAGACAGAAACACCAAGAACTGCGCCTCAAAACCTCATTCAGCTCAAATCAGTCATGCTTTACTTATTCTCTGTACATACGTGTCCTTGGGCAAGACACTTTCCCAATGGGTGAGGCTTTAGGGCCAAGGCCGAGACTGGAGAGCTGGGGCCTGAGTTTAGACTGTAGACAAGACTTTTGTGCCTTTTTAATTCTGGCACTAGAGCGAAACCATGGATATATTTGGGAGACAGTGTTTAACTCACAGTGGGAGAAATACTTTGTAGTTTGTAATAACAATAATAATGGAGGCGGTGCTCGAGCGTACGTCCTCCATGGAGCCCTGCATAAAGTCATTACTCATTCACTCCACGCTCGAAGGCAGTAAGTTACTATTGTAGCCACAGCCGCCCCGGGGCAGACTGACCATTTACCACATGGCTGTAATATGCTGTTAATGATGATCCTGATCTCTTATTATGTCAGTGCCCTCTGCTGGACACGTGTGGAATTCCTTCATCTTTTTAATTTATGGTGCCCCCTAGTGGCTGGAGTGAGCCTTCTGGTTATTTCTTTAAAAATCCACAACTCCGCACAGGAATGGGCTAGAGCAGTATATACTCAGAAATTCATGCTCTACAAAGGGCCGCATTAAATCACCCCGCGGGCCGCATCTGGCCCGCGGGGTGATTTAATCTGGAAGCGACGATCTGAGGATGAGGAGAGCGGGTGCTTCTGGGAAAGGTCCTGTTAACAATGACACTTCTGCCAGAGTCTATTATGGTCTAATCTGTTTAAAAGCCAAGAGATTATTATTCATTATCCCAAGTTCCAAAACGTATCGACATTTTTATAATGAAACGTGACTAAAAGGACTGACAAGAACAACACTGTTTTGGACTGCGTGATGATCGGAACCTCTTAAATGCTTCTTTATCATCTCAAATCTTTGCAGGGGAACTGTCGATTATCGTGCGATAGAATCTGGGCCTTTCCCAACATTTCAGCCGTCGAGCGGAGCTGCATTTTCTCTTAATTCCAGTAACTTAGACCCGATCAAATCAGTTTCATGTTCCCTCACGTTTCTCAAGCTTGATCATTCACTTGATCAACATAACCCGGACTCATTGTCTTTATCCAAGTCTGCGCTACTGAAGTTCCATCTGTCTCTCGCTCGTGGTTTGACCTGTTGGATTTGATCCCGCTCCTGTTTCTCGCTCCTCTTTCATCTCGTTCCCTGAAGCCTCATTAGCCACTGTCCCATGTGGACGGTGGCAAGTGTGAAGTGAAACGTGTCCAGGCTGAGATGTTTCGGACGTGTGCTCTCCCTGGCATGTTTTCAGCCCTTTCCATTCCAGTCATCCTTTGAATTTGGTTTCAACAACTTATTTCACTTAGAGGGAGACACTAATCTGATGAATGAGACGTTTGACGATTTCACTGAAAACATTTTTCTCCATAGATGTTTCTGCAGCTCAAAAGGTAGTTTTCTCCTGACATTTCCTCAGTCTCTCACTCAACGAGATTCTTATTCCCACCGGATTTATCTAGTTTTGAACCCACACACACAAGGCAAAACTTCAGGCAAGGCAAGTTTATTTGTAGAGCCCAATTCAAGGCAATTCAAAGTTCAAATCAAGAAAACATCAACATAAAGTTAATCAATGACAGTAAAAGGCAAGAGTGCAGATAAAATACTTTCAGTTTCCATCTGCTCGGGTAAAAAGAGCTGTTTTCAGCCTGGATTTGAACATTGTCAGAGTTGAGGCCTGTCTCACATCCTCATGAAGACTGTTCCAGATTTTAGCTTTAGCCTCAGCGTGTTTAGTCCTGACTCTGGGAACCACCAGGAGACCCCTCCCTGAAGTTCTCAGGGCCCGAGATGGTTCATACGGCTCTAACATGTCAGAGATGGACTTTGGTGCTAAACCATGAAACGACTTGTACACAAGCAGAGCTGTTTTAAATTCTATTCTCTGAGTGACAGGAAGCCAGTGCAGGGACCGGAGCACTGGACTAATGTGGTGATTATCTTGACGTAAAAGCCCACGTTTCATTTCGATTTCCATTGTTCATGAACTTCATTCCAAAATCCACTTCTAACGGCACCTAAAGTCAGCAAACGAAACCTCAATCAGACGCACGAAATCGACTTCTAAATGAAAACATGAAATAAAAGAATCCAAAAGTTTTATTCTGTCAGTTTCAAAGTTTCACACCGATCTCTCTAATGCAGTTTTTCCATTATCGCCGCCGCCAGTGTCTCGCCTGAATTAAAACGTATTTCAATTTGAGCAAACGTGAATAAAGCGTCTGAGCGTCTGAGCGATTGACCTGACGGGCTGAGTGCGGCTCCATCAGACGTTTCATCCGCTCGTATTAGGAGGAAACTGTCCAGAGATACAAACACAATACACAAGCACAGTATACAAACACAGTATACAAACACAATACACAAGCACAGTATACAAACACAGTATACAAACACAATATACAAACACAGTATACAAACACAATACACAAGCACAGTATACAAACACAATACACAAGCACAGTATACAAACACAGTATACAAACACAATACACAAGCACAGTATACAAACACAGTATACAAACACAATATACAAACACAGTATACAAACACAATACACAAGCACAGTATACAAACACAATACACAAGCACAGTATACAAACACAATACACAAGCACAGTATACAAACACAGTATACAAACACAATACACAAGCACAGTATACAAACACAGTATACAAACACAATATACAAACACAGTATACAAACACAATACACAAGCACAGTATACAAACACAATACACAAGCACAGTATACAAACACAGTATACAAACACAATACACAAGCACAGTATACAAACACAGTATACAAACACAATATACAAACACAGTATACAAACACAATACACAAGCACAGTATACAAACACAATACACAAGCACAGTATACAAACACAATACACAAGCACAGTATACAAACACAGTATACAAACACAATACACAAGCACAGTATACAAACACAGTATACAAACACAGTATACAAACACAATATACAAACACAATATACAAACACAATATACAAACACAATATACAAACACAATACACAAGCACAGTATACAAACACAGTATACAAACACAATATACAAACACAGTATACAAACACAGTATACAAACACAATATACAAACACAATATACAAACACAGTATACAAACACAGTATACAAACACAATATACAAACACAATATACAAACACAGTATACAAACACAATATACAAACACAATATACAAACACAATATACAAACACAATATACAAACACAATATACAAACACAATACACAAGCACAGTATACAAACACAGTATACAAACACAATATACAAACACAGTATACAAACACAATATACAAACACAATACACAAGCACAGTATACAAACACAATATACAAACAGAGTATACAAACACAATATACAAACACAGTATACAAACACAATATACAAACACAGTATACAAACAGAGTATACAAACACAATATACAAACACAGTATACAAACACAATATACAAACACAGTATACAAACACAGTATACAAACACAGTATACACTGCTGTAGGAGGAGGGGGAGCGAGGAGGCCGGTTGATTTTGCCTCTCTGTTGTAGACCTGAGAATCTATCGCCCCCTGGTGGCAGCAGGGAGAACAGGACGTCTTCAGGACCTGGGATGAGTGTCTAACGTCTCAGTCGTCTGAGATGGTCCCGGCGTTGTGTTGAACTCACAACATTTTGAAAAGAAAGTCTCTATTTCCTCACAAAGACGCGACTTCCGAGAGATTCCTCTCTTTTACTTTCTTACCCCCGCCTTGACATGAGCACATTTTCTCCTCATGCTGTCGCCGTCACGTTGACTCTTTTCGTCATCCCTCTTCCATCACCTTTTGTTGCGTTTTCATCACAGCTTTGTGTTTTTTTTCTTTTTTTACGCAATTCAGTCACTTTGTTGTTTTGTTAATGTCACTTTTTTGTCACTTTTTTATGTCTGTGTAAGTTCTCAGTCGTACAGGAGTTGTCCATCTTCAATGAAGGTATTTGAGTCCTCTTCTGTACTCAGTAGTCAGAGACTCAAATACCTTCACTGAAGTTGCGTTTTTATCACTTTTTTGTTGAGTTTTTGTCACATTTTTGGTGCTTTTTTCAAGAGGCTTTTAGATTTGGGTAAAGCCAAATTGGAGAAACAGTGGTTGGCTCAGGTGGGGGTTAGGAGGTGCAGGTGGTGGAGCCTCATGATCGGAACTTCGGGGGTTTGAACCCCAGCTCCTGAAGGTGCACACTGTCGTTCTGTCCTTGGTCGGGCAGTGTATTCATTTATGGACACTGTGTTTTTCAAATTTCAACAAAACTGAATCAAATCAACCTAAATGTTGATTTGTTTAAAAACAGCACAACTGTTTATTTATTTGAAGTTCAACTCAGTTCAGTTCGTGTTCAGCAGATGTGGGCGGGGCCTCTGCAGGGCCAGAAAACATCTCCATGAGGACCGGAGGAGGCCCACGGGCCGCATGTTTGGCATCTCGGGTTTACAGTTAAACTTTTGTCAAAGTTTGAACCCGTTTCTGTGCTCACTTAGTCCTGGTTTATCTTTTGGATACGTTTATCTCTCATTTCTTGCTCTAAAGTCAACACGTTTGTCAGACTGCTGCTCCGCCGTCGCTCAGTCGTGTCTGAGAATGTAAACAAAAGCATGTGCACAGGAACAGATGCTGCTGCTGATTAACGGAGCGTCGTTTGGCTCCAACACACAAGGGGGCAGTGTCATAAACGCTCCGGCAGGAATTCATCTCTCAGGGGTCGACCTGCAGATTTAATCTGTTTATATCTGTCCGTATTTACACCAAAGACCGCACTGATAAAACCGTCTCAGCTCAGTTTGTTACCAAGTGTTGAGGTCAGAACATTAAGGCGATACATTCAAGGATATCAATTAGAAACTTAAAGGAAGACACAAATATGAGGAAATTAATCTGCTTTCATTGTGTTTTCATATAAAAATACAGCACTTTGTCCAAATGTCCAAAATGTCCTTTATTTTCAACAACAAAAGTTTAAATAATAGTCAGAGCCAGGTTTAAATGAATGTTGTTGATACATTACTGTAGTCATTTCTTCTGAGGGGATTCTGGATCTGGTTTAGTTTATGAAGAAGCTCTTTAGTTTGTGCAACGAAAGCCTTTCATTGTAACATATGACACCAGGCTGTTATAGCCTTCCGGGGGCTTCCACAAAGGAAATGACCATATTTGGATTAGAAAGTCTTGTTGGGGGGATTCTGTGAGTCACATATTCCAAACAGTATTTGTGAACAGAAACACGTACCTTTACGTAATTGTACTTCTTAGAGTAGTTTTACCATTATGGTACTTTTTACTTCTACTTCAGTAATATTATAATGAAGTATCTGTAATCTTACTTTAGTAAAAAAAAAAGTTACTCATTCCACAGTGAGTAAATCTTTAAGTGTCGACCCATAAAATCGACGCCTATCTGGCCGTGAGCAGCTCAACTCTCCTCAGACCTGAGTCTTAACATGTCAGTCAGTCAGTCAGTCAGTCAGTCAGTCAGTCAGTCAGTCAGTCAGTCAGTCAGTCAGTCAATCAATCAATCACACTTTATTTATAAAGCGCTTCTGAAAGGTATCAAAAGCCTGGCACAAGACCAGGTTTAGTCCTTTTAGGCTTATCCTGTCTGTATTTCTTATATGAACCCTTTACCTGTTTAGACGTCCAGGTTTTGGTCAAAGTACTTGATTTCTGTACTTTTACTTGAGTAAAAGTACAGATACAACTGGTCAAATATTGAAAGTTGCTCAAGTTTTCACTTATGTGAAAGTACTGTTTGTATTGTTTGCAGCTTCAAAAACACAAAAAATGTGCCCAATGTGTACGGCAACACGATGGGGACAAACCTTCCTCTTTGTTACGCGTCAGTGGCATGGACAGTACACCTGCACAGCGCCACCTACTGTTCTGGAGAGTTTACATACGAGAGTTAACAGAGTCTTTTTAGAAATGTAGTGGAGTAGAAAGTGTTTATCTTTCAAAAGTTAAATCCTTGCTTAGTCCTGGTTCAGTCGATGTTTATCCCCAGTTCAGTCTCGTTAAAGTCCGCGATCGTTCCCTCGCCGTTCCCTCGCCGTTCCCTCGCCGTATCTCCCGACCCCAGAGCTCATCAGCGCAGCAAATAAAGACTCGGGAGGCGGTTTGTTGAAAATCTCTCACTTTTATATGACACGGAGATGACATTTGGAACAGAAAATCACTCACATGCATTTGGACGTGGAGACAGACGCCCCGCCGCGACCTTTCCCCGTGGCATTTCCCACAGAGGCCATAAATATAATCTCCTCTGCGCATACGGCCCTCGCCGACGGTATCTACTCCTGCACATCTGCGAGAGACCGGGAGGAGCTGAAGGGGTTAAACCCAGGCTGGATGAGGTTTTACTGGGTCTTACGTTTGAAACATTAAAACGATTTCACTAAAGCAACATTCGTGTTCGGACAATCAAATATGGTTTTCAGTGAGACATGAGGAGAGCAGATTTATTCATTTTTTGGTGGTGGATGTGCATGTGACTGACCACAGGGGACACGTGCATGTAAACAAGCCACACCAGATTGTGCAAATCTGAAGAAAAAAAAAAAAGCCGTCTTGTCTTAGATGAAATGTGAATTTCTTGAAATGTGATTCTAAGTTTATCTCAAGCCAATATGCAGGATATGTCCACTTTAAAGCTCAGACAAATAGATTTTGCGGGACGTCCCATTTCGACATCATGCAAAGTCTATTTTCCTGAGCTTTAAAGTGGACATATCCTGCATACGGGGATTAAAATAGACTTAAGGGCATTACTTTGATGCATTTTATAATTTGAGGTTATGTGTCTGTAAGAATTAAATAGTAACAATAAAATCCAGGTGCCAGAGCCAGGAAAAACTTTGACTGGGGCTCCTCCTGCTGGCAGCTGTAGGAATAATTTATTAAAAACATACTGTTTCGATTTACAGCGTGGTTTTACAGTTTCAATCTGACCTGATGAACACTGTTTGAACAGACATAATGTTGGATTATGGGCTTTAAAAATGTGGAACACAGTTTTGGGTTTGAACAATGACGCAAGTGTAATCAGGAAGTGCAGAACGAGGCGCTGACATCGTAGAAGAAGAAACAGGTACATTTAACAGCTTTGCTTGAGGACTACTTAAAACCTCTTACCATGTTTTAACGTTCCCTCGTCAAAGTCAGTATATCTCTACAGTCACACAGTTTTGAGTAATCCTCGGGTTAATCCTGTTTAATTTAGCTGTTTCTTCTTCTATCGTGTCAGCGCCTCGTTCTGTACTTCCTGGAAACAACTGCGTCATTGTTAAAACCCAAACTCCTATTTAAAGCCGATAATCCAACATTATATCTGTTCTAAGCCCGTTCTGCTCATATGTGTTTGTCGGGCCGACCTGAAGATGTAAACTACGCTGTAAACAAAACAGAAAGTTAGTTTTTAATGAGTGATTCCCACAGCGGCCAGCAGGAGGAGCCCCAGCCCATTTCATATAAAAAGACATAATCACAAAATTGAAATGCTGAGGCCCAAAAGTCTACTTTGAATCCCCAAATGCAGGACACACCCACTTTAAAGCCTGAACTCTGATTTTGAGCAGGTTTCGACTGTTTTCAAATGAGATGCCAATGGAGCAAGAATGAATCCGCTGAAAACAGTTGAACTGAGCTGCTTTAATCCCAATAAAGGTGACGAGACCAAAGCGAAATCTGCGAGAGACAGAAACGAAAGAAACCACCGTGAAAACTGGTGCACTTTATTCTAAACAAACGTCCTCCTCTCAGCTTCGGGATGACGGGCTTCTTGTCCGTGCGGGGCCACCGTACCGCTCTATAAACATACTCACCGGTAATAGCTATATAGATATGATCATTGCTGTCTTTAAATCCACGATAGAAGTATTAAATATAGTTCTCTGTTTGTGCTACACATCAGCAGACCTGAGTCAAATAACCGGGAATACGCTTTGAACATGGACTTTTCAGATGGATATGAAATTATAGTTTATAAAGACAAGTTTGTTACATCAATATGACTTTGATGCATCTTGTGGTGTCTTTCAATATCGGTATTTTAACGATACTTGGTTTTCGATACCTATACTGAAATATTTGTCACATGGAACCACAAAACAGAACAATAAAGTTAATTAATTCCATAAAAGCCTATTTCTTTAAAATGTGTATCATTTATTTGATCTGGAACACTTCCTTCAATGCTGCCCCTGGACCAACAGCATCAAAACTGGAAAATGGAAATGAGACTCCTAATGTCAGTGGGACATTCCTGGTTAAAGCAGAACTAAGTAACTCATGCCCCTAGAGGCCATAAGCGCCACTGCAGGTGTCGTAGCATGTTAAAAATGTTTTACTTTATTTTTTTACGTGATGTTTTGTACCTTGTGTACCATTGAGAAATGTACTTTTTAATTGCACTGAGTTTGGGGATGGGCGCTCATAAGCTTCTTGTTTCAGCCCACTGCTTTTGAGCGGAATGTAAACTGCTCAAATAAACAAATAAACTAAACTACTCATGAATTGTCCGTGAGAGTAAATACTACGCTGACAGAAAAGACAAAGGGACAGAGGGATATTGTTCATCCAATTACACAATGGAGATAATTTGTTTTCACTCAAACTTGGCTGTAAATACTGTTTAAGTGGCGCTAGCCCGCAGTTAGCTTTGCCCGTTAGCCTGTTAGCTTCTTCGTGTTCCATTAGTTGCAATTGTGGTTTTCTGTCCAGAGACACCAGGGGGAGATGAAAGACCCCCCAATCATCCCATTAACACTTGTATTACCCCCAGAGGGACCACGGAGAGGATTTATTAAGGTAAACACGTTACTTAGAACGGCTTTAAATAAAGATTCAATAAAATAAATAAAACTTGGTCTCTAAAGATATATATTTTTCTGTACCTGCTTTTGATACTTTTATTCTTTTGATGCCTGTACCATACTGGTGGCCCAGCCCTAGTCATCCCCAGTTCAAACATGAAAACAAAATTTTATGAAGAGGAAATTTCGAAAAACAGCAGTGCTCAAACTTTAGGCTGTCATCAATTTGAGCAGAGATCATTTCATTTATGCTTTAGTAATCCATCCAAGTTTCAGCTTGTTATCTGGCTTCGACCTGGTTTAGTTAAGATGTAATTTTGTCTAATTATGTCAAGGATAGGACTGGGACACACTCCTGGCCCTTAGGTACAGTATCAGGGTTTATACAGTCGAATGTGATGCTTTTTAATGTCACAAACTCAATAATTTGCACGTATTTCATGACTTGATCAAACAAAGGAATGGGGGAAAGTTTCTATATTCAAAAGCAAATTTGAAAATCACAGTTTCAACCAAAACTGCTTTGGACGTTTTATTGGATCTTTGACGAATGTACACAGAAAAAATAGTTGAGCGATGTCAAGTATTCCTTTTCTCGGCTTCGTGACCATTTTAAGGTAATTTCTCACGTTACGGGGGTTTCCTTTAAAACTATCCATTCAAGACAGTAATAAACATTTAACCTAAACACTACAAATCTACTCGTCTCACAGCACATGCCAACGCCACAGATCGTCTCCACATCTCTATACATTTGAAATATTTGGCCCAGGTCTGCGCTCATTTAGCCCTTTTCGAAGTCAAAATGTCGACTCCTACAATGAAAAAGACCCCGCGTTTTCTCAGCAGCGATCGCCATTTCACCATCTCTCAACGGCCTTCGTCAACTCTGTGCCCACACGAATACTTTACTCCTGTCATTCACGCAACTTTAAAGGTCCCATGTTATGTTGGCTGACTTGTGAGCGTGAGGCGGTGCAGTGAAGGGAGTTGCAGTGCTTTACAGGGAAAGGAAACACGTCCTCGGGCCCCGATACTAAGAAGCTGAATACGTTTCTCTAACCAGAGCCTTTGTATTATAAATGTTTCTTGGTCAAATCTTTGCCGCATTAATATAAATGAACTCGAACCATGAGCCAAAAGTGCAGAGTGATCTGTCCTCCCTCCACAAGGCATCGTTTCATCTTAAATCTGTTCTCTTCCATCTCTAGCAGAGTTTGCGCTCAGGGCGTGTTCCCTTAAGGGCTTGTCTCACCGGCCTGGAGACGCGAGCTGCCGCTGGTCACGGAGATGTCTCCAAAACGTCCCCTGGAGATGAGGCGAGTCTTCAGGGGACGTTTTGGTGAAAACAAGTCTCCATGCAGTTTTGGAGACATTGCAGGGACGTCACAGGTTGAGGACCAGACGATAACGATATAATTCCATTGACGTCCCTTTGTTTGATGACGATAACGTAACGAGAACGAGCTAAAAATATAAAACATTACGAGACGTCAATGAGACGAAAAAAGTCCAGTTCACAATGACACTAGTGCCTATTGTGGTGTAATCTGTTTGTCAAAAGCTATACAGCCAATAGATAACTATTATTTATCCCAATTTCCAATACTTATCGAAATTAATGATAACTTTTTATAATGAAACTGACGAAAACTTGACAAAAACGTGACTAAAACTAAAAGCATTTTCGTCCAAAAGACTAAAACTAAAAGGGCTGCCAAAAACAACACTGTGGACGACAACAAATATTAGTTGAAAGTTGCCACAGCTGCTTGAGGTCCACCGTGCTGAGACAGGAAAAAGTCTCAGCTGAAGAAGTCTCCATTCAGTCACCGCTGAAATCAAGACTCACCTCATCTCCAGGGGACGTCTCGGAGACATCTCCGTGACCAGCGGCAGCTCGAGTCTCCAGCTAGTCTCCAGGCCGGTGAGACAGTCCCTTTGTGAGCACGCGATCAGTCCGAGTTGAGGACATGTTGTGGACACTGCCAGTCACTCCGCAACATCTCTGCAACATCTCCTCCAGTGAGACAGGCCCAGCGTCTCCACTGCCGAGGCCAGAGCCGATCCAGACTGCTGGCCTCGAGTTGGTCATAGGTGATAGCATTTAGCCGCTGTTAGCACAATTTAGCAGGTGTTAGCATAACATTAGCACATAGCTTAACTTCATAGTATTCGTCCACATTGTTTTCTCATCGCGGCTCACAAAAGGTCATCGCTGTTCTGTTGTTCCTTCAGTAATGTGTATTCTAGCTGAAGGAACAACAACTGCGGCCCATTATGAAGTGAAACCCCTGCGTTAACCGAGTAGATGCGCGAACTTTGACCGAGCCGTGCTGACTTTCCCCGCTAACCCGCTAATCCAGCTTCACAGTAACAGGCCCAGCAGTGTATTTCATTAAAATACATCGTTGCATGGATCAAAGTGTCAGACCGTTCTAGTTTGGGATCTGCATAACATGGGACCTTTGACATAAAACGACTTAATTAAGAGGAGATTGTTGGATGCTACCGGTGAATATTACAAAATAAATTCAGACATCTGTACAAAGTTTTGTGTGGTGTGTTTTTGCACAAAGGTTGAGGGCACAAAAGGTCTCGCGAGCCCTATTCATTTGAAACAACACAGTCCTAACGCTCTTCAGTCCGTGAGCCGTCCCTGGAAATGGCTGGTAGAGAGTGTCCCAGGAACGCCCCGTTAACTTCCTTAGCATTTTGGTCGCTAACCGTGCTAAATTTGTTCCAAAAAACATCCATAGACAAGACGCGACGAATCCAAAAACAGCTAGATCCAAGTTACGGAGAACGGGACGCACGACTGACGCTAGTTTACAGTTTTTAAAGTCTCCTGATTTGCAGCAAAAGTGTCAAAAAATTAGCCGATCGTTAGCGTAAAAGTTAGCGTTTCATCTCTGCTTCGTCGAGTTAGCATCCGTGACTTTGCAATCCTCCTCGTTGGGTCTTCTTTCCGATCGCGAGTTCGCTGAGGAAGCGTCTTTAGCCCTGGCCTGGTCCAGTGAGCCCGCGCTGTTGCACTTCTTCACCAGCGGCGGCGCTATCGAGCCGGGGGCGAGCAGAGAGGACAGGGACAGGCTGTTTAAAGTGTCAGATAAGTGTTCGCTTTGTTTACATCCGTTCGCCGCGCTCCCCGTGTTTTCCTCACACGCGTCCACTGAGTCCTGTCGGCTGCCTCCACCGCTGCTCTGGCTCCGCTGGTGCCCCCTGGAGGCCTGGAGGGAGGAAAGACAGATGAGACATATTCCTGTAGCACATTTATATAGTATCTACTTCTATAGGAGACTCAGGATAACGAGACTAGAGTCTGTAAATCCATTCACGCTTTGTTCTGTGTTAAATTATTTAATCATCGTTTTAAATTTATATGTTTTTTGCTTGCCCTTGCCCTGCCAACTTTTCCTCTTTTAGCCACGGATCGGCACTTCTGCTGTCAAGCCTCTTCTGGTAGAGTCCGAAGCCCACGCGAACTTCCAGAATAAGGTGAATAGTTTTATAGTTTTTAAGTTTTTATAGTTCCCTATTAATCTCTACCAACTTTTATGTTTTATGTTTCATGTTTGAACCGAAAAAAATACCATATCTGTGAACCTGTCAAATCTTTTTTGATTCTGAAAGGGAATTTTATTTGTAAAGCCTTTTCACACAAGCCGCTCAAATCGCTACATGTGGGACATTTTTTATCCACTCCACATGGCGGTCTTAAAGCTACACACGTAGCCCACGTTTCGGGGGTGGGCGCTCATAAGTTTTTGCTTCAGCCCACTCCTTTTGAGCAGAATTTGAACTGCTCAAATAAACTACAAAACTAAACTAAACTGATAAACTGAACACGTAGCCACAACTGCCCTTGGGCAGAAGCAGAGACACAGAGCTTCACACATTTGGTTAAGGTTCACTTTGTTGTAAGGACATTTGTCCCGCAGTGCAGCGCTCGTGGAACGATCACTCGGTGTGGAGCCAGGCTGATGGTCAGAGTCACCAACTGAAGCTAAGACCTATTGTATATGTTTTTAATGATCCTGACCTGCTTAGCTTCCAAGATCCGATGAGATCACAAAGTGGTCTGGCCAAAAAGAGATGAAGGGCATTGCAATATGCATTGGGGACAGAACCGCACATCTTTGCGTATGTGGGCAAACGCCACCAACAACTAAGCACCAAGTGGAGATGCTGCACTGGGTAACGGTGGCATTCATGCGCCACAGCCTGAAGGTCCCGGGTTCGATTCCCACCGATTCTTTTCTGTGTGGAGTTTGCATGTACAATAGGCCAGGATGAATAAGCACGTGTTTTAGAGTGCGGGACAAATGGGCTCTAATCCAGCGTGGTGCATTTACCTGCATGAGTCCCATGTGTGTTCATTAACAGGCCCTGTCCTGACCAAATAAACAAATAAAAACCGTATGCACAGACATGGATCATCTCCAAACCTAGAAATGACTGTCATGATGCAATAATCCTGTCTCAAACACTTTCACAGACAAACATGAGAACTACATTCAATCTAAAGCACACTTATGGATTGCTCTCTCAACCCGTCATAGAGGACCAGGATCTGAACCATATCCAGCTGGAGGACTCGTGTTTTAGATTAAACTTGTATTCTAGATTCCCATTTAGAAACAGTAAGAGTAGTGTTTTCAGTGTTGGATGAAGCTCTGACCTGCAGAGCGCTGCGTCTCTGGAGCAGGGAGAGCCCCTCCTGCTGCTCCCTCTGCCCCAGGCTCGGCGGGTGGTTGTGGGGGTGGTGTCGGGACGGTGTGGAATGGAGCGGATGGTTCTGGACGGGGATGAGGTCTCGAGGCGGAGACGCGCTGAAGCTGAGCCCCTCCTCCACAGTGTTCTGCAGACTGCCCTGGGAGCTGCCCGTGTCCACAGACAAGGCGCTGTGGGACGGGTGCTGCGGAGACCAGAGCACGGGGACACGGTTTCACATTTTTAATAACAATACTGAGAATTTCAATAAAAAAAAAAAGATGTTCCTGGCCCACTCCACAGGGCACCTGAGGTAAATCACTTATAACACCAGACTAACGATATAAATGTCTGTGTCGATAGAGTAATTTGAACCATTTTGCATTTAAAATAACTTGTATTTGAGCAGCGTCAGCTTTGTGGCTGTAAGCTAAGGCAGCGGCGGAGTGATCTGCGAGAAAATAGTTCCTCAAAATGCGGTAATTCATGTGATACAAGGTCAGTTATATTTCCAAAATGATTCTATTAACACACATTTATATGGTTAGTCTGGTGTTATAAGTGATTTGCCTCAGGTGCTCTGTGGAGCGGGTCAGACTGTTTTTAATGCAGGCTAACTGATACCATAGAAATGCACTAGCCTAGCATTAGCCTAGCGCCACTAAGCTCTTCAAATATAAGAACTGCATGAATTTAAGAAAAAAATATCTCCACACATCAACAACACTCTGGATAACTAGGAAAAGAGGCCCGATGTCAAAAATCCTGAAATATCCCTTTAAGCTCGGTGCTCAGTGGATACAGCAATGTCAACTGTATTTGTATAGCACATTTACAACAACACTGGGAGCCCAAAGTGCTTCACATACAGGTCATTTATACACAATATAAACAATATAAAATAAAAGAGTACAAAACAACAACAAGAGAAATACACACAGGAAAGTCAAAATGCAGCTCAACTTGAGTTGAACGCCAACGATGTGTTTTTAGGGCAGTCTTAAAGGTTTCTAAGGTCGGAGCAGCTCTGACGTTGAGGCTGTTCCAGAGTTTGGGAGCAGCCACACTAAACACCCGGTCTCCTCGCGTCTTTAAACGGGATCTGAGCACGTTCAAACACAGCCCTTACTGATCTGACTGAGTAGGCATTATCTTTCTTTATGTCAATGGAAACATTCGTCTTTTTCCCCTTATTAGGCAATGCATATCGGGGCTTGGTCATGTTTTGAGGGCCGGATTGAAGGGCTAGGCGGGCCATATCTGGGCCCCAGGCCTTAGTTTGCCCATGCCTGATTTAAACAGTAAATAATCAGAGCGGATGGAGTAGTATTCTGCCAAGTGCGCCTCGTTTGTGTTTATTATTTCATTTTTTTCAAATCCAAAATAGTTTCTGTCTTTTTTTAATCTTTCTCTTTGTGACAGTAGTTTCTCTGCTGTATCTTCCTGATTTCCTGACGTGTGACAGATCAGATAGAAATCAGATAATATGTTTATCAGATTATGCTGTTTACACGCCACGTCAATAATCTGAGAACTCCAGAAATCAGATTATGATCCATCACACAGTCTCTTCAAGGTGATGCCTTCAGGGAGGAGACGGCGGCATCTACGGGCCAGGTCCAGTCGACTTAAGAACAGCTTCGTACACAGGGCCATCGGGAAGCTGAACTCCCTGCCCTCCCTCCCACCCCTCTTCCCCCACCCCCCGCTCCACAGTCAAGGATGAGAGAAATATAATTTCAAATCAGTCACATGGTTTGACAGATAAAAAAATCTTGAATCTTGAATCTTGAATTTGAAAGGTGCTACATAAATAAATGTTACATACTTATGTCAAAACTATATTACTCAAATAGAGGGTACTTTGTGATAACGCTTCTCCAAAACGTACAGTCAAAGCAAACTTCCTTCCATCATCAGGAGGTGGAGCAGACTTTCGACAGACGGCGTCTCAGAAAACCCCAAAATGATCAACCGAGTCTGTGAAACCGAAAAGACGAGAGAGACCTAAAGCGAGGGGTCGAGCCGGGCTAATTATCTGAGCGCAGGCAGCGCGGGATCACAACGCGAGGCGGAAGGGAAACAAAGCACAGGTAGGAACGGGAGAAAAATACAGTCGCTATGGAAACCAGCGGCACTAAAATAAACCCCGCTCTCGAACTGGAGACGGCGGCGGCTTCGGAGGCTTTATTAGAGGACTTATATAAATATTAGCACAAGGGAGAGGACACAGGAGGATGAAACACACACAGCAACGTCTGCAGAAGAGGATTTAAAGTTCACCCTCATAATGTTGTGTTTGTATCGCCCGGCGTGAATAAACTTAAGGTCGTTTAAAAGATGCTTAAAATAACACAGACGGCACTATATGGTCTAATATGGAGATTACTGTTTGGAAGATGTACAGTATACAGTTACTCCAATGGCAAGTAATGTGGGAAGATGTAGGAAGAAAATGGGGAGAGAATCGGGAGGGAAAATGTCGAGAAATTTGAGGGGGTAAATTTGAAAAAATATGGGTACAAATTGGGAAATATTGGGAGAAAACAGGGGGAAAATGTTAAAAAATAAAAATAGGGTCAAACAAAGAGGGGAAAATGAGGGAAATATCGGTGAAAAATTGGGGACAAAAAAAGAGAAAACACAAGGGAAAAATTTGGAGAAAAAGTCGGAACAAATTTTTATAAATAGGGGGAAAAATAGGGTAATATTGGCAAAAAAAATATGGGGACAGATATAGGGAAAGAATAGAGTAAAATTTGGGGAAAAAATGGGAGCACATTCTTGCATATTTTTTTTTGCAAAAATATCGCTTCTTCATTGACTCTCTTTCTCTCTCAAGAAAGAAAGTCAATATCGCCCAGCCCGAGAGTAAACAGCACAGCGGCGATTTGTACGATCTACTCTAATGGGGCCTCAAATAGGTAAATGTGAGGGATTTCAGGTTAAAGGGAAAATATTGCAGAGAAAACTAACAAAAGAAAAAGAGAATTTGTTCTTTTGGGACAGTTTGTTCTCTAAAAATATCAACAACCAGGACGATGATGTGTGAAATGATTGCACTGACTGAGCGTTTGTCCATAGGTTTATTTGGGAAATGTTTGCTTCATCTAGAAAAAATCAAAGAGGCCGACTGAGGCGTGGTGTCCTGCCTTATTTTCCCATCAAAACAACTTACTTACTTTACGTTGTCAATGATGTAGAATTGACACAACCTTATTGCTCTGGACTGATCTTTACCTCCTCGTTCTGTCCAGCGCCGACATGTTTTACCTGAGCAGCGAGCGGTCTGCTGTTTGCCCCCGGCGACCGGAGCGAGGCCCAGGACGCCGGCGAGGTCAGCCCACAGACGGCTCTCGACCCTGGGGAGAGAGAGGCGCGAGGGCAGGGCCCGGAGCCGGGAGCTGAGGCCGGGTGGAAGAAGTCTGCGGGGAGAGCGAACACTCCTCCAGAACCGCCGCCCACTTCCCCGTCTGAGGAGAGAAAACCATATAGAGCAATATTAATAAGACTCGAAAATGAATAGATCCATAATCAGGGCTCATTCAGGGTTTATACAAGTGTCTAGAGAGTAGAGAGTTTAAATTATACAACACAATACCAAGGCTGAGGCGCATAATGGAGTTCTGAATGAGATTAAAGATCTGAATTAGGATCAGGGACGGCTGGCATCAATGAGCTGGTAGAACTCCTCCCTGTGGTCTATGGCTGATCTGAAACTTTAGTGTCGCTGACGATGCCTTTTGGATGAAGAGACGAAACGTTCAACACTTCAACTACAGATATAGGCGATGACTCAAGAACCTTCATTGAAGATGGATAAGTCCTGTACGACCTACACTTAAAGGGACATTTCTGGATTTATGACAAAGGGCCTCATTTCCGTTATCCAGAGTGTTGTTGATTTATTTTTTTAAATTCATGCAATATTTGAAGAGTTTAGTGGCGCTAGGTGCTAGGCTAGTGCATGTCTATGGTAACTAGTAGCCTCCATTAAAAACTGTCTGACCCAAGCACAGTGCACCTGAGGCAAGTCACTTATAACACCAGACTACCCATATAAATGTTGACTGAAAAAGATTTTAAATATAACAATTTAGCATTTAAAATAACTTATATTTGAGCAGCATCAGCTTCCTGGTTGTAAGCGGATCTACAGTAGTTTGTTTACCTGGGAGACATTACTACACGTGGAATTCACAAAGGAGCTTTCTACAAATCAGATATGGCAATGTTTGGAGGACTGCCCCATGATTTTGAAGAGGTTTTTAATGCAGGCTACTAGTTACCATAGATATGCGCTAGCCTAGCACCACCAAACTCTTCAAATATAAGGACTGCATGAATAAAAAAAATTATAAATCTCCAGAAATCAACAACACTCTGGATAACTAGAAAATTCTCCTGAAATATTCCTTTAAAGCAGGACAAGGGACATTTATAAAACAAACAATTTTAAAAACGTAAAGCGAAACGATAAAACAAATCTCCCGAAACGAAGCTCCAGATTGAAAGACAGTTCCTTTAATCTCGCTCCGACTGTGGCCACGGCTCCCGCTCGTTCCTCCTCCTCCGTCTTCGCTAAGGAACGGTTTAATTGGATCAAAGTCAACGCTCAGTCGTCCTCAAAGTCGATCTCTCCGAGGCTGTGATTGTTTCAACGATGGCGTCAATGTCACCGTGAAGTCGCGCACTTTAATGAGTCCGCATTAAACACGGCCAAGGTCGCACGGCGATCTCATGGGCCTGATTAGGACGGGACCGCGGGGGGTTAGCGAGCGCGGGATTAGCGGCACCTGCACATGAATATAACACATGGAGGAGACGAGCCATGTTTTATGGTTACATGAGGATAAAATCACATTCATAATGACATCGTGCAGGACTGAGGCTTAAACACATGATTTTGAGACTGGGCTGGTCAGGACTTTAAATGAGCCTGGAGCGCCCTCTGCAGGCAGGAGTGGGAAAGACACATTATGAAACAAGCTTTCAGTTTTAAGTATAAGATAAGACAAGATAAACTTTAATGTCCCAAGAGTGGGAAATGTGTCTTGGGCTTCTCACTAGGGCTGGGACGATCCACTTTTGTCACGATCTGACACGTATCACGATACTCAGGGGCTGATCCGATACGTATTGTGATTATAAGTCATATGTTAACCTTAAAATGTGTAAAAAGAAAAGAATCATGTGTCCAAAGTTTATAAACCAAATGCCATTTGACATTCATTGAAGTGTTAAGATTGAAAAGTGCATTAACCAAAAAAAGTGCTGTTAGCGGAAAACAAAGGAGTGTGTGACAAAAATGCCTCCAGATACAAGTACTGAAAGTATTGATAGTTGATAAAGTATCTATACTTTAAAGAAAACAGCCGTTTTCCTGTGTTGTCGCTGTACACAATAAAATAGTACCGCTACGACGGCGGTTACTTTTTCCCTATTTAACATTACCTTTAATTGACAACACCGCGTATTCAAACTGGAGGAGGAGTTGAGAGTCGTCAAAAACTACTCTACATAAACTAATAATTAAATACCAGGAATTGATGACACATCAAGGAGTTAAACAAGTTAAACGTTTATTTCTCTAACATGTCATCTCAATACAGAATTCTGTTTTTCCTATCCATCGTGAGTCTGCCTTCAGCCGTTCCCATGGTCAGACTGACTCTTCCTGGGGAAGCACAGCACTCCACATTCCATTGTCCACAAGATTTCCCATTGGCTCCCCAAAGCTGTCCATTCAGTTCCGTCGTAATTTGACCCCTTCTGTCCAAATGGCCAGTGGACCGGGTGGGGGTTGCTGTGTCTTGAAACAAAAGATTCTGAGGAACCCACACCTTTCTGCACTGAATGACAACTTTTGGTTAGTTTGCTAAATAGCCAAAGGAACAAAACATCGTATAAAAATATTATCTCTTCAGACCCCCTTTTTGACCTCCCAAAGGAGGACAACAAAACCATAATATTTTCAAGTTCACAAAAGTACAGCCTGTATCAAAAATCACAGTACAATTTCACATATTATAACACCAAAAAAAACATGTTCACTGTATGTAGGGCATACTCAACCAGCCGCTGAGTGGTTTCAAAATCATCTCTCTCTTCCCATGTGTAACTTCCGCTTACTAATCTTTCCAGGCGGAACTCAGCTGGTTTTTATTCCGTGTCAATGGTACATGTCAACTTTTATGTCCCCCTGGGACCGTCTCTGATTGACACAAAAATAAACATTCCTGCACACAAAACACAGCAAGCGCAACAACACCGAACAGTGTTGTTTAGATATTATCTCCACCACAATATTCTCCATCACAGCCTTGTCGGGGGTCGTTCCATTCATATCTCAAAGCCTGCCGTACTCTTTCCAAGTACAGGCTGGGACCACCCCCTTCTGGCGTTTCCCTTGTCCCGAGCTCCGTGTCCCCCTGGGACGCATCACCCATCGTATAGATGCCCCCAGTGGAACCCAGAGCCCTGGAGACCATGCTGCGAATGAGAGGCACAACACAACAAAACAAAATACAACAAAACAAGAGTATTACACCTATAAGAATACCCACCTTTTGAAGGATATGGATCCAGGAACCGGAATTTAACCAATTTAGCCAGGTCCACTGAGGACCCTGGTCTTCTTGAGACGCGAGGAAGTCTTTGAGTTCCTTTACTTTATTTTTAATGGCTGTCCAATTGCCAGTTTCGTCGGGGAATATATGTACAGCAGTGGTCAAGGCCAACTGCTGCGCACATACCACCCTGTTCAGCGTACATGGCGTCTAACGCCACTCTACTTTGCATAACCACAACAGCCACTGCCTTAAGTTCTGGACTCCGTTCCATTTGGTCCAAGATGTCGCCTATTACCTCAGTTAGGTCCTCCAGGATCCACCATACCTCATTTAGACGCTGCATGGAGGACGCCACACCGATCATAGGGATCAGCGTGGCGATAAATCCTTTCCCATCTCCGAACAGGGGCTTACGGCCGCCGTCATCAGAGAAAGGTACGTATGATTGACCGAGGGTACGGTTTCCCACCTGCAGGGTTGAGTTGGTAATCATGGCCGTGTGCTTAGCTAATTTTACCCATTTATTCTCTCCTGGTGTATGACCCCCCATATTGAAAGACCGTCGCTTCCTAGATCCATCTCCCTCTGTGGAAACAGACATGTTAGATACATCATAAATCACAGGTTTCAAAACAGCATATTTTGTTCCTTCTTTGTTTTCCCATGTTTTTATCATTTTTTCTGTACAATGGGTAATCCAGTCTAGGGTGTGTTGGTCCGACACTGCTTCTCTCATTTTCACCAACATTGTACCTGCATTGTTGCAGTAGATGACCAGATTTTCTCCAGGTGTTTTACCTACTTCTTTGCATACCTTGTAAAGGGCCAATTTCAATTCTTTGATAGGGTGTCCTCTGACCCGTCCCTCACAACTATGTGGATCGTCTATTTTTATTACTGTTGGTATGATGAGCAAGCAAAGAGCAAGTGTCAGGCCCCACACCCCGTATGGACACCTTAAAAAGGTCCTGGTTTTAAAACCCAGGCCTTAAGTCCATATTTGTTAGTCTTTTTTATGTCTTTGTGACCGTGTGGGTCGGGGTTGGTGTCCCCCACCCCCTTCAGTGGGGCTGTTAGACCCACTACCATATTCGTCAGGATGTGTCAACCGTCCGGGATGCGTATGAGTCCAGTGTAAGCCGGTTTTCTCAGAACAGGGCTTCAAGTGTGACCAGTGGTACCAGTTGTCACGCCCCTCTACCTTAACTGCGGTGGCAGTCCTTTGAGTCACTTCAAAAGGTCCTAAGTATCTGGGAGCGTCCAACAGGTCCTGGTGTTTTTAATGTAGACCCTCGATGGTAAGTCCGCTCAGGCAAGGTCGCTGAGTTAGACTTAGGCGGGCACCCGGGCATGGCCATTTTTATACTCTTCCGCTGATAACAAGTTCGCAGCCGCCACGTCCACCAGTCCATGAAGGGTTATTAACTGGGTGTAAAAAGTGGAGCCGGACGCCCCGCTCTGTACATATGGAGGAGGGGCCGATGGGGCCAAAGCGGGAGCTCCTCCGCTCGGGAGGGGCTCTCGAATTCCTCCCCGTATTGATTCTGTCAGGTCGTTGTCTCGGTTCATGCTCCCTCCGCGTCCGCTATATTTTCTACATCACTATGCTTTGGTCAACTTTGATTATTGTAAGGCGCTTTAGAAATAAAACTTGATTGATTAATTTGGGTCAAAAACTCACAATTACGACCACTCACAAGCACCCACCGAGACAAGGAACCAACAGAGATCTGTAACAGAAACACAAAAGAACAGACGAAAATTACAAAAACAAAAATTCTCATCAGGGCCGCTCACCGTTAGAACGACCATGCCAGCTAATCTTGCAAATTATGGCTGGACTCAAAAACCTATTTAACTTAATCTATCTGTTGGAATGCTAGGGTCAATTTTATCTGGAAAATTCAGAAATTCAGGTTTCATTAATCTACAGAGAAAAACTCTCTTTTAGCTTCTGTTTCCCACATTTACCACAGATTCTGTGTGCACTTCAGAATCACAGCAAACGTAAAAAACAGAGTATTATAAATTGATTTACCTATCTGAAACTGAAATCTTAGTTGGCCATAACATTTGTCAATTCGTCACTTTATGTTTTCGTTTGTCTTGTCATTTAGATATATGTGTATCAGTTCCTTCTCATGCCAAAATAAACCAAATTATAATAATTTCCCCACATAAGTAACACCCCCTCTTGGACTGAGGACACTCAGTCCAAAAAAGAGTCACGTAACATGCATAAACAAGTGAGACCTCAATCCTTGTACAGGAAACACAACAAACCAACTCAAATTGCACTGGAGGTAAATACCTCCGGCACCTACATAACACAAAGAAAACAATAGCAAAATAACAAATGTCAGGTGCAGGCCAGGGAGGTTGAAAGTGGGAAGAATTGGGTCGACAGGGCGAGTGAGAGGTGGACACCACTCGTCAGGTTCGCGACCCGGACAGCATGTGAGGTCCAGGGAGTGTCCCCAAAAGAGATCACACCAGCACTGGTGCAGTCCAATCGCGGCAGAGGACCGTCAGACAGGCTTGGGAAGGAGCTCTCAGCGGCTCCCAAAGTGAGAATAACAGTCACCTCCAACCTGAGTACACAAACTAATGAGTGTAGATGGTGTCAATAGGGATCATAACATACAATCTTAAGATCAGTGTCCACTGGATTCCCGTGGAATCAAAGAGGAGGCTGAACTCAGGCAACAGAATGGCCTGTTTCAAGTTCATAAGAGTTTCCTCTCGATCTGCTCACGGATTGACGCCAGGAGCAGAGCAAGAGAAAGGATCGAAACCCAATTCACTTCAGCTTTTTTTTTTCTCAGTTCTATCACATGTCAATGCCCTCTAAGGCATCAAATTCAAATTTTGTATCAAAACATTCAGACAAATGCATGTAGTTGTAACTGAAAGATTATCGATTCAATTTAGTAAATAAACCAGCATCAGTAGGTCCTAAAGACCATCTTTATCTGGTGCATTAAGATATTTTCAGTCAGTTCATAAACACGTAATTCTCTATCATGGTGTCGTGGAATGATGTCCCAAAACGGACATAAGTCTAGCATTAATGTCTATAGAGTAGGCATACATGGATGGAGAGTACAGGACATTTTAGAAACTTCAATTTCTTACCAATCTTTTGTTTCACTCACGCTTTGGTCATGGAACAAATTCTTTAGCCTATTGTCCAGGAGAGAGAGCAAACGAGTTATAAACACATCATATTACTGTTCTATAGGGTGTAAACAGTTCGCAGTCACACCTCGTTTGCCTAATTAATTTTGTTTTTTAAAAGGACCATTCACGTCCACTAAGGTTAGCCTTAAAAGCTTTTCTATATCATTAAAGTACAGTGATCAATGGGTGGGTGGCTTTGGCAAAGTGAATGTTTGACCCAAGGTCAAACGTCAGTTGTACAGTCCTTCAGCTCTTCCCAGTAGATATATCTGCATTCAGCAACCACTGTCAGACAGCAAGGTGTTTGTCCAATCAGGGAAAAGTCACTGTTAGTCCATTCAGAGAGCACAAAACTGTTGCTCTCACTGTCATCAGCATATCACATCCGAGGAGAGAAACAGGAGTCTGAGTTGGTGTGTCAGATTCAGTCCTGTGAGCTGACTAGGCACTGGCTTGGTGAAAGGTTTTGGGTGGTCTTCCTGTATCCACCCAGTAGATGGTGTCCGTTAATGATCACAGTCTCATAGTTCACAGATGAGTGTTGTTCACCTTTATCCACCAGCACGTCAAGAGTCTGTCCGTTCACCTTCACAGGTAACAGAGTTCTGCCGTCCCATGCCACTGAACCCAGCAGCTGCCAATGATCAGAGTAGCATGGTTCCCATCAGCGTTGTTGTAAACGCCTCGATCTCCTCGAACGTTGTTGGTCATCTCGTCTGAAACAATCCTTGGCCACAATTACCAACACCACACCCACAGGTCACTGCACATTCAAGTAAACTCATTATTACTCTTTTTTCATTATTACTTTCATTACTCGCTCCTTTAAGCTGCACCTTTAAAAGTTGCACTCATTTCTTTTAGTTCAATTTTGCTCTCGCTTCTGGTCAAGGGCATTCTCAAAATGTATTCATTAATTTATTTGGTTGTCTTTAACAATAATTTGAATTTTGCATAATTGCTCCTTCATAACTTTTGGTAATGCGTCCAAAATGGCGCATAAAGATCAACTTAAACTCTAAATCAATAGTGGTTTGTACTTTCAATCAATGTATTAAAACTCACGACAGGTCTTCCCTGCTTCAGTTTTCATACCACGGCGCCACCGTGTGGAGAGAGGTTCTATTTTTTTTAGCAACATCTCTCAGAGCCCTAAATGCTCCGTCAATCACAGGCTTAAAAAAATAGCATTTTTCTCACACTGATTTTGGATACTCGTTCTTCAAATGTATGCTGTGGAGACATAACTCTACCACCAGCAGAAATGTTCCTCTTTAAAAACAAAACAAAATAATAACTTTTAAAACAATAACCTTTAAAACAAGAAATTAGGTCAAAAAATGTTCTTTTTTCTACTTTTTTGTTTTGCAATGAGGGGCGGAGCAATTTCTCCACTTACCCTCCTACACGGATGTCTGGGCACAAAGGAAAATGGCCACTTTCCCAATGCGCCCATCACTTCCCGTTTAATCAGTCCTTTGCTGCGTCTACACAAATGCAGACACAGCAAATGCACTTTTAGTTTCACTCCGGACACACTCAGTCACTCTACAATAAAGAGAACATTACACAAAGAGACAACAAGACACAATAATTTCCACAAACAAAACAACAGTTAACAAAAAACCAAACAGACTAACAAGAACAACCAAAACAATTTAGTATACTCCCCCTCCGATCAACAAAATCAGATAAGTGTATAAAAATAAAAACACGCGTTAAATAGTATAATGTGCCTAAAGTCCGATGCCTTTCAATGAAAACCTAGAGGCCATACGGTTGCACTACAGCGATGGCGGCCAGAAACTCCGGTATTACAAAATAACAGCCAAATAACAGTACGACATGGAAAAAACTAAATGCTAAAGCTAATCCTTTGTTCTCAGAGCTAACTTAGCAACCTCGCACACCAACAGCAAACAGATCATATCGAAAACAAACCATGCACCACACTTCAATAAAATCCTACACTACTACACAGAACAGCCTTCAGTGTCCACACACCGAGCTGGGCTTACATATGTGTGGGTTTAGTACACGTTTATCAACAATATGCTGTATGCTAACGCACTAAGCTAACCATGCTGTATGCTAGCGCACTAAGCTAACGAAGCTAACGAAAGCTAACAAAGGCTAATATAAAATATAGAATTTAAGAAACCCCGTTTCTCAGGCCTTCAACCTATTTATAGAATCACCGTTCTAAGGGCCTTCAACCCGTCTTTTAGACAGACCCCAAATCTGTCTACGATTATTTCAACGTTTTATTTCAGACCGTGCGTCCACGGCCTTGGGCGATTCTGCCTACGTGCATTTCAGCTTTTACAGGGGTAAAACCCAACGCGCAGCCCGTTAATTACTCGTAATTTCAGTTTATCCCACTTATTTTGTCTTCTGTGGTATCTAAGATATCAAATTATAACGTTTCTTTCCTTAATTCCACCATCAATTCACAGATTACACCACACAACAGACAACTCCGTTAAAAAGTAATCTAAAATTTGGAAAAATATGCCAACTAGACGTACTTTGAGACTCACACAATAGTAGAGGTCAAAAGCAGTCTTACCTTAAGCTAGAATGACGTCCATGAAATTGTTGTTGTATGATGTGGAAGAAAGAACCTGGTATTTCTAACGCAAAATGGGTTTTTTTTTTCTCGAAGACCGAACCTCGTCGCGTCTCCGTTTGACGGCTCTTCAGCACCCCCTGCAGTTCTCCCGGGGTCACCACATAAAGAAAAACAGCCGTTTTCCTGTGTTGTCGCTGTACACAATAAAATAGTACCGCTACGACGGCGGTTACTTTTTCCCTATTTAACATTACCTTTAATTGACAACACCGCGTATTCAAACTGGAGGAGGAGTTGAGAGTCGTCAAAAACTACTCTACATAAACTAATAATTAAATACCAGGAATTGATGACACATCAAGGAGTTAAACAAGTTAAACGTTTATTTCTCTAACATGTCATCTCAATACAGAATTCTGTTTTTCCTATCCATCGTGAGTCTGCCTTCAGCCGTTCCCATGGTCAGACTGACTCTTCCTGGGGAAGCACAGCACTCCACATTCCATTGTCCACAAGATTTCCCATTGGCTCCCCAAAGCTGTCCATTCAGTTCCGTCGTAATTTGACCCCTTCTGTCCAAATGGCCAGTGGACCGGGTGGGGGTTGCTGTGTCTTGAAACAAAAGATTCTGAGGAACCCACACCTTTCTGCACTGAATGACAACTTTTGGTTAGTTTGCTAAATAGCCAAAGGAACAAAACATCGTATAAAAATATTATCTCTTCAACTTGGTATTGCGATCCAAATCCGAACCGATATTTTGTCCCAGCCCTACTATTATTCACCCATGCTGCAGCCAAAACTCAATACACATAGACAACATACATAAAACATAAACATACAGCCCTGCCCCATTCTGTAAGAGTAGAATAAAAGAAGAATGTCCATTGTTCTTACATCTATCAAAGTTCATCTTTGTCTAGATTTGTTCAACAGCCTAATCAAAAATACAGAAAATACAAAAGAGTTTTTATATCTGTTGAGTTTGCAGTGGGGGACCCTGATCCTTCCTGAAGTCAACAGTTCATACTCTGAATACAGAGAATGTGACGGATCAAAGTCCTGCTCACAGAGGCTCTGCAGTGAGGGAGGATCCTGTTCACCAATGACTCTCCGAGCAGTGTGGACTTTAGCTTGTTCTTTAGCTTGGATTACCGGCATGCAAGCAAATCTATGCTGATCAACAAACTTTGACAAAGTCCAGCTATGGAATATCGGCTTTAAAAATGTGCAGGACAATTTTATATTCCTTCTATGACATTATAAAATACAGAAAATACAGATCGGCGCTTCAGCAGTCGAAGAGGAAATGGCCAAAGTGAACAGGATTTCAGAAACGTTCTCGGAGCCAGCTCAGTAAATGTGTGTTCCTCTGTTCCTCTGCAATACATCTGCCAAGCCTGTGTGAGGCGCTGTGGCGCTACCAAAGAGAAGAGAACAAGACTGGAGACAGCGCAGCAGAGGGGTAAAGTAAACCCTCTGCTTTAAATACGGCACTTCTCAATGGAATCACTTCCCCTTTCCACTTCTCCTAAACTTGAAAGGACCAGTAGAGTCAAACCCCAGCGCTATAATGAACAGTGTCTGAATATCTCACACACAGGAAAGGGCAATAATTATGCTGTTATTAAAAGTTAGAAAACAACCTGGACTAATAGTTTTCAGAAATTAAAATGAGGAAACAATGTAAAGTCCCAGTCATCCAAAACCGAAGCACTTCCTATTTTTATTTTTTTTAATCAAAGAATGACGGGGCTCTTGAGATTGAGTAAGACATTGGAATATTTCTAAAAAGTAATTCCAGTAAGAAGTGTTAAAGAGTGGGTGTTATGCTTATTGCAGGTATTTGGTAATACTGTCAAATGCATCTTCGTCACTATCTTACACTTTGTTGGTTAGAAAATGCAATATTGATCTAAAACTCTGAAACAAACTATCCAGCCGTTTCACTTCTCAAATAACCCCCGGCTTCCTCTTGTTCCTCTTGGCTGTGCAGCAATTTCAATAAAGAGGAAAAACATTATGTGGTTAAAAGCATTTCGTCCAGTTACCTTTGCGTTTGGCCGGACTCTGCGGCTCCCCGGCTCCCGGATTAGACCGTGGGCTTTGGTCTGGGTCTCTCCTCGTCTGGACCCCGTCTTCAGAGCTGTCCGAGCTGAAGCGCTGACCGCAGTAGCCCCTCCGTACGGGACGCTCCTCTGAACTCTGGGAGTCACTGCTGCCTCTCTGTGACAAACAGCAAAGACACACATTCAGGATCAGTCTGAGTTGCGGAGACGTTGCGGAGACGTTGCGGAGACTGCCAGTCGCACCAGTCTCAGCATCGTCTTCGCAATTCTCTCCAGTGAAACAGGCCCTTTCGGCTGCACAATTATATACATACATATCCAATAGCCATCAATTGTGAATACATTTACAATTTAAGTTTCAACGTCTAGATTTAGTCCACAGAGCACATTACAAAACCAATGACGATTCTATACTATAGGTTTATTAGAAACAAAACGGAGTTCTCTGCAAATCCCAAGCCTGGGGTTTCCAATCCGTTCCCTGTGCAAAACTAAGAATGAAATGCATTTCAGGATTCAAACCACAAAACAAGGCTTTATGAAAGTAGGCAGCAGCGTCTGTACTTCAGATCTCTACAAACAGGCTTTGAAATGCAGAGGATTCTTAGTTTAGCGGTTCAGCTATTTTACTTCTGCTTTATTCACGCACACTTCCTTCAGCTGGTCCGGGTCATCCTGGGGGCCTCCCGCAACGCGTCATACTAGGGGGCGCGGTCTAGTCGAGGGGGAGAGGAAACCCCTCATGGAAGTCACAATTTCTGGTGCAAATTGTTCAGTAGAAGCGAAAAACGGCCCTTGTTGCTAACATTAGCACATGTAGCATGAAGCTAATGTTAGCTTCCTGGTTAGCATTGTCTGTTTTTAAGTAATTATGGGCTGTTTGAAGCACTTTGCTCCTCTCCATGTCTCTGTATCTTTATTTGGTAGAAACATATATTCACACACATTTTGGTTTAAAGAAGAAAAAAAGAAAGATCTGATGATGCTAATGCCGAAACGTAATCACTATCATTAAAAATGTGGACATCGGCTCATGAGTGTGCGATGTTGTTTTTTGATTTAGAAAAATATATTCATTCATTTTTTCCCTCTTCAAAAATGACCATGTAGGCAATGTCAAAGATGCTGCCTGTATATGTATCAATGGGACAGACCCAGAACACCTCCCTAAGGAGGCGACCAGGAGGCATCCAAAACAGATGCTCCTCTTGACTGTTTAGAAGGTCCCGGGTTTGATTCCCACCTGGACGGGGCCTTTCTGTGTGGAGTTTGCATGTTCTCCCTGTGTCTGTGTAGGTTTCCTCCAGGTACTCCGGTTTCCCCTACCACTAAGAACAGCCTGGCTCCACATCATGGAGATGGGTCCCCGAGCGCCGGCCCATGCTGGTTGCCCATTGCTCCTACAGGTCGCCCCAGCGGCATTGAGGATGGGTCAAATGCAGAGAATGAATTTCCCTCCGGGGATGAGTGAAGTATACCTTAACTTTACCCTTAACCGTGAACGCATTTTGGATTTAAATACATTGAAAATCTAACATAGGACATTGAAATTATTTATCAGAAAAGTCACAATCACTTTCCCAAACTGGTGCATCTCAAGTGTAGAATGAGTTGTAGCAATCGAGTAGAACTTTCAGGTGCCGCACTCTCCACCGCTCTTTTCTGACAATCACAAAGACGCCACAAAAACCTGCAATTTCCCAGAACGTTTGAACCCATCTCCTCCGTTCCGGGCGCTCTCTGCAGTCCCTGATTAAAATAAGACCCGCTCAAAGGAAACGCTCTTCAAGGGCCGATGAAGTGAACAGGAGCCAGGTGGAGCTGAGTGGGTCGCATTTCCCAGCATGCAGCGCTGCGCCGTGCGGAGAGGCAGGTGTTGTAATCAGCCTCCGAAGCGTGTAAACAGTGATTAATACAGATTAGCAGAGACGGAGGAGGTGCGAGCGTGACTGTATAACGGCACTAATAACACACATCTATGCCGTGAGATCATTTCAACAAGAACGGGAAGAGCTAATGTTATTATTCATTTAAATAGTTTGCATACCAGGTAAATAATACATCGTACACCCACGTGGTTAATTCCATCTTCTAGATTTTAATTGTTTTTAAATCAAGACAAAATTACAATACGGTTTACAATCTATTTCTCGCGAGCATTAAAGCTGCCTTCAGCTATTCTCCAGGAACGCTTCCACCAGTAGGTGTCAGTAGTGAACCCTGGTCTGACTGAGAATGGTCTACATTTACAGTGCGGAGCTTTTATTTCCCACAACCCGAGAACACCTCATATACTTCCCGATGGTGTGTGCCCTGTAGATATATTGGATTCTTAACACAAATGGACATTTCATGAGGATCTTTTGTAAACTTCTATCATAATGCTAAACTCTGTGTTAGCTGCTAACTGTTGCTGCTCTGCTCTTGCGTGTGTTTGTGTTTACCATAGACTGTATAAAGAATAGACAGCTCCTCCTCATTCCTCCCCGTTTACCACAATGACCACGTTCGTGGGGGAAATCATGGCGGATTTACAGGCTCCTCCTCTCCAGCTCTGACGAAGCATGTTCCTAAAAAGGGCATAAGGGCGGGATCTTGACTGTAGACCCGGCCCTGCTTGGCCCTCGCGGGGCGTGTAATGGGCGTGTATTTCTGTTGTAATCGCGCCCATGGCCAGGCAGCGACGTAAACGGCCTGTCAATCAAAGTCAGGCCCTCATTAATTATGCACGATTTCTAAAATGTATACTACGGTCACCAGCCCGGTGCCCCAGATTGTTTTTAACCCAGCGTAATCACAGGAGGAATATCTAGCTCTAGCCACTTCTAAACCATTAGGCACCGGGCATTAACGTTGTTTTTAACGTGTCTAAAGTCCAATGCATTCCAATGGGGGAATAGCGGTCATATGGAGGTACTACAGCAAAGGTGGAGCAATGGCGGCCTCCAGTGTCGTAGTCACAAAGCAGAGCAGTCAGCGGCCATTGGTGTTTACATGGAGCGGGGCAGGTGAGGGGGGTGTCGGGGTTGCACTGAAAGGCGGGGGAGTTGCCGAGCTCGTCTCTTAATTATTATTTTTTAAATTTCATTCAAAAGTGAGATCCAACAATCACAACAAAACAGCCGAGCCAGTGCAGCAGCAGAGGAGAAGATCAAGTGGAACAAAGGTAGTTTGCTGTTTTGAAGGGGGTGCGTTGCGATGCAATGTGGGAACGCAAACACTCTGGGTCGGAAAAGGGAATAGCTGAGGGCAGCTTTAAGTAGGGCTGGGACAATACATTGTGTAGTAAATATACTGAAATGTAGCAATACAAATGGATGCTTTCAATACTTTTTAAATGTAATTTTTCTTGGGTTACACAGCACTTTATGCTAAACCTATATTTTGCTGTGGTCCTGCACTTTACATTAACAGAAAATATTAACCTAATACTTGCTGTATCGCAATACAAATCGTATCGTAAGTCCATAAAATCACACATAGAGGAAATAAAAATAAACAAAGCATAAACAGTCAAATCATGAAATGTAATACAATGAATAAATAATAGGGTGGGTGAAGGACGCAATGATGGTATGAACGGGTCGGAGCGATTTGAATCTGCGAACGCCACTGAATGTGACGTGTGTAAAGCGCTGATATTTGGGCGGAGCCTAAGCAGAATTTTGCTTTCACATTGCGCTCAAGTTTCCTGTCGTTCTTGGATCCTCTTTCCCCACGACCAGCTCCGACAGGAAGGAACAGGCAAACTCGTGCCTTTCTAAAATGTACGAGTCTCTGGGACAGCCCGAGCTCTCTGGACCCGCTCAGGTTTGACTTATGTTTTATTTTATATTAAAGGTGGAGTGAGGTCAGGTCCTGAACATGGGCTAATTCTGGTTTTATAAAATGGTGCCTCATTGACCGATTTTAATCTGGTCTTATTTATAGGAGTTAGAAATACTTTTACAAATATATGATACAGTTTCAGGAAATTAACTAATCTGCCATTGTTTGCTTGTTTAATCTTTGAATTTATATTTTGGATTTCGTTCAAACACATTCATTTCCTGTTTTTTGTTTTCTCAAGGGACTTTTTAAAGAGCACATATTCTGCTAAATGAACTTGTTGGTGTGTTTTAACCGTAGTAATGTAATATTCCTTAATGATACACATTGTTTCATTCTCTCATGTTTGGTTATTCCAGTACATGCTAAAAATGTAGGGAAGGAAGCTTATTTGCGGTGATCTTTTCACATGATACAAGTTGCGCCATTGTAACCTCCAACCTCCAACAACCACTCACACTGGCTTCTGGATATTCCCCGATGACCTCACATCCACGTACTAACCAGGTCCTTGGCTTCTGAGATCAGAAAGGATCCGGTATTCAAAAATACCTGTGTATTTTGTAGAAACCAGAGTCAAAAAAGTGTAAAAAGACAGTTAAAATGACAAAAGTCAGACTGTTTAATTTCTTTAGACTAATATGAATTTAACTAGAAATTCTTGCTATATATTAAAAAAAACTGCAGACCCAGACCTCACTGATTTACCAAATGAACACAAATGCAATAAAAGTATGCCACACAAGTACACAGCCCTCAGGGCTGTGTACTTTCCCAAGGCTCTTCTCCCTGTACACAAACTGCTGCACCTCCAGTCACCTGTTCATGAAACTGATCAGGTTTGCGGACTGGTGTCCCGTGGCAGGAACAACTGGGACTTACGTCTCCAGGATCTAAGTCCCAGGACCCAGGGGAGAGCATTAAGGATCACAGCTGACTTTTCTCACCCTGGAACAGTCTGACCCCTCTCCCCTCAGGCAGGAGGATATGGTCCATCCAGACCAGAGCCTCCCCTACATGAAGAGCTTTTCCCCGATGCCATCAGAATCATGAACACTAAACCTGTTACCTGCCATTGGCACTATTATATTTGCACTACCTGATTATTCACCTCATAGCTGCTGCTTTTGTACATTTGTAAATCATTCACGCCACTGTTTGTCGGGACAAGCATATTATGTATATTCAGAGCGTATCCAATTTTACAATATAAATACATTTGATCCTACTTAATTATATTGTTTTGCATTCCCTAATAGAATTTGTTTACATGTTGCACAATACCACAGCATAAAATTCCTTGTTTGTGAATATACCTTCAGTGACAAGAATAAAAACCTATTCTCAATCTGACGTCTTCATCAAGATCTAATTTGACCACGGAATATTTCTTTATGTACTGACGTGTTAAAATGCACAATAGGGATGAGTTGAATGAGTTTACATGACCTGTCTACAGTTAAAACTTGGTGTAGGAGATAGATGATTCGCTATCGCCTAAACTCCTAACGTACTCTAATCTCCTAATTAGATATTTTATTTATTTCAGTAAAGGAAATTGTCTTCTGAATGTTGACTGTGATTGTGCAGGTTTCTGGACAGACGATGGATCAGACAGAGCACAGAGAGGACGGAGCCCCGAGATCTAAAACCACTGACAGCCCCAAAGCTCGGAGGTGAGACCCAACACTGTTCTCCTAGTCAGAGTCAGCACTTAAGCTACTGCTTCCTCTGTGTCCACAGACCTGCTGCTGGGACGGGACCAGTGTCTTTGGAAAGTAGGAACTCTATGGGACGACACAATGACTTACCAAACGACCAAGATCCACAGTAAGTCGGTCGTTTGTTATAAGAGTACGTGCTTCATAGTCAAAAACTATATTCACATCGCCCTGACGTGTTTAGTCACAGTAAATGTTCAAGGTAATATGCCTGTATTAGCATCACCAGTTTGAGTCATGGCTCTGGCAATTTTAATATAACTCTTCGCTCCCTTTTCGGTGCAATCAGACGAAATGCGTCGGAAGAGATTTCTGTATTCTCGACAAGTGGGCCAACGCAATATTACAAGCAACAACGAGAAGAGAAGTCCAACCAACTTGCTCGTGTCAGAGGACGCGGAAGAAAAGATCTGCGACTGATGCACATTGTGTTTTTTTTTTCTTGCCAAGAGGGGCTAGAAAGAAGAAGACTGTGATTGCCTAAACACATTTTAAACACATTCTTTCTTCATGTCAATGAAACATAGGTGTCTTATGTCTGGCCCTTTTAGTGTTGGGCCAGATGAAGGGCTAGGCGGGTCGCATTTGGCCCCTGGGCCTTAGTTTGCCCACCCATCGTCTATGTGAACCAGTGTTAACTTTGACAAGATATTTTAATTTAGTTTTAGTCTTAGTCTTTTGACGAAAATGTAATTCAATTTTAGTCGAGATTTAGTCGACTAAAATTGCAAGTCAATTTAGTCGACTTTGTATTAATAATATTCATTATAATCATATTTAATGGAGGTCCTGCTTCATGGAGCTGCTCCCTCATGAACAAAGCTCAGAGCTGTTCCTTTGGCAGTGAATTTACATGATATGAGGCTCTTTCAGGCGGTCAATAGAAGTTTGAATGATTTTAGTCTCTCCTTTTCATTTTTATTTAGTCTCATTTTAGTCGACTAAAATATAATAATAATCATAGAATAATCATAGAATAATAGTCATAGTTTTAGTCGCATGAAAAACTTTAAATTTAGTTTTAGTCCAATTTTAGTTGTCAGAAAAATCACTTTGACTAAAATTAAGACTAAATATTTTAGTTGACGAAATTAACACTGATGTGAACCAGGAGCTACACAACCTCACCTCTCCTACATCATAAAGAGTTGGAACAGAAGAGGAAAAGGAAAGGACTGGACACTCCAAAACACACTGAGTGAAGCTAAAGAAATAATGTTGGGTAAGAGCTTGAGGAGCCAGGAGCCCGAGCAAAAGAGCTCTGAAGGCATTTTGTTCAACACCACTACGGCGCTGGGGAGAACCCTGGAGCTTATGGGGAATGTAATACTAACAATTAATACCATTTATTGGCGGGACAGCTATTATAGTATAAGCTAATAATCCGGTCGGGGGCCAAATAAAAACCATCTTGCTGAATTGGGCCTGCAGGTCTTGAGTTTGATATGCTATTATTGATTTAAACAGGACCCAGCACAGACCAGAGCGTTCTGAACCAGGCCCCTGCTGTCAGTCCCTCAGCAGTGACAAGTCTATGGAACATCCTTGTCGATTTGGAAAAGAGACAGAGAAACAAACGGCAACAAAACACAAGACGGGGTAAATGTTACAATATTATTATCTAAATGAATGTAATGCTCTGCCTGACCTGAAAAAAAAAAACAGTGGGTACAATGTAATATTTGGTTGAACTTCTGAAAGCCATGTTGGTGCCTTAAGCAGAAATGTTTAAAGGATATTGTTCTTACAGACGTTGTTAGCATTTAGCCTCTCCTCCTCTCCTCTATGGGGCCAAACGGGGAAATCCTCCTTGTTCTTTGCACTGGCTCCTTGTTCATTTTAGAATTGATTTTAAGATTTAATTGTTTGCTTTTAAAGTTTTGGACTGACTCCTCAGTATATCACAAGCCTCATCCAAATGTACCGACCCCCGCGCGCTCTCAGGTCTGAGGGCCAGCTCCAGCTCCATAAAACCAGGCTCATAGTGTTGCTGAACCTGACCTACTGCAGCAAACCCAGATCATAATGATTTTGGGTCAGGCAGAGTATAAAATGTGTATTCTGTTATAAACTTTGTCACCTCCACGTTCAGAGTGAAGCAGGAAAAACCACTGCAGCATTTGGACTCCATATTTGAGGTCTGTTACGACTGCATTTCGGTTTCTGTTGTAACCCTTCAAATCCACTGCATTTGTGTCGTTTATTAACTTTCTGTTCAGCTTCTGGAGGAGGACATCTTAACCTTTGTCCAAAGGGAGCTGAAGAAGCTCCACAAGGTTCTGAGCACAGATTACCCAGAATGCTTAGAGCCTGTGGAGGATGAGGATGAAGAGCAGAGGAGCAGCAGTGAGGCTTTTTTGAAGATCACTCTGAACCTCCTGAGGAGGAGGCAGCAGAAGGAGCTGGCTGAGCGTCTGTGGAGCAGTAGGTCCATTTCACTCAGTCATTTTATCTTCTCTCAGATTCAGGCTCTGTCTGTCTCTTCATTCAGGGAGTTGTTCTGGAGTTCTTCAGCGTAAACTGAAGCGTGAGCTGCAGCAGAAGTGTCAGTGTGTGTTTGAGGGCGTGGCTAAAGCAGGAAACCCCGCCCTCCTGCAGCATATCTACACAGAGCTCTACATTACAGAGGGAGGGGCCTCACAGTTCAACCAGGAACACGAGGTCAGACACATGGAAACCAGGACACCAGGCCGAGCAGATACAGCCATCACATGTGAAGACATGTTTAAAGGCCCCGCGGACACAGAGGCGCCCGTCAGAACAGTGCTGACAAAGGGAGTGGCTGGCATCGGGAAAACACTGCTCACTCAGAAGTTCTGTCTGGACTGGGCTGAAGGCAAAGCCCACCAGGACGTCCAGCTGCTGTTCCCCTTCACTTTCAGAGCACTCAATGTGCTGAAGGACAGGAGCTTCAGCCTGGTGCAGCTGCTCCATCACTTCTTTAGAGGAACAGAAGAGGTGAGCAGCTTTGAAGAGCTCCATGTGCTCTTCATCTTTGACGGTCTGGACGAGTGCAGACTTCCTCTGGACTTCACCAAAACCAAGGCCCTGACGGAGCCCACAGAGAGCGCCTCAGTGGAGGAGCTGCTGGTGAACCTCATCAGGGGGAACCTGCTTCCCTCCGCTCGCCTCTGGATAACCACACGCCCCGCGGCGGCCAATCAGATCCCTGCTGAGTGCGTCTCCATGGTGACAGACGTGCAAGGGTTCACCGACCCACAGAAGGAGCAGTACTTCAGGAACAGGTTCAGAGACGAGGCCCACACAATCATCTCCCACATCAAGACGTCCCGAAGCCTCCACATCATGTGCTACTTGCCGATCTTCTGCTGGATTCTCTCCACTGTCCAGGAACATCTGCTGAAAACTGCACCAAGAGACCAGCTGCCCAAGACCCTGACTCAGATGTACATTCACTTCCTGGTAGTTCAGGCCAAAGTCAAGAACATCAAGTTTGAAGAAGGATCTGGGACAGACCCGTACTGGAGTTCAGACACCAGGAAGATGGTGCAGTCTCTGGGAAAACTGGCCTTTGAGCAGCTGCAGAGAGGAAATCAGATCTTCTACGAGAGTGACCTGAGCGAGTGTGGGCTGGACGCTGCAGCCGCCTCAGTGTACTCCGGAGTCTTCACACAGGTCTTTAGAGAGGAGCCAGGCCTGTACCAGGACACGGTCTACTGCTTCATCCATCTGAGTGTGCTGGAGTTTCTGGCTGCTCTTCACGTCCATCAGACCTTCATAGACACTGGGGTCAATCTGCTCTCAGAAGATCAAACTTTATCGTGGACCAAAGTTTTCAGCAGCAGATCAGTTCAGTTCTACCAGACGGCTGTAGACCAGACCTTACAGAGTCCAAACGGACACCTGGACTTGTTCCTGCGCTTCCTCCTGGGTCTTTCAATGCCGAACAATCAGGGTCTTCTCCAAGGTCTGCTGACACAGGGAAGACGTAGCTTCCAAACCAATCAGAAATCAGCTGAGTACGTCAAGAAGAAGCTGAGTAAGGAAGTGTCTGCAGAGAGAAGCATCAACCTGCTCCACTGCCTGAATGAACTGAATGATGGTTCTCTAGTGACGCAGATCCAACAGCTCCTGAGTTCAGGACGTCTGTCTGAAGGTGGACTGTCTCCTGCTCAGTGGTCAGCTCTGGCCTTCATCTTGCTTTCATCAGAAGAAGATCTGGAGCAGTTTGAGTTGAAGAAATACTCTGCCTCAGAGGAGGCTCTGCTGAGGCTGCTGCCGGTGGTCAAAGCCTCCAACAAAGCTCTGTGAGTGATTTTTAATTCATAACATATATATATTTGGTAAATTAAAACATCTTCCTCTACAGACTGAGCGGCTGTAACCTGTCAGAGAGCAGCTATGAAGCTCTGTCCTCAGTCCTCAGCTCATCTAGTCTGACAGTTCTGGACCTCAGTTACAATGACCTGAAGGACTCAGGGCTGAAGATGTTGTCTGTTGGACTGAAGAGTCCTCACTGTAAACTGGAACAGCTCAGGTTTGACTAATTTTCTCTGCCTTCTCTGCCTTCTCTGATTTTAAAAATCACATGAATTGTTGAACTAATTATTTATGATTTGTACAGTGAGTCTTGTAATTTGACTGAATTATCTCTTGTATTTCCCTCAGACTGTCTGGATGTCTAATCACAGAGGAAGGCTGTGCTGCTCTGGCCTCAGCTCTGAGGTCCAACCCTTCCTATCTGAGACTCCTCGACCTCCGCTACAACCATCCAGGAGACACAGGAGTAAAGCTGCTGTCTGCTCTAAGAGACGACCCCAACTGCTCACTAGACACTCTCAGGTCAGGACATACTGTTGATATTATGGTACAGTCAGACCTAATGCGTCAAAAGTGTCATGGCCATCTGGTTTACATGCAAAGTCTATGGTGGATCAGTGGATAGGGCGTCAGTTCTCCAACCGAGCTTTCCCCGTAGAGGCAGAGCAGCCGCAGATGCAAACAGCTATTTAAAAACACATATCAGTGTTTCTTTTACCTAAAAACCCAGGATTAAAAGTGGTGATTTTAATGTTTAGGATGTACAGTGCCGTGAAAAATGATATGCTTCCTTCCAGATTTCACACATTTGTTTATATTCATCGCACTCTTTGTGATGTATCTGTGTTTTCTCTCAGACTGGAGCACGCTGGAGTCCACTGGCTGACAATTTGCCCGTGGAAGAGTAAGTCTTTCCCACAAGGGATTCTCATCAATATCATCAAGTTTTAGTTTTATACAGTAGTCATATGCTATTGAATTCGGTTAGTTCCTCACTGTGTCTCTCCTTCAGCTTTCTATGAACTCTCTCTGGATCCAAACACAGCTTACAGACACCTCAAACTGTCTGACAACAAGAAGAAGGCGACACGTGTGAGAGAGAAGCAACCGTATCCAGATCATAAGGACACATTTGACGTCTTTCCTCAGCTTCTGTGTTCCACTGGTCTGACTGGGCGCTGTTACTGGGAGGTCCATTGGAGCGGAAGCGTGGATATATCCGTGTCTTACAGAGGAATCAGGAGGAAAGGACACAAAGCCAAGATTGTGTTTGGATGGAATGATCAGTCCTGGAGTCTGTCCTGCTCTAAAGATGGGTTCTCAGTGTTTCATGATAAAAATCGAATCCTCCTCCCTCAGCCGTCCTCCTCCTCCTCCGGGACAGTGGCGGTGTATGTGGACTGTGCTGCTGGATCTCTGTCCTTCTTCACAGTCTCCTCTGACCAACTGATCCACCTCCACACCTTCAGCACTAGGTTCACTCAGACCCTGTTCCCTGGGTTTATGTTCGAGACTTTGGGCTCCTCTGTGACTCTGTGTGCTCGGTCGGACTTATGGTCTCCACAAATGTAGAGAAACATCCTCACTGGTGGTCTGGCATCAGTATGATCTCACTCAAAGGTTTGTGGACACGATTTCAAGTGAGGTGCCGGTTCCATTTTTATTTTCACTTAGTCTCACAGTGCACTCCCACTTTAATTACTGGTAATATTACTGGATCGAATATGTGTTGCATTATACGCTTTCTGCATCCAGTCAACCAACACAACACGTACTGAGATGGGTGTCTTGCCAAGAGGCACAACTGGATTCAAACCACTGACCACTCAGCTTTCTAAGCCACAGACAAAACTGATGCAAACCGACTGGAGACACCAGGCTCAGAAGGTTCTACACAAAAACCTTTCTGTAAATCTGAGTTTTATGATTGAGATGTGATTTAAGCTGAAGACTGGGTTAAATTCCTGTGAACAATAATAATAAAATAAATCGTAAAACTGTTCTACTTATTTACTGTCTGAGGATGTAGTTTTTCTTTCCTATTAACAGAACTATAATGCCATTTTATTAGGCTTTTATCAAAACATGTTTAACTTTGTGACTCTGTTGAAGCATCAGTCAAAAAGACACATTCTGAATTTCAGTTACGCTAATACACAAACAAACATTATTTATATTTCTAGAAAATGTATCCAGTTTTATATTGTTTTGATGTTTCTATTTCTTCTAGTCTCATCGGTTCTTATTTTGTGGAAGTAAATGCATTAAGAATTACGGCACTTTAGGCAGTCAGTCAATTTTAAATTGAATTGGTCGCAAATGGCAAAGAATTGTTTGGAAAAACAAACTAAAATGACTCAACATGATTTAAACCTCCAAACCCTGTAGCTTGGACCTCTGCAAATATTGTGAAATGCATGCAATGTGTATATTAGTTTAGCAGTTAAGTTTGCTTCTTCTGAAGTGAATTATTATTTTTATGGAAGGTACGACTGTGAACGATCGACAGAGGATAATGTGAATGGTTAACTCATGTTGAGCGCTCCCTTCCATTAACCTGTCATTATGATGTAAATGGTCTGCCAAAAATACACAAGGAAGATTTTCCTCTCAGACCCATTGTGAGTGGCATCAACTCCATCACCTATAATCTGGCCAAACACCTCAAGTTCATCTTATCTCCCTTGGTCGGCAACACAGAACACCATGTGGAAAACACCAAGGAGTTTGTGGAGAAGATCAAACACCTGCAGCTGGAAACAGATGAAACCATGGTGTCTTGAGATGTGACAGCACTGTTTACATCCTTCCCGACCTCAGCAGCAGTCACAGCGGTGAGGAAGAGACTGACTGAGGACAGCACTCTAGCTGATAGGACCATGTTCACTCCTGACCACATTTGCCAACTTCTGGAGATCTGTCTGAGCACCACATACTTTCAGTTCAGGGGCAATGGGCTCTCCAGTATCACCCATAGTGGCTAACCTCTACATGGAGGAAATGGAGAGGAATGCCTTGGCCTCATACCCAGGAAACAAACAGATATGTAGATGACACGTGGATCAAAATTAAGCAGAAGGAAGTGGCTTGGCCAGTCCAATGAGACGGCACCTCAGTCAACAAAAGCACAATAGGCAGATAATTAGCAGTGAATAGGACAGATACTGGGTAGTGATCATCTATGAATAGGACAGGACTGACCGATACTGAGGTGAGCAGATCGTTAGAGACGCTCTACTTCAAAGGGGTTTACCCACAGGTGAGAGTAGCTGTGATTAGAGGGGAGGAGCCTGGCCTACCCTAACTCCTCCCCAGTGGTCTATTGTTCAGCTGCAGCCAGAGTGGGACCTGTGTCGCTGACGAAGCCTTTTGCAATACAGAGTGAATTTGAAGTTGAGTAAAGTGACCTCAATCTGCAACCCTCACATTCATCCACTATGGGACATTTACATTTTCCAGGTCAAGTCCATGGGTGTCGATCAATGGAAGGAGGAGAAGCTCAATTCAACACTAGCACATCTGCTGAAGTGTGTGCAGTACCTTGCTGTGCCTGTGGAGGAGCTGTAGGCTGGTGCTGTCGTCGAGGCTGAGGTCGTCGGGTAAAGCAGGAGAAGACGACTTGTCGGAGAGCTGCTCGGACATCAGTGACGCCTGCTCCACCTCCGCCAACCGGATCTGTGGCACAAACAGAACAAAGAACAGGAAGTTTAGCATTTAACCCAACCTGAGGCAGACGCTGATATACTGTAGGACTGACAGCATATGGAACCCTCTGGATACAGAATAATGCTATGTGAGGCATGACAGGTTTTAGGGCTGAGCGAAAAGGTCTCCTGATCTTTCATATGAAGAAAACTGCTCAGAGTTTTGCTCATTATTATTTAGATTCATAATATAACCTACAATAAGGCCCATCATTATTTTTTTCTGTTTTAAATATTCTTTGTCTGCTCTCAAAAGTAAAACTTCTTAATAAGCCTTTAGTTTTATCATCCTCGAGCTCAGCTGTGATTGACAACCGTCTCCATGGAGACTCAAGGGGCAAGGGGCGGAGTTACTTGTTGCCTCCGCTCAGCGTGAGAGAAGCAGACCAGGGAAACTTTGTTTCAGTGAAGAAAACTCCATCGCGCCAAACGAGAACACAACACGCGGCCTTTTGTGAAGCAGCAGAGATCGTTAGAAAGTCGCCGGCTGGTTCCGCTGGAGTCATTTTCAAAAACGGAGCGTCTGACACCTTTTTAGAGCACGTTTAGTCTTGAATCGATCTTAATATGAGCCTTTTGGTGGAACTTGGTATAAACATTTTGTGACGTAAGATGAACTCCTAAATGAATTTTGCTTGTACTTCCACTACTGCCAGTATGATTGTGACAACAACTAATTAGGGCTGGGTACTTGGTACCATGGTATCTGAAATACATGTATTATTGTACTACTGGTATCGGGAGAAAGAAAATCCTCAGATATCCTAGACCAGGGCAGCACAATCACACGAGAAACCTGAACACAGTCAGAGCCGCACCAACAATAACTCGTTATTACAAAGTTATTACGCCCAACTTTGTCTTATTTTACATTTTACTAAATGATGTATTTTGAATAGCACTGGTATTCAGTAGAGCTATAATAATCTGTAAATATTTAGCCATATCAGGTAGACCACATGCAAACCAGGCCAAAAAAATACATTAAAAAAATGGATGAAATAAATATTTGATTAGACTTTGTGCTATATTTACAGCATTTCAATCGCACAAAAGTTAAGGGTCTGCGACTGCTCACTCACGGCACGGTGGCACAGTGGTTAGAGCTCGTGCTTCACAGCTAGAAGGTCCCAGGTTCGATTCCTACCTGGACGGGGCCTTTCTGTGTGGAGTTTGCATGTTCTCCCTGTGTCTGCGTAGGTTTCCTCCGGGTACTCCGGTTTCCCCTTATCACTAAAAACATGTACAATAGGCCAGGATGAATCAGCAATTCTCCAGGTTCTGAGCGGTAAAGAGCCAAAACTTGCATCGGTTCAGTATCAGCCAATACCCGATATTGTATTTTTCTGGTATAGATGCCTCCATGACAACTGCAGTCCCAGAACTACCACTTCCACCACTAAACCGTGTATTGAACATCACAGTCTCCCTCTGTCCCTCTGTCTGTCCGTCGCTCGCCTGTGGCGTATTGACCCTGTGTCCTCTGGTATTTTTAGCGCGGCGCTCAGAGCTCGTCTGTGGAGACTCACCTCGGGGGCGTGGCCTCTGCAGTCGGCGCACACCGGGGCCGAGCTGTAGCTGTGAAACACCGAGCCCGAGAGGTTGTCGATCAGATCCCCCTCGGCCGAGTCCTTGATGAGCAGAGACACGCTGTCCAGCCACTGGCTCTCCTGGAAACACAGGGACAGGGACATCAGCAGGAACACAGTTTGGTCATCATTTCAGAAGGAAGGATCCACAAGACTCTATGGAAAAGGTTTTAAATAAACATAAAAATACAAATATGTAAACTGTTAGAGGCTGGTTGTTATAACAATGACAAAAAAAGCTGGTATTGTGTCAAAAAATTACACAAAATTCAAGAGAATGAGCACAAACATGAAATAAAAATGACTGTGAATAAACAGATCCTGGTTTATATACTTACCCCGAAAAAATGTGTGAAGCCAAGTTTTTATTTTTATGTAAGTTGATGAAAATAGCCCTAATCTGTTTGAAAGCGATTTCTAAAATCTAAAAAAACATTAAAAATACATTAATTGTTAACTAGACTCCAGCATAGATTTGATCACAAAAACAGTGCTGTAATTACACGAGAAAGTAACAAAATCAATAAACATTTGGGATTTTTTATGAAAATGACTAGAAAGCAAAACTAAACCAGGACTGAAGCAACACCAGATCCAAACCAAAGCGAGATCATGTCCCAGAGGGAAGTTGGAGTAAAGCCAGGTCCGTCACAGTGACCTTTATGCTGTCAGGGCGGTTGATGAAGCAGCTTCACGTGAAGGTCACAGCAAAGGCACTCGGGGTAATGTAAGGAAACACGGAGGATACGAGGAGAGCGGAGCCGTTATCATCCAGAAAGATAGTGCTACTTCTTAGAGTGACATCATGCAGCTCAGTCGTTAATGTATCGCGTTATTTTAGCCGTTCCAAAGTCAACTATAGGCTTTTATATGATATATTGTACCTCTATCACTATGGAGTACTCATGTTTGAGAGAAATATAAGTATTTTCTGGGGGTATTTTTAAAATCCGGAAGACGCTTCGATTCAGTTAACTCCGCCCCTCTCTCCGCTCATTCCACATTTGCAGTATTATAAATATAAATATCGCTGCAAAAAGTTAAGTTACTTCACATAATGTAGTTATAAGGAGTTGACATGTGAACACAGTTTCATAAATGGCTAACACACACGCTAACACACATGCTAACACACACGCTAACACGCACGCTAACACACACGCTAACACACACGCTAACACACACGCTAACACACGCACGCTAACACACGCTAACACACACGCTAACACACACGCTAACACACACACTAACACACACGCTAACACACACTAACACACACGCTAACACACACGCTAACACACACGCTAACACACACGCTAACACACGCACGCTAACACACACGCTAACACACACGGTAACACACGCTAACATACACGCTAACATACACGCTAACACACACGCTAACACACGTTTTGATCGACTCACCGCTCAGCCTGGCCTCCCCATCATCAGGTGTTTACGTTATGAGACTTGCGTTGGTTATAAAAGTTAATCCATTGTGATTCTGGCCGAGGTTCACCAAACATTCATCAGGTTGGTTGATTTAGTCTCTGAATCCCGGAAAGAAATTCCAACTTCTGGCGAGTGCACTCTTCTTTAGGAAGGTTGAATAGTCCTGTTCCTCTCGGAGCCAAACCATGGATCAAAAGCGCATCCGTGACATGATCGTTGGGTAAGAAAAAAGAACAGGCGTGTCCAGAGTCGGTTAGAAAGAGCTCCGTCTTCACAAACATGACTTCTGTTCGGATCCTCCGGGGGTGCGTTTGTTTACTCTCCCGGGACAGCACAGACGCGTCGGGGACTTCCTTATTTTTTATTTTTTTATTTTTCTCTTACAACAAAAATAATGAAAAAGCTGTTTTATAAATTAAAATCAGGCCGTAAGGCATTACATTACCGAGGTCTGGCACTTCCTGTTTGACACTATGACGTAAAATACCTCAGAGTGTCACAACTGCGTGAATGAAGGAAATAGCATAACAACATGGTTAAAAGCTCCAAAAAGTCGATTTTGCATGAGGATATAGGACCTTTAAAACATTCCTATGGGCCAGGGAGTAACTTAGTGTTCCAAGTTGGCGGGACACGCTGTAACTGCAGCAAAGGGGGAAACCCGATTATGCCTAAACTATGTACGTTTCCTGCAAATGGCAGCGAGTAGAGTAGAGTAGTAGAGGTAAATGTAGACCACAATGCATCACGAGAATCGGAGGAAAACCGACAGAGAGGTTTTTGGGATGAGTGAAAACAGCTGTTATTTCATGTTGTGTATTTTTCATGAATAAGTCGTAATGATGAAAAGTTGCTATGGGTGTAACAATGCGCCCAAATGAATTTTTGCATTTAAAGAACTAAGTAACTTGTTTACCTTAATAAATCCTTTCCGTAGTCCCTCTGGGGGTAATACAAGTGTTAATGAGATGATTGGGGGGTCTTTTATCTCCCCTTGGTGTCTCTGGGGCCAGCAAACCATAATTGCAACTTTCCTGCCTCTGTGTCGGAGGCGCAATACACACTAATGGAATCACGACGAAGAAGCTAACAGGCTAACGGGCAAAGCTAACTGTGGGCTAGCGCCACTTAAACAGTATTTACAGCCAAGTTGGAGTTTCTGTCAGCGTAGTATTTACTCTCACGGACAATTAATGCGTAAAAAACAACCGCAAAATGCTACGACACCTGCAGTGGCGCTTACGGCCTCTAGGGGCATGAGCTGCTTAGTTCAGCTTTAAGTTCACAATTTTTTTACAAAGTGAATATGACGATCTACATTTCTGTCCTTGTAACTGTGAATGAACTTTACATTACAAAAGACAATTACAAGACATAAAAATGAACCAATAATTTTGACAGTTTTTTTTCACATTTAATTACTCTAATTTGTTTCATCTATTCTTATTTTAAGCAGTTTAAATTGACTTTAAATCCCTAAAAGTGTTAAATGATTGAAAGCCTCCTCTCTCAGGCTCAGGCAGTATTAATCAAAGTAGTTTTCTTCATTCACGTAAAATCCATGTTAAATGAAACTGACGTGACTAATATTTATCCATAATTATCAACCTGGAACCGCCCTCATTTTCTCCAGTTTGGCTTTGCCCAAATCTAAAGGCTTCTTGACTGGAGAGAGTGCAATGCCTCACGATTTAAAAGCTAAGGCCAGTAAAACTGATCTTAACTTTTTTGTTGCACTGTCGCCGCGTTCATGTCAGGTTTTTGTTGTGTTTTTGTTGTGACTTTTTTTTGCCACCTTTTTGTCTCTCTGTGATGTAAATGAAAGAAGGCTGACGGTGCATCCGAGTTTGACAGAGGTGCAAATAGAGAATCCTGTTTGGAATAAGTTACAACAAGTCTGGCTGAATCCCTGAGAGAATGCTTTCCCCCCTTTTTGCTGACGCAGCCGTTTCCTCGTCTTTGTTGTTGTGCACGTCTCTGGTCTCGGGGGCAGTGGGAGCTTTGAGCGTGACCCACTTGTTTCGTATGTAAAAGCCTGTGTTTCTGCGTTTGTGTAGGTGGACGGCCCCTGAGCGCTGAAAAGAAACACATTTTAATTACAAACTTCAGCGAGGTCAGGTCAGTACATGCCGTTTCTGTTAAGGAGGCTCGTTAGCAAAGACGCAACGGGAAATAATAAAGGCTAACGCCGCGGGTTTGCTTGGTACAACGGAAAGGGAAACATTTCTTTACATTTTCTGTCTACGGAAAGTTGGGTAATGTTTAATAATATCAAGATTAATCAAAAGTGACTCATCAAACCTGTGTAGAAATGTATTAAAGCAAAACTCGCCCTCAAATGTATGCCAAAAACCGCCAGTGAGGCGCCACCTACAGGCGATCTGTCTTTACTGCAGTTGATTTTTGAATTTGGCGCCACTATTTGCGCCGCCGTGAAGCCTTACGTCAGATGCCCCGCCGCTCTGGGCTATAAAAGCGGCCCAGTCTCGCTCACGCCCCGTAGCGAGTTGGAGAAGGAATAGCGAGAGAGAATTTTCATCGATTGTCAGGTTTGCGATTAGTTATAGCATTTAGGTAGATTTTTTTAGCATAGCTTTTTTATTTTTTTGGTTGGGACAGTGCAAGTTAATGAACAAGCCACACCGGATTGTAAAAAAAAGCCTAGCTTTTGGTTCTGGGTTTTGGTTTGGGTCAAATGTACAGACTAAATGGTCAGGGCCGCAACATAAAGAGTTACTTTATAATTGTATGGGAACGTGTTGGGCAATATGTAATAGGTTGCGTTCACGTTATACAATTCCATTTCAGTCGGAGGGCAGGTGCCAATACAACTCTATGGGAGAGAAACAGTTTTTGAAAGAAATGTCCAAAAAGAAAGTGTCCAAATGTTTTCTCTGATCATCATGTGACAGTGATTGGATTCACAAACCTGACACGTGAATGTTATGGCTGAAAGTCCTTTCTCCTGGCCAACATCAAGCACATTTTATTGAATATTGTCTCCACTTCTGGACGCCTTTGTGAAGAGATAATTAGACATATGTTCATATCTGCTGGAAGATATGACTTTGAACTTTGTGACAGCTTTTGTTTCATGTGAATTGGCCTCAGGAATTACAGAGAAATTAGCAACGATTTAAGACTAGAAATCTGCATTTTGAGCGTTACTATGGTTACAGCCATTGAATTTTCAGTTGCTCCGCCTCAATGTTAAACTATAGGATCTTTAGAATGTTGGGATGTCACATGAACGCGACCTATTGCCCACTCTTGTCAAAGACTCGATTCAGACAGGTTAGCATTTCAGGATCCGGATCCCTACAGGATTGCTCTTCAAGACCTGTGACATGCAGATCGTACTTTTTATTCCACTCTAATCTATAAACCATTCAGAAACAGGCCCCATTCTGTGGCGCTCTTCTGCCTGAGCTACCTCTGCAGCATCGGCTCCCCCGGTGGCGCCGGCTAGCTCACCGGCTAGCTCGCGAGCTAGCGGCTCAAACTGATAGGGCTGAGGGCCGCTGTCTGCCTCCCCTCTGGTGAGGACGGTGGAGAAAAGTCCTCCCCCTCCCAAGACCGGACAGATGTTAAGAGCTGGCGTCGCTGTGGTCACTCTCCATCTTTGTCAATGCCAGTGCCGATGTCAACACTCACCCCCCCGCCGCCTGTCCCCTTTAGTCCTCCAGGCTACGCCCATTTGGAGGGAGATTTGAAAAGAGAATGTGAGTGACGTAAGCCTCGAGAAGCGGGGGTTAGAAGTTCTTTAAAGTCTTCGGAGAGCTCTTATTCGAGTCTAAGAATGAGGTGAAATGTCAAGCCGGTGGTCGGGCTTCGACAACTCTCTCTCGGAAGCTCTCTCTCGGAAACTCTCTCTCGGAAACTCTCTCTCGGAAACTCTCTCGGAAGCTCTCTCTCGGAAACTCTCTCTCGGAAGCTCTCTCTCGGAAGCCGCCCTCGGGCCGTTTGCCGTGTTTATATTTGAGACGTGCAGGAGCAGCGCTGGGGAACGGACAGAGGAGAGTGATGGACTGTCGGAGCAGGAGCCGCCGGGAACGAAGCTTTTGACCTGGTTTGACACAGAAGCAACGAGAAAGCACGACTCACATCCAACAATAAAAGGATATCTGAGTCTCTCATCAGTCACTAACATGTTTTCTTTTCAATCCTCCAGCTTCTGTATGATCCGACAAAGCTGGAAATAATGACGACCTTTCTCATTTGGATTCTAACAAGTAACATGTTAGTTGTCCAGTACTTATCTCTGTGTGCTCCTTATGCTCTTTCAGTGGAGGTTTCAGAGAGCTTCATGTAACTTGGTTTCTCACATTATTTTGAAACCATAATAACCTCAATGTACTTCATGTTGTTGAGCCGATGCTTTTTCGCGCTACATTTTTATAACAAACTCCGGTGCCGTCTGTGAAGGCCAGTTTGTTTCAGCGAACTATCGACTGTTCCATCAGGCTCTGAAGAGACTAAAGGTTGCTGATGCGTCTTATTATAAACGGCTGCTGTAATTTGTCGGGCAAAACACAAGAATAAATCCCTTAGACGTAGATGTATCCTGCTTTTATTTACTGAAATCAAGCTGCTCTCTGGGTTTGAGTTGCAGCTGTTTGGCTTGTTAAATGGAAGGTCCTAATCAAAAACACACACCCAGAATGGTTTATTGTCAAACCGCTCCCAACCAGGAAGTGCCCGACGTCCATAATGTAATGCAGAATGTACAATTATTATATGTTTTAAGGCTGTAAAACCCCTCGCCACATACTTTATACACTTTTCTCACTAGTTCACACGGGTTCTCTCCTACGCCTGGTGGACACTGTGGGATTTTTTTTGTCTTATAAGATTTTTAGATTCACATTACAGACGTCGGGATCGTAACATTGTCTCCGCTCTGCGATTGTTCAAACTAAGAGACAAACGTGGCTACGACCAAAGTTTTATCGTAGCAGTTTCAGGCGTCAGAAGGCGAGTGTTTAGCTGAGGCGAGCGGTGCTTATTTCCGCGGGAAAGTGCAGAGAAAGTCCTCAAATGTGCAGTCAGACCCGCTCATGCTGCGGCGAGAGGAGGCTCACTCTACGTTTAGACAATCAGGACGCAGAACACAATAAGCGCATGGTGTTCATACGCTGCAGCAAGGCAAGATTGTACTAAAAATATATCCGCGAAACAGCGAGGCCGCGAAAGGTGAACCGCGTTAAAGCGAGGGACCAGTTCACATAGGAACGGCTCAAATAGCATGACATGGGCCCTTTAAGCCTTCAACCTCAGAAAAAACAGAGCGACTGTAAACGGTCTTGAATAGAAAAACCTACACAGTACATTAAAAAAAAGCGTTTCCAAACTTTTGACCGTTACTCTATATTCATATAACATTATAAGTAACTAATTTAATTCTTCTGACGCCGGTTAAGAAACGCTACACTAAACTGTCCACTTGCAGAAAAGTTATTACATTCTGCTTCGATCATTCGGATCCATTTGCAAAGATGAGCAAACACAACCCATTTATATTCTAGCACACAGAACGGGACTTTCTGGTCATATATTACGACTCCACGGACCAATTACGAATCTCCAGAGACACTGAGGCGGCTTCATTAGCGCACGCCGAGACGCAAGTAAAACTCTTCATAAAAACACAATATTCAAATGATCTACGTGTGACCACTTCCACGTTAGGAGTTCTGCGAGAAAGTGCTGATGTTTCTCTCTCACAGACGGAGCAGGAGCCGGTAATCCTGCTTCATTTACTGTATGTGCTGTTTTCATTAGAGATACTCCAAAGGTTAATCCACTAATGTTGAACCTGAGCGTTTAATAAATGACACGGTCCAAGGGGCTCCTTCAACCTCGAGTCTCGCTCCAGCTCCAGGAAATGCTCCGTTAATTAACCCCATAGACTTTTCATAGTTGTGGCCTTTTTTTTTTGACCATTCAGCATTTTAAGTTTTCTATTCACAGAAAAAGACAGTAACGAGCTGGTCAGGAATTCGATTTGTCCTTTGCCTTCTTTTAGCCACAGAATGAAAGCAAATCCATGGCAGAATGGGTCCAGTGATGGGTTATGGGCTTTAAAAATGTTTTGTGTTTTTCCTTTGATCCAACCAACTCCGCATAATACAAATGGGAGCCCTTCAATCGTAAAAACAAGTGACAAGTGAACAGGTTTGATCAAAACTGAGCGAGGCCTGTTTATTAGTGATGTGACGTTCATGACCGAACGGCTCTTTGAAATGAACAAATCCCAAAGACTCGGCTCCCAGTAAAGAGCCGTAAATCCAGTCACTTCCATTTATGTCTCCTTTAAAGGCAATACATCGGCTAATCCGCAATGTAGTAGCTATTGACCACAGTGACACTGTATTTCATGGAGGAAAATACCAAATACTTGACAATACAGTGAAACGCTGGATAACTATTTCCATCCATCCATTTTCTCCCACTTGTCCGTTGCCGGGTCATGGGGACAACTCCTGTACGACTGAGAACTTACCCAGACAAGAGGTATAAACCAACACTGCAGATTAACAACAGATTATTTTCTCATTATAACGCCACAGGAGTAAAGCAGGCCGCTGAGTCGACAGAAACCCATCAATAGAGAGAGAAAGATCTTTGCAAACACATTTAGAACGAGCATAAAGCCCAAGTAGCTTTGCTGATGTAAGACCACAATAAGTTTATTTCAGAGCGACTTCCAGCTTCTTCTGTGTTCCTTTGAAAAACCGCACACTTGGCAAAACGGCACTTTTAGCCGTTCAGCCTCGAGATAAAAGGTGAATATGCAACAAGGCGCCCTAATTGGACAAAGCAGTTCGGCAAAAATAAGGAAAAATAGACTTTAATGTTGTAAAAGGGGCAGGGTCTGTGGTGAAAGTAGTAAAACAGACGTCAAAATGAGCAGAAGTGACAGTGGAAGTCGTAATAAGAGCCGTTTGTACTGAGTGAAAAGGCTTTGAACAATTCGGCTTTGAAGCAAAAGTAGGTTTTTTGGCAAGTGTTGTGATATTTTGGAGCTAACAGACTGTTTTTCTCTATATTTAGTCGTTAAGTAGATGTATGGAGCCTTCTGCTGCTGCCACTGTAGTAGAATCAAGTAAAAGAGTGCTTGGAAATGACTGATTTATGTTCAGTTGATGTAATGGGAAAAAATCAGTAGACAACACCTGTTTTAGTTTAGTTTATTGAAAGGACCGTGTGCAGGTACTACAAGAGCTTTACGTTGACTGTTGAACTGAAGTGTATGTACTCCGGTTTCCCCTACCACTAAAAATATGTACAATAAATCAGGATAAATGAGAGAGTGTTTGACAGTACAAGCGGTGCTCTGATGGGAGCCTCGCATTCATAACATAATTTTTATTTGGTTTGTTTGAGAGGGACAGATGCAAAAACATGTGTAAAATAAGTCGGACGTGTGTCTAGTGCTTATAGCAGAAGCTTATTTGCAGCACTTGTCCCTGATGGGCGTTCCTCGTGGTTGTCCCCCGTTTGTTCTGCGCCAAAATTGAAATTGCCATCAGCCGCAAAGATCGCAAAGTAGACCTTCAAGAAATTGCAGTCACATTAGAGTACGGGGCTGCGACTGGATGCGGTTGATTTGGAAAGTGTCCGAATGCGAGTGGTGCGAGGAAGAAAGCGCTGGTGAGCGGCTGGTGAGCGGCTGGTGAGCGGCTGGTGAGCGGCTGGTGAGCGGCTGGTGAGCGGCTGGTGAGCGAGTGTTTCACGGCCGGACCCACCAACGTCTTTGTTGTCGTCTCCTGATTGCCCCGTTTCTCTCCTGAAGTAGAAGGGCAAACATGACTGCTTATGTTGCTATAGTTGGCATTGTTGTTGTCGGATTCGCATCTATCTCAAACGTTGTGGTGGCCTCCCTTCAGCCATGTTGCTGTGCCTGACCCCAAATGATATGCATCCTCTATATCTACCCACAGCAGGAATCGCACAAGACTGATAGTGGCGCGAATGAGAAGATTTATCTTTCTCGCGACCGTAACGACCTGCTATATTCAGACGCATCGACCTCCACTGAATTTTGTGGCTGATGATCCAACTGCGATTCACACTTCCTCATGCGGCCGCTCGCGCAGATGCCCGTGCGCCAAGTGTGACAGGCCCTTTAAGCATTACAGGCTCTCACAGGTCAAACATTGTTTAGCTCATGATGGGTTAATAAAGTTTTTTATGAACCCCATCATGAGCTAAACAATGTTCGTGTCTCGAGAGAAAGCGATGTAGCCTATGGGCGTTTCTCCACCCCAAGTACTTCCCACTTAAAAGCACTATGTCTGGAGTGGCAAGGTCTGAAAGTTTTGCGCTACAGTCTGCGTTTAGAAACACAAGATCGGGCCTTTCACTAGACAAGGCACATTTTGGGAAAACTCTGGCCCGATTATAGCCATAGTTTCAGCCATTACTCTGCAGTTTCAGTCCAGTGGGGAGTAAGTTCCATAGCAAGTTCAATAGAGACAAAATGACAATGCCAGGATTCTTTGAGCTCATGTTCCAAGAGAGCATTCCAGGGAGCATGAGATGGGTTGGACACCGCAGAGTCCAGGGTCCCTTATTTATAAAGCTCGCTTACTCCCTACGCCACACGTGGGATCCATAAAACTCCCACTCGGCCTGGAACTTTGCTTATCCCCACGCCGGCTCTGACCCAGGCTTACGCTCTACGCAAAGGCTGACGTCAAGAGGAAGAGGCGAGACTCGCGGACAGGTGGAGACAGATGAAGAAAACGCTTGATTGTGTTTTCTTTCAGGAAAACAGGTATCGTAAAAAAAGGGTTTTCAGACGTTTGCCCGCTACTGTATTCCTAAAGCAGAGAAAGACCTAAACGACAGCTGCCCTGGGGTGGGACTGACTGGAGTGCAAGTGCTTGTTTTTGAGCCGAGTTTACGTTTAAATTCCGTCCACACCAAGATAAGCCTCGACACGGACTAAAAGATTTGGAACAGCATTGAAGTGGATCAAGTGAAGTCAATGGGATAATTCCGTTAATGAGCCTCGTAAAAGCTTTAGGACGAGCCTCTAAAGTGCTCCCTGCTGACTCTCCGCGTCCCTGCGTCTGAAGTGTTTTAGTTCTTTAGAGTTTGGAGAGTCGGATGGTGAGGCAGAGGAGCGAGTGGGCGGCCGGTCTTTTCTGCCGCCGTCACTGTCAAACTGATCCTGGGTATTTTTAACAAAGGAACAGAGAACATCGGCACGTGCCACCGAAACCACAGGCTTTTCTGTCGTGTCCCATTATCTCTGCATCGGGAAGAAGCAAAGGCCAACTCAGAGCTTGAGAACTTTACGGATGTTTTGAGCTTTTATAAGTCTGATGATACGGCTGCACAATATTATAAATACATAATGATGTTGTTGCGATATTGAACAAAACCATTTCAGCCCCGTACGTTTCAAGCAGGTTACATCTTCATTCAAGGCATATTTTCCATCCACTTCGAGATACAACTCAGGACCTAAAAGCAGAACTGTGACTTAATTTGGAAAATGTGATTACAAACGCGTTACTATTTCCAAACCAGTAATGATTAAAGATTAAAGTTAGTTATCCGAGTCACTGTGCGTTACTATTTTGACATTTTTCCGGAGTAAAAAGATATATTTGTTTCTTCTTATGTTTCGTGGAGAGACGTGACGTGTGCAAAGTTATGTTTTCAGTCTGAGGCACAAACGTAAACAACAATGGAGGAGGAGAGAGATGCACCTTTTCTCGCTGAAAATACTAAATAGTCACTATTTTCAGTTGGTGTCAGCCAAAGGTGACAGTAGTTTGCAAAATGTAGAGAGCAGGAACAGAACTTTCCAAAGTAAATGTTCCCCCTCCCTCCTGATTGGACCTGACAGGCCGGTTAACAGGAAAAGCTCGTCTAATTGGTCGACACGGGAGGAAACTAGACTGTGATTAGTTGCTGAGATCCAGGAAGGAGGGATAATAATATATAATGTATATATTAGTTCTTACTTGACATCAAAATGCAAGACCAGGTGGTCAATTTTGTAAAACATTTAGAGTTCCAGACTATCACTTTAAGGTTCGTTGTACATTCTGTGCTGTGAGTTTAGTGTTACTAAACTTCAACAAGAAAACACTACATAAAGTCTGAAGAAACATTTGGAGCTGCAGCACGTCACAGTCGAAGGTCCCACCAGGAGGTGGCAGCAGAGAGCGAATTTAAGTTGCTTTTATTTGTTTTTAAATGCTTAAATGGTGTACCTCTCTGAGCTCCTCAAACCCTACTCTCCTTCTCGGTCTCTTCGGTCGGCTGACCAGCTCCTCCTCAGCGTCCCAAGGACAAATCGGAAGCTCAGAGGGGACCGGGCTTTTGCTGGGGCAGCACCAACGTTATGGGATGAGTTGCCTTTATCTATAAGACAGGCACATTCTGTATCTGTTTTTAAAGCTCTTCTTAAAACGTGGCTTTTTCAGTTGGCGTTTGGTACACCCCAAGAAGTTGACATTTTAAAATGAGCTTTTAGTGTAATTTTTACAGTTTTATATATTTTAAGGTATTTGCATTTTGTAGCACTTTGGTCAACCTGGTTGTTTTTAAAGTGCGTTATAAATAGTGAGGTCATGATCTTAATAGAAACTGTTTTGATTTAGCCACATGTTTAGCTGAACATGAGCAGCGCATTGAACGGAATTAAATTCAACCAATGGCAGTGATTTAGCGCCCTCTAGTGTACTGCAGCCAGTGGCACAGGGAACATTTCAGGAGTCGAACGATGAATGGATCCAATACATTTCCAACAAATTTGGGAGGAAAACCTGAAGTTACAGACCAAATGGATTTTACAAATGGGCGGCCTTCACCGTCTCCTGACCTGAACATCACTGACGATCTGTGGACGTACGAGCCAGAAATCTCTCAGCTCTGGAACCTTTGTGACGAAGAATGAGCAAATATCCATCAAACTAGAACTGAAAGACTCTTGACTGCCTGGAGAAGCGTTTGAAGCTGTGTTACTTTCCACACTGGGGGGGTTAAAAGTTCCTCCTTCTTTGTTCACGTTAATAGAAATGATCATGAGTGTTCGCACTAAGTAAACGCTGTACTGTGGCAATTTAGTTTCCTTTGTTTCCAGTTTATATGAAAATGACCGGCCGTATTATCACAAGCCGATCTGAAACCAGCGGCTGATGAGATCTCATGGCTCCCTCTCCTAATCTTCCGTCTCACGTCCGCCCCCTCTCCACAGTCCTCCCATTGTCTTTTCCCTCTGTCATTTGTTGGTTTTCTTCCCGTTGGCCGGAGTAAAAAGCTGCTTCTAAAATTACCCCGAGTCGCCGTTATTCGCGGAGCGTGTGATGGCGAGCGGCGCGCTGCACGGCCGTCCCCCGCGCTCCGGTATATTTAGCCGATGTACAGCGCCTTGCGAAAGTATTCGGCCCCCTTGGACTTTTCGACCTTTTGCCACATTTCAGGCTTCAAACATAAAGATATAAAACTGTAATTGTTTTGTGAAGAACCAACAACAAGTGGGACACAATCATGCAGTGAAACCAAATTTATTGGATATTTCAAACATGAGGGTATATGTCTATCAGTTTTGCACATTGAGAGACTGAAATATTTGCAAAACAGCTGGAGCTCAGTGAAGTTGGATGGACAGCGTTTGTAAACAGCAGTTTTCAGTTCTTTCCACAGATTCTCGATTGGATTCAGGTCTGGACTTTGACTTGGCCATTCTAACACCTGGATATGTTTATTTGTGAACCACTCTATTGTAGATTTTGCTTCATGTTTTGGATCATTGTCTTGTTGGAAGACAAATCTCCGTCCCAGTCTCAGGTCTTTTGCAGACTCCATCAGGTTTTCTTCCAGAATGGTCCTGTATTTGGCTCCATCCATCTTCCCATCAATTTGAACCATCTTCCCTGTCCCTGAAGAAAAGCAGGCCCAAACCATGATGCTGCCACCACCATGTTTGACAGTGGGGATGGTGTGTTCAGGGTGATGAGCTGTGTTGCTTTTACGCCAAACATAACGTTTTGCATTGTTGCCAAAAAGTTTGATTTTGGTTTCATCTGACCAGAGCACCTTCTTCCACATGTTTGGTGTCTCTCCCAGGTGGCTTGTGGCAAACTTTAAACAACACTTTTTATGGATATCTTTAAGAAATGTCCTTCTTCTTGCCACTCTTCCATAAAGGCCAGAGTTGTGCAGTATACGACTGATTGTGTCATGATGTGGGTTTTTGGTTGTTGGTTTTGTCCTGGTTTTGGTTTGTTTCTCCCCTGTGCTGGTCTGTGTCTCTGTCTTGTGTTTATTTTGATGAGTCTTGGTCTGTGTCTGTGTCGTCCAGCTTTCCCTTCCTCCTGTTGATTACCTGCCCCGCCCTAATGTGTATCACCTGTGCCCCGTTTCCTTGTGTATTTATACCCCTGTGTTCTCCCCTGTCCTCGTCGGATCATTGTATGTATGTTGCGGTTTGATTGTCTGTGTCTCTGGTTCCGGCCCCCACCTGTTTGTAAGTTTCCCGTGACCTTGTTTCTGTTGTTTCGCCAGTTTGTACTTGGACATGCTCCATTAAATTTACTTTCATCCCTGAGTTTTGGGCTGTTTAGCACGTGGGTCATCATTTCTCCTGCACAATCCTTAACAGAATGATCCGACCAAAGCGTGACCCAGCAGGCAGCCCTCTGTTTATGTTCACGGAGATTGAGCCAGATATCCTGGTCCTGGCTACCTCTGCCCCTGAGCCACCGCCAGCCCCCGTCCGTCGCTCGAGGTGGGCCCCTTCCGTTCCGGAGCCACCGCTGGACACTTCGCTCCGTCCAGGGTGGGCTTCTTTTGTTTCTGTCCCTGTTCCGGGCCCGAGCCCCGTTGGGCAGCTGCCTGCCTCTCTCAGGGGCTCGCGTCTCGCTCGACCGCCGCCTGGCTCGGCCCTCCTCCGAGGCTTTGTCCCTTGTCCGCAGCCGCCGGTGGACAAGCCCGCGGACCTGCCGCCGCCTGTCCCCGCTCCTCGGCTGCGCTCCGCCCGGCCGCCGCCTGTCCCCGCTCCTCGGCTGCGCTCCGCCCGGCCGCCGCCGGGGCCCGCACAGCTCCCGGATCTGCCTCCTCCTCCGTGGCCGGCGGAGGAGGGTGCATACCTGCCGCCGCCGGACTTCGCGGACCCGGCCCTGCTCCCGCCGCCGCCGGACTTCGCGGACCCGGCCCTGCTCCCGCCGCCGCCGGACTTCGCGGCCCTGCTCCCGCCTCGGCCGGAGGCCCCTGATACGCCTCTGCCTCGGCCGTAGGCCCCTGACCCGCCTCTGCCTCGGCCGGAGGCCCCTGATACGCCTCTGCCTCGGCCGGAGGCCCCTGATCCGCCTGTGCCTCGGCCGGAGGTCTAAAGTATTGAGCCCGGGCCGTTACGGTCTGTCCAATGGGCGAGGAACGTGCTTCTCTTTGGTCCTCATGGCGGGGAGCTCACATTGCTGTAATGGTAATACCGCCCCCTGGTGGTCAGGGCGACTCCAAAGGACATTTGGTAAACAGCGTTTCTAACCAGATTTTGACCTTGTTTGCGCAGCTTAAAAGCCCGGCTCCAAAGAGTTTTTCTTTTTCTAAAAGTTGCCATGACTCATGTGACAACGCTGGGCCTGGTGTCATATTTTTAACCACGCTGGGTTTTGTATTTTAGAAATAAAAAGCGGAAGCCTATCTGTGACTGACAGGCTCTGGAGCTCTGTGGAGGCTCCTCTCGCCTTTTTGCCCTTTGAAGCAACAGGCTTTGTAGGAGGAGATCAGGCAGCCATGTTAATTTTGCAGATCACTCGGGATCATTACTATGAATGGATCACCGGTTATCTGTTCAATCGTACATCTATGGGCCTGTCCCGCTACGTTTTTCACAGTTAAAAACTGACAATGGACCACAATATTCTCGGCTTCAGATAAACTCAAAATAACGTCTGTATTTCCAGACACACTTTGCAGTTTTCAGTTGTTTTTTCTAAATGTCTGACATTTAACTAATGAGAAGTTTCAGTTGTCATGACAATACATAAAGTTATCAATATGTACTTTGTAAAGTGATTATAATCTAAATACCAGAGCTGTTGTCAGGTGATGTCACTGGAAACTCGCCATCCATTAAAGGCTATATCAATCTCTTTCACGGGTTCAAATGTCTGCACAAAACTAATCTGTCTTTACATTGAACTACATGCCATCAAAAAGTACATACATATGTTTGATCTACATATTCATCACAGACTGAGTGTACTTTCATAAATATCCCGCCACAAGCTGCAAATGACCAACCTAAACACGGCATGAGTCACAGGAAACACCGAGGCCGACAGATGGAGCCTTTAGATCAGAATCTGCTTTAATGATGACCCTCTCATGTCCAGCAGCACTTCCACATACACTGAACGCTTCAAACATTTACATCTTTCAGTCGTCAGGAGATGTTTTATATTGCCTTATGTCAGACCTTTAAGATCATCACAGTTGCTAAGCATTTGAGGCAGAACACTTTGTAATATTGCTGTTTTTATGCTTTAAGATGAGTTCATAGATGTCTTTCTGTTACAGTAAGAAAGTGAGAAATGTATCGATTATCGATGAGCAGTAAGTAGCTGTTTGATTTGCATTAGAAACTCGATCCAACATGGCGGTGGGTGGCGTACGTCGACTCACGAGAAAACGCTTAGTGCATAGAAGTGGCCTCTGTGTTAAATGCTTGTTCGGTTAAAGGTGCATTATGCAACTTTTTATGCAAAGAAATAATAATTTGTGCGTATTTGACCTTTAAGTGACCCAGCGGATGGACGGGTGGTCAGCATGGCGCCTTTACTTACCGTACCCGGTGCTCCCAAGATGCTTAAAGATCGATTGTTTTTAAGGTTTCTGGTGGGTTTTCTTTTTTTCACATAAAAAGTGCACCTTTAAGTTTTTGTTTTGCGTGTGTTTTATTAAACAAATGGTAAATGGACTCAACTTAAATAGCGCTTTTCTACCTTTATCAAGCCCAAAGTGCTTTACAGCAAGGAACCAGTCACCCATTCACCCTCTCATTCATACACCAGTGTACGCAGACACTGGAGGCAAGTATAGGGCGAAGTGTCTTGCCCAAGGACACAACGACAGTGTGCATTTTCAGAGGATTGGGAGGATAAAAGTATTTGAACCCTTTGCTAATTAACATGTTATTGCCAATAAAAAATATGATAACCCGTAATTGTTTGGGTGGTATTAGTTTAAGCACACACTGTTCATTCATTCTTGTGATTTAAATAAAAATCAGAACACCTTTTAGGACCAATTCAGGCAGAAATGTAGCGTAAGAAATTCCAAAAGGGTTCACATACTTTCCCACTTTAACCAGGAAAGTCCCACTAATATTAAGTATCTCATTTCCTGGGTAGTCCTGGCCCCAGAGGGGATCCTATTGTACATATTGTAGAGAAGCTGAGCAGCTCTTTCAGTGGCCAATTGATAGTGTGTTTATTTATTTATTTGATCGGGACAACACACATCAATGAACAATCATATACAAGTTGTAAATGTGCCAGATTATAGCAAAACTGCTCATTTACATCTGTAGTCCCGAGGCGGGTCACAAGTAAAACAATGTATGAACAAAACACAATATAAAAACTTTACGAATTACATTTTAGTTAAAATAGGTGCATGACTGATTTACTTTGAGGTGACGTTTAAGTTGTTTCTTAAAAGAGCTGTAAGTCGGGTGTTCTCTTACGTGTGTTTCTTGAGAGCTGATTTAACAAGTGCATTTCTCCATTGTGAGATCAATAAAGTGCTATCTCAACCATACGCAGACACGAACTAACCGCTAACACATCCAACATTTAATGTTATAATATGTTAATGATGGAGAAACTACAGTCTTGAAAGAGATATGTCACACCTCGCCATATTTAATATAGGGCCTGGCTTTACCATTCATGTGTATGGAGAGAGAGAACGCTCACTTAAAACAGGTTGAAGAAGGCATTGGTTAAAAGAGGAGCAGCCTCAGAGTCTGTGGCACATTCGTTTCTATTTAAACCCGTGTTACCTGTGCAGGCGAGTAGAGCCGACAGCGGTGGCGATGGTTGGTGCCGACTCCCTCATGCCCTCCTCCTCCTCCTCCTGCTGCTGCTGCCGTTTCCCTGATCAGAGCGCTCCCGGGTGGCGGCCCCCCCATGGCGGCCCCTCCGGCGGCGGCGGTGGCGCCCGCGATGGCCCCGATGTTCCCCATCATGCAGCACAGCCCGCCCTGCGCCAGCTCCAGCTCGATCTCCGCGTCCATCTCCGCGTCCTCCTGCGCCTCCTTGTTGGAGTCGTCCAGGTGCTTCATGAGCACGGCCACCACCACGTTTATCAGCACGAACTGCGCCGTGAGCACGAAGGACACGAAGTACAGCGGCGAGATGAACTGCAGGCCCGCGTGGCAGCCGTAGTCTGTGCCGGAATGATCGGGGGGGCACTCTCTCAGCGTGTCCTGGAGACGAGGAACAGAACGCCGTCGGTATTTCAATAAGCGGAATGTGGACGCACACATTAGGCAAAAATGTTTGATAAAATATGACATCTTTACATTTCAAACACCATTTTGATCAAAGTGCACATTTCTTACATCGTGGGGGGACATCTCCACATCGAGAGCGCCGACGAACATCACATTTGACTTGTGCTTAACTTTAAGGGCCTGATCTCTTTAATACCGGCACTAAATCCTGACCATGGATTTATTCGGGAGCTGGACGGTGTTTAACTCACAGTGGGAGAAATAGTTCATAGTAATTTAGTTTGCAATGTGCTTCATAAGATGTGTGTTAATGCAGAGAAGAGGAAGCTCTCGTCGTGGTCACTGCACCTCAGTCAACCCCTTGTTCCTCAGGCGCCCGGCGAAAGCACCGGCGCACTGTTGTCCGGGGCAAGATTCCAACTTGGTCTTGAGCGACGCTGTTGTTGCGCCAGCGGAAGATCGGGCCCCATGACGCTTAACGTTTTGGGCCTTCACGCGGGACAAACTACAAACCGTCTCTCTCACTGTGAGTTAAACACTGTCCTGGATACATCGATGGTCCCGCTTTAGCACCGGTATTAAAGAGCAGCACGGGCGCCCCCCATAGCATCTACACAGGGCTGGGCGATAAATCGAATTCATTCACTTAATTTATGCTTTTAAAAACAGACAATGTGGGAAATGGCTAAATCGTAAAAATTGACTTTCGGACGATCTCTGCTGCTTCACGAAGGCCGCGTGTTGTGTTTTAAGAGTGCGCGGTGGAGTTTTCTTCCGCTAAAACAGCCTTCCTCTCGTTCTGCTCTGAGCGGTGCACCCTTTTAACTCCGCCCCTTTCCCCTTGCGTCTCCATGGAGACGGTTGTCAATCACAGCACAGGCATGAGGATAAAACAAACACTTTTAAACCCCATGGCTTATTAAGAAGTTTTACTTTTGAGAGCAGACAAGGATTATTTAAGAAATAACCATTTTTAAATAAAGGGTTATCTAATCTCATCTCAGTGGGCCTAATTGTGGCTATATTATGAAATATTAATGAGCAGGTCTCTGAGCAGTTTTCTGCATATGAAAGATCAGGAGACCTTTTAAAGTTTATTTCCAATCAAATCTATTAAAATCGTAATTGAAAAAAATAAAATAATAGAGATTTTATTTTTTGGCCATATCGCCCAGCCCTACATCTACGCTAACCGCTAACCACGCTAACCACATGTAAGCTTGAGGAGGGACCCCGGCTGTGCATGACATCATCACGAGAGTCTGAAGACTTCACGTAGCGCTCCCGACTGCGCAAAAGTCTAAGCTACAGTCTGCATTTAGAAACGCAACATGACTATAGACAGGACTACCTGACTTTGAACCGCATAATGAGGCAAAATGAGATCATGTTCAACCATTTTTCCACTTGATTGTAGTTTATTCAAAGAAGAGATGAGACATTCTAAATCCCCTCTGAAAAAAAAACGTCTGTATCGAATAGATCAATTCATTTAACCCCGGCTCTATCTGTCGAATAGATCTCGCTGTCATTTTTACACATGAAAAGTCTCATTTCCATATCAAAATAGTGAATGAAAGAAAACTTGCAATACATTTTTTCTCAGTGATATCTCCCAGTTATTTCTCGCGTTGTGATTTGAAGTTTTTCGGCAGCATCACGGCCTCTCCTGTCACTGAGGAGGAAACGATTTCACAAACGTGAGCGTCTGACCTTCATGATGCCGTTCCAGTTGTCCCCCGTCGACACCTGGAACAGGGTGAGGAAGGCCATGCCGAAGTTCTCGAAGGTGGCGTGTCGGCTCATGCCCTCGCACGGGTAATCCGCGTTACACACTGAGCACGAGAGACACAGGGCATTAGTCAGAGCTTCCAGGACGCCGCCAGGACGAGGACCAAAGGGTCTCACCGAGCTCTCCGAACAGCTCCACTCCCAACGCGGCGTAGATGAAGAACAGCAGCATGAACAACAGGCCCAGATTCCCCACCTGGAAATAACACACGGCACTTTTATCTTCCAGAGATTAGGCAGGACTCGAGATGAGATGGAACCGTTGATCTAGTGTCCCTGAATATGAAGAAAATCTAATCATAAACAAACATCTATGTCTTTGAGCGGCATTTGAGATCCACAAATCCACATACTGGTTCTTCTGGAGCACTGAAGAGGCACCGAGAGCCCCCACACCTGCAGCTCCGTGGAGGAGGCAGGAAACAGAAAAGGCACATACGAGGACCCTCAGGTGAAGAATGACCCCAGAGCCAGGGGAGAAGGAGCAGGACAAAGATGAAGATGAGAAGGAGCGAGGGGAGTCGGCAGGAGCTGTGCAGGAGGAAGAGGAAGGAGGAGGTGGAGGAGCTGACCAGTGCAGGACACCACGCTTTGACACAGGGACAAACCCAGGAGGCGGTTTGCCCACAATGGCGGCTGTCGTTGTTGCACTTCCTTACTATAATAATGGTACAAATACTCCTCAAAGTTAGCGCTTCCGCTTCACAGCTAGAAGTTCCTTAGTTCGATTCCCACCGGGGGACTTTCTGTGTGGAGTTTGCACGTTCTCCCGTGTCTGCGTGGGTTTCCTTCGGGTACTCCGGTTTCCCTACTACTAAAAGCTAAAAACATGTATAATAGGTGAATCCTCCAGCCAGGAGATTCTGACCATCAGCCTGGCTCCACATCTTGGAGATGGGTCCCTGCTCCTTACGGGTCCCCCCAGCGGCATCGAAGGATGGGTCAAAGAAAAAGACAAATTTGCCGACGGGGACAATAAAGTACACAAACAAACAAACAAACAAACAAACAAACAAACAAACAAACGCTCTATAAAACAATTATAGTGAGTTGTCGATGTCTTGTTGTCATAGCTGTGCTGTTCTCTTCTCTTTGCTCAAGAACGCTAGTTTCTTTATTCAGTCCTGGTTTATAATCGGTTTAGTCCAAGTCTGGTCTGAATTTCTTTTCAAAGTAGAATGTTTTGCCATCAGAGCTGAGTTTCGGTTTTATAATTTTGTATACTGTAGATCAGTGGTTCCCAAACGTTTTGGAGCCGTGTACCCCCTAAAGCTTTGGGTGAGAAGAGTCGCGTACCCCCTTCTTTGACGCGATTGAAAACACCGGGAATATCACATGTAATATTATGTTTATTTCCTCCATTATTACAGTGAACTCAAGCAGGTTTTCCACATTCAACATTTTTTTACTCGTCTGGGCGATTAAGAATCATGTAAATACACAAATATTAATGAAAATGCCAATTTTTGATTATTTTGGAAGCGAGGCTGTTAGTGAGAATGGCTAAAGCTGAGTGTTTTGACTCCGCTGCTTTTGTCTCTCATTCTGAACATCAGGCTCTGGCCCCGCCCCCTCTGCGTCTCCTTCAGTCGTTCTGTCACCACCGGTACAGACTCAAATGTGCTGCTTTAAGCTTTTGTTAACGCGAAGATAATGTATACGCAGGACATAACCATCTTTGTACAACCACACATCAGCTCGTAAATGTAAACGTGTCCGATACGAAGCCACGGGTTTAGCGGCAGAGGAGGGGCCACAGACGCGTCTCCTCTCGCTCCTCGGATCAGAATGAGAGGGAAACTCCTATTGCAGTCGAAGTCGCCATCAGTCTGACGGCGCACAGGCTCCTCTCTCTTTATGACAGATATTGCTGCTTGATCAAACTCTGGCACAGTTCACGTTAAAGGCGCTGCTGCTGTTGTAGCGACGGCCTCCGCGCGCGCAGAGTTTTACACTCGGGTCCAAAGCGGCTCTTGAGGTTCTGGAGTCACACATTTAGGTCCAGGACAGGCTTATCCACGTCTGAATTATAGGACTATTTCGCCTGAATAAGAGCGTTTCCCGTGCGGCGGGTCAATATCAATCAGATCGTGATAAACATTTATTTTTCTCCAACATTTCTTTGCGAACCCCCGGGGTCGTCCTGTGAACCCCCGGGGTAAACTTCCCCGGGGGTTCCCCTGAACAAATAAACAGATGAATGAATACATTGAAAACAACACGCCAGTCGGCACCTGCGAGAGCCACTAATCGTACTCCATCTTACTTGACTGTTACTTTACCTCCAGCACTTTGGTGAGGAGACGGCTGTGACATTGAGCTGTGCAAAGATCGACTGAATTCAAAATTGTCAGGGCGTAAAGAGGACGCACGTATCGATCGTGCATTTCTGATAGATTCAACATGTTTAATGCATCAGCCCCGCGTCTGCGCGTCTCTCGGCTCCTCCGCTGAATGTGAATTTATTCGGTGTAAATTTGACCTGATTATGAGATTCCGGGCTCTGGCGCCGGGAAAGGTCAGTCACTTGAAATCCAGCCGAGAATCGCTCCGTTATGAAGACGATAACCGTGTCAAATGTCCCCCGCGCTGTAACCGTGAGCGCTTTACACCAGGAAACGCGGAGCTAAAAGAGGAGCTCGACTCACACCGGGCTTATTTAAAGGGGGGGTATTATGTGAAATCGACTTTTTCAAGCTTTATATCCTGTTATTATGTCATTCCCTCGTTAAACACGTGCCTGGAGTGTTGCGTCGGCTCATTCACATATTTTTGAGTAATCAGTAAAAACTTAGACGGCGGCCATTTTAGGTGTAGCTATGCCTCAGTCCTCCTAGGAACGCCCCCACCTCCTGGAGACGCCTCTGGACCTTTCGTCACCAGCCGAGCCACCAACCACTGCTCCTCAGCTCAGCAGAGCCCCCTCCCCGCACAGTGTTGTTGTTTAAATGCCACAGTAGTGTGCTGAAGGGGGCGTGTCGGAAAGCTTCTTAAAGAGACAGAGGCCTATTTCAAGACGTTCAGTGCAGCCATTTTGAGAGAGCAATTTTATTCAAGGCAGTTATTTTAATTTACTGCATATACAGACCAACAGAAGGTTACGTCATCATTGTAGTGCTATAGACTGGTGTATGTGATGGAAAAAGCATAATACCCCCTCTTTAAGTATTTATTATAATAATCGTGGTTATTTTTGGCCCACAATGTCCCTCAAATTGAGACGAGGACCATTTTATCGCGACAAAAACATCTGACAAAGGAGGCTGCGAGGGCTTATGAATACGATTTTTCTTTTTTTTTTTTTTAGATATAAACTTGAAACTTTAGCTGTAGAATAACTGAAAATGAATTGCATGTTGTGTTTCATTGTCCTTTCTCTACCATGATCTGAGGAGGCAATTATTCCGTAAACTGTACTGTAGCTGTACTTTTGTTTGAACTGTCAGATGAGGAAAGGTTTAAGTATTTGTACAAGTATAAGTCGTTTTATTTGGCTTGTTTTTTGTTTAGCACTTGGCTTCAACGCAAGAGGACACTCTTTGTTTAATGTTTTTCTAAGTAATGGGTAGAGCCGGTTTTGGGGGCAACTTATTACTAATATATTACTAAGGAACATAACATATTACTGAAAAAAGTCACAAGTGCACTTAAATGTATGAGAAAAAAAATGCCCCCAAATCAAGTTGGACACTGGTGTAAGATCTGCAGTTGTGTGTAGTTAAAGCAGAACTAAGTAACTTGTTTACCATAATAAATCCTTCCCGTGGTCCCTCTGGGGGTGATACAAGTGTTAATGGGATGATTGGGGGGTCTTTCATCTCCCCCTGGTGTCTCTGGCCGGAAAACCACATTTGCAACTTGACTGCCTCCGGATCAGAGGCCCTAATACACACTAATGGAATCACAAAAAAGAAGCTAACAGGCTAACGGGCAAAGCTAACTGCGGGATAGCGCCACTTAAACAGTATATACAGCCAAGTTTGAATGAAAAAAAATATTTCCATTGTGTAATTGGATGAACAATATCCCTCTGTCTTTTCTGTCAGCGTAGTATTTACTCTCACGGACAATTAATGAGTAAAAAAACGCAACATGCTACGACACCTGCAGTGGCGCTTATGGCCTCTAGAGGCACGAGTTACTTAGTTCTGCTTTAATGTTGTCAAAACAAAACACAAGAGAATGGGGGAAAGTAAAGAAAAGACTGCACTTTTGCTCGGTGGCTTTATTACTATTTTTAGTTTATATTTTGCCAAAAGTAACTCAAAGTAGTTCAACTCAGCTACATCTTTGAAACCGTAATATGTAATACAAACTTATTACATTTTTAAAGCTGTAACTACTAATATAGAATAGATTACAATTTTAAAGTGCCCAACACTGGTTAGAGTCAGGTTCAGACTTATACCTGGCTCTATCCAGTTATAGGGAAATGAGTTCTCTGCTTTTAGTTAGCAAATATTTTTTTCAAAGAGATTTTGGATCCTGTTTAGTTTTTGAATAAGCAATTTATAAGAAAAAAAGAAGAAAGGAAAAAAGAACAAACGTTTGCTTTGTTTTTTGTGGGTCAAAGCTCAGTAAATCAGGGGAGGATATGGAAACAAAAATCCCTCCGCGAAAACCTTAAAAATATTCTTAATTACAAGACTGGGGAGTTTGGAGTCTGTAGGGATTTCTAAAGTGGAGATGTTGTTGCAGGAGTGTAAATAAAACCTGAAGTTTTATAACGTCGGGGAGGAGGTGTAGCTCATTAAAACACACTCACGAGACTGCAAATATTTGGAGAATTAAATAAATAGTTTAGATGTAACAATTTAACCGTTGGTTTCTCTGCTGCGCCCGTGCAGCTCAGACGCCTCTTCAGAGGACACTACACAACACTACACTTTTGTCAGGATCTGAACTTAAGTCTCCTCGCACGAAACAGGGATTCTGTTTCGTCATTTCTATTTGTATAACACTTCTTTCTCATCGTTCTCATTAAATACAAGCCATTATTTGTCAGCTGTGTTAATGAAACAGCGGCGCAAATACTGTACAATGTCGGTCACATTGGCCTCAGTGTGGTGCCCCCACTGGTCACTGGCTGCTCTGCTTCGAGACCGCGACACTAGGGGCCGCCATTGCTGTAGTACCGCCATGTAGCCAGTAGTCTCCCATTAGAAAGCATTGCACTTTAGACACGTTAAAAACAACTTTAAAGGGACTAGATGCAAGTTGGTCATTTGTATACTCACTACTGCCACCTCAGGTCTTAGGCGTAACTGCAGTCTCTATATTAAGCTCGTGCATGACGGCAATTCGGATTGACAGGCCATTAGCATGAGAGCTAATGGAGCGGCTACGAGAGGGCCGAGTCTACAGTGAAGATCCCGCCCTTTTTAGGAACATGCTCCGTCCCAGCAGGGTGGGAGGAGTCTGTAAATCCGTTAAAGGGATAAAACTGGTTCATCTCTGGTGTGAAACGTTTCCACCTGCAGCGTCTCGCCGTAAGTCTATTAAATCTTCAGGTTTACGGATGACATTTTGTGCGTGAGTTGCAGATCTACACTCCCTACGCTGTCTGCTCGGATAAAACTGCTCCGGCCAAAGGGAACTTTACAAATGACTTTAATAAAGCGCTGTTTGGAGAGAGGCCTCTTCTGCGTCGCTGGGACCGAGCGGGAAGAGAGATCAGTGGGATTTTATTGAGAAAAACACGGGACGGAATAAATGTTTGGGACTGATTGGACTTTTCTCAATAACTTTCCTGAATGAGTAGAAGAAAATAATCTTATTGACGGCTTGAATAATGTTTATTTCAGAGTTTTTTTTGTTTTTGTTTGTTTGTTTTGTTTTGTGTTTTCGGAAATTATTATTTTGGATACAGACGGATTGTGCAGTATCACTGGGAAATGTAGATGTATATCATATTGATTACGGGGTAGGCGTATATATAAGCTTCTGGCTTTTTTTTGGAGCTCCTCTAATAGAATTATGTAAATGTGAATGTTGTTATAATGTAAACTGCAAAAAAAAAATAATAATATTAAATAAAAAAATAAATAAATGTGGATTGTGCCAAGATAAACCCGCGTTTACATTTTATGAAAAGGTTAAGGCTGCATAGTGTTAAGCAAAAGGTCAAATCCGTTATTTGGTGTTTCAGCCCGGTTGGGGAACTTAAGGAGAGATGCAGTGGTCAGTGTTGAAATATTAGTTTTAATGTCATATAAAGACTGTGCGATAGGGGTATTGAAAAATATCGATTTGGCGATATATCACGATATTACATCGCGCGATTCTCGTATCGATCCAAAAAGGGTCCGTATCGATATTTAAACATACGTTTTTTGGGGGAAATGTTCAGTGCGGCGTCTCTTTGGTCCTCGCAGCTCGCTTTAGCAACAATAGAATAACGTGAGAGTTAAAGAAACACAGGAAAAGTTTTAAGGAAATAACAACATTTGCGCTTAATTTTTATTGTCTGTACGTTTATTTGCATTCCCCCCCATTTTTCTTTAGTAGTACTTCATGTTGCCCAAAGTAGGTTATGTTTCATTGTGTTTCATGTTTATTGGAGGATGTTTTAAGATAAATTACTATTTGAACACAGCTGTCATTTTTAAAGGGACTAAAGGCAAGTTGTCATGTTTATGCTCACTACTGCCACCTCAGGTCTTACGTGTAACTGCAGTCCCTATATTAAGCTCGTGCTTGACGGACCCGACGGTTCTTCAGACCCGAATCAACAACTTTTTGAGTGACTTTAACATTTCAAACAGTTTAACAAATTCCTTCCCTTTAAGCCCTAGACGAGCTTTAGTTTTGGAGGCAAATAAAGGTCTTCAATAATATCATTTATCGCAATAATGTTCCGCCTCGAACTTGACATTTTGTTATCTTGACAGGCCTAGCAGACGTTTCAAAACTTATTAAATTAGGTTTTCATTCCACTCCTCCAGGGGAACAAACTAAACGTTCTCCCATTTCTCCATCATTACTTTAACAAATCCCGAATTATGAATACCTTTTTTCCATCAAATAAAGATACAGAGACATGGAGAGCAGCAAAGTGGTTCAAACATACTTAAAAAACGGTCAATGCTAACCAGGATGCTACCTTTAGCTTCATGTCACAGTAGTATGCTAACGCTAGCTACGAGTGCTGTTTTTTGCTCCTACTAAACAATTTACTGTGAAAAAACCTATTTCGATTTTCACTTGACTTTATTTGTGTGAGATAAATATGTTTATAATCTGCCAGAAAACGGCAAAAAAAAGAGTGAAAAACTGTGATTGTGATTCACAATTCACAAATTTCCTTCCCCTTCGCCGAGGCCACGCATTGCCGTCTGTAACTTTTGTCTGTTTTTGAACTCATTCCATAAAAATAATAATAAATAATAATCTGATCTAAAACAATAACCAACTATGAGTGGTTATATACTTATTCCTTTCTACTGTATAGCTCACACTAACTTTTTTGCCGCTTTGACTTTTAAAGGTGAGGCCTCCTACAGTGGAGCTGGTATCGGGGGGACATTTATCTCAGTAAATGTTAATGAAGTCTGTGTCCTTGTGATAAAGCCTCACCTGGGGGGTTACGGCTGCAGTGAGGGGGGGTTTGTGACGCTCAGATCTGAGGCTGAGGCAGTGACAGGTTCACTTAACTAATATTTCCACTCATAAAAGGACAGCGATGAGAGAACTAAATCCAGACACAGGGTTTTTGCGCATGGGGAGCTGCAGGTTTCACACGGTTGCTCTCGTCCCGTCACATCTGTGCAATAACTCAGGTGCCAAACGTCCACTTCGAGCCACGTTTTAATTCTAAGGTGTATTTTATAAACAAGCGTTTCCACAGCAGCATCAAACATGTGCCTTATTGCCGTCTCTCTCCTGCTCAGTCTGTGGTGTTTGTGCGTCTGGGGTCGGATGCCCTTAAACGTTTATAATGTGGCTTTGGGTGTGAAATAACTGCGGTTAATTCTCTCACCACTGAAATATTATTATTGAGGGACAAAGTGTTGCGTAAAATCACTAAAGACAGGTAAAAGCAATTCAGCAGGGACCCAGCTCTGCCACTCAGAGCAGCTCCGACTGTCTGCGCAGACGGGCAAGACTGAGACAGTCTGCGCAGACAGGCCGGACAGAGACAGTCTGCGCAGACAGACCGGACTGAGACCTAGACAGTCTGCGCAGACGGGCCAGACAGAGACAGTCTGCACAGACACACCTGACAGAGACAGTCTGCGCAGACAGGCCGGACTGAGGCAGTCTGCGCAGACGGGCCGGACTGAGACAGTCTGCGCAGACAGACCAGACAGAGACAGTCTGCACAGACAGGCCAGACAGAGACAGTCTGCGCAGACAGGCCGGCCTTAGCGGCTCTACACACGGGGACTCTCCTGAGAATCACAGCTCAGGCAGTGTTTCAGTTTGACTGAACTCATGCGAGTTTAAAGGTAACATTTTGGACTACGCTGCTGCCGGCAAAACAAAACATGCTCGTAATGACCAGCTCAACACAGAAAAGGCCATTACTGCAGTGGGTAATCAAAGAATGGGTTTGGATGAGAAACTAACTACTGCCTTTAGTCACATCTCCATGGAGACGAGCTGGAGACGGACCCACTCCCGGTAAAGTTCACTGTCATATCTCAGGAGAGCTGAGCCTCATAAATGTTTGTTTGTACATTTATCTGTACTAGACATTGTAGAGGACATGAAACAGCTGTTGTTGTGTTTTGTATCTACTCGTTTCTGTTTATTACTGGATGAGTTAAAATAGTGCTTTGTAAGTTTGGTCTGTGTCAAAATAGCCGATTTGGTGAGATGTTTTGTAATTGACTGGATATAGATATTGTGAGTGTTGTAGTGCATTCTTTTGCTGTTGTTTCTTTATTTTGCTGTTGTTTCTTTATTATTTGTTGTTACCTTGCACTATGTTCCTTGCTCTGATTGTTAAATGAAAATGTTTTTATTTTGGGGGTGGGCGTTTATAAGCCTTTTGCTTCGGCCCACTCCTTTTGAGCAGACTAACCGCTCAAATAAACACATAAACTAAACCAAACTAAAATAAGTCCGGGGTGGAGTCACATGGTGTCTGTCTAAACACTTTAGAATCTGCTTTATGAAAAACTCAGACCTTTTATCTGTTGCAGCTGAACCTGAGACCACAAGGATCGACTCTTCTGACCTCTTAAGGTTTGGTTATTGCAGTCGTCAAAACCTCGATTCCATATCAATAAACCTGAACCTTTTCGTGATAATTAATATTAGGCTTAAATCAAAAACATCCATCCATCCATCCATCCATTTTCTTCCGCTTTATCCGGGGCCGGGTCGCGGGGGCAGCAGTCTCAGCAGAGATGCCCAGACTTCCCGATCCACGCACACCTCTTCCAGCTGTTCTGGGGGGACCCCGAGGCGACACCAGGCCAGCACGGAGACATAGTCCCACCAGCGTGTCCTGGGCCTTCCACGAGGCCTCCTCCCAATAGGACATGCCTGGAACACCTCCCGAGGGAGGCGACCAGGAGGCATCCGGTACAGATGCCCTAGCCACCTCAGCTGGCTCCTTTCGACGTGGAGGAGTAGCGGCTCGAGTCCGAGCTCCTCCCGGGTAACTGAGCTCCTCACCCGATCTCGAAGGGTGCGCCCAGCCACCCTGCGAAGGAAACTCATTTCGGCCGCTTGTATTCGCGATCTTGTCCTTTCGGTCATTACCCAAATCTCATGACCATAGGTGAGGGTGGGAACGTAGATCGATCGGTAAAACGAGAGTTTTGCCGCTTGGCTCAGCTCCCTCTTCACCACAACGGTCCGATACAGCGACCGCATCACTGCTGACGCCGCACCGATCCGTCTACCGATCTCACGCTCCATCCGTCCCTCACTCGTGAACATGACCCCGAGATACTTGAACTCCTCCACTTGAGGCAAGGACACCCCACCGACCTGAAGCGGGGAAGCCACCTTTTTCCGGTGGAGAACCATGGCCTCAGATTTGGAGGTGCTGATCCTCATCCCGGCCGCTTCACACTCGGCTGCAAACCGCCCCAGTGCAGCTGAAGGTCCTGATTTGAGGAAGCCAACAGAACAACATCATCTGCAAACAGCAGAGATGAGATTCTGAGGTTCCCAAACCGGACACCCTCCGGCCCCTGGCTGCGCCTAGAAATTCTGTCCATAAAAGTAATGAACAGAACCGGTGACAAAGGGCAGCCCTGGCGGAGCCCAACACGCACCGGGAACAGGTCTGACTTACTGCCGGCAATGCGAACCAAGCTCCTGCTACGGTCATACAGGGAACGGACAGCCCTTAGTAGAGGGCCCCGTACCCCATACTCCCGGAGCACCCCCCACAGGGCACCACGAGGGACACGGTCGAACGCTTTCTCCAGGTCCACAAAGCACATGTGGACTGGTTGAGCGAACTCCCACAAACCCTCGAGCACCCGATGAAGGGTATAGAGCTGGTCCAGTGTTCCACGACCAGGACGAAAACCGCATTGTTCCTCCTGAATCCGAGGTTCGACTATTGGCCGGATCCTCCTCTCCAGCACCCTGGAATAGACCTTACCAGGGAGGCTGAGAAGTGTGATCCCTCTGTAATTGGAGCACACTCTCCGATCCCCCTTCTTGAAGAGGGGGACCACCACCCCGGTCTGCCAGTCCAGAGGCACTGTCCCCAACCGCCACGCGATGTTGCAGAGACGTGTCAGCCAAGACAGCCCTACAACATCCAGAGACTTAAGGTACCCGGGACGAATCTCATCCACCCCCGGGGCCTTGCCACCGAGGAGCTTTCTAACCACCTCGGTGACTTCAGCCTGGGTGATGGACGAGCCCCCCTCCGGGTCCCCAGCCTCTGCCTCCTCATCGGGAGACGTGACGGTGGGATTGAGGAGATCCTCGAAGTACTCCTTCCACCGCCCGACCACCTCCCCAGTCGAGGTCAGCAGCCCCCCACCCGCACTGTAAACAGTGTTGGTGAAGCACTGCTTCCCCCTCCTGAGGCGCCGGATGGTTTGCCAGAATCTCTTCGAGGCCGACCGATAGTCCTCCTCCATGGCTTCTCCAAACTCCTCCCAGACCCGAGTTTTTGCCTCTTTGACCACACGAGCTGTAGCACGCTTGGCCTGCCGGTACCTCTCAGCTGCCTCCGGAGTCCCACAAGCCAACAAGGCTAGATAGGACTCCTTCTTCAGCTTGACGGCATCCCTTACTTCCGGGCGCCACCACCGGGTTCGGGGGTTGCCGCCGCGACAGGCACCAGAGACCTTACGGCCACAACTACGAGCAGCCGCATCGACAATGGAGGAGGAGAACATGGTCCACCCGTTCTTCCCCATCACCCCCACCCAGGTCTCACTGTCGTTACCCACGTGGGCGTTGAAGTCCCCCAGTAGAACAATGGAGTCCCCAGCCGGAGCACTATCTAGTACCCCCCCCAGGGACTCCAAGAAGGCCGGGTACTCTGCACCGATGTTGGGCCCGTAGGCCGAAACAACGGTGAGAGACCTGTCCCCGACCCGAAGGCGTAGGGACGCGACCCTCTCGTTCACCGGGATGAACTCCAACACGTGACGGCTGAGCTGGGGGGCTATGAGCAAACCCACCCCAGCCCGCCGCCTCTCCCCGCGGGCAACTCCAGAAAAATGGAGCGTCCAGCCCCTCTCCAGGAGTTGGGATCCGGAACCCAGGCTGTGCGTGGAGGTGAGCCCGACTATATCTAGCCGGTATCTCTCTACCTCCCGCACGAGCTCAGGCTCCTTCCCCCCCAGCGAAGTGACGTTCCATGTCCCGAACGCCAGAAGCTGCGCACGCGGACCAGGTCGTCGAGGCACCTGCCTTCGACTGCCACCCAGTCCTCTCTGCACCCGACCCCTACGGATCCCTCTGCGGTTGGTGGGTCCACAGGAAGGCGGGCCCACGTCGTCCGTTCGGGCTGTGCCCGGCCGAGCCCCGTAGGCAGAGGCCCGACCACCAGACGCTCGCATTCGAGCCCCAACCCCAGGCCTGGCTCCAGGGTGGGGCCCCGGCTGCGCCATACCGGGCGACGTCACGGTCCTTGTTAGTATACTGTCCATAGAAGTCTTTGAACTGCTCTTCGTCTGACCCGTCACCTAAGACCTGTTTGCCATGGGAGACCCTACCAGGGGCATAAAGCCCCAGACAACATAGCTCCTCGGATCATTCGGGCACTCAAACAACCCCACCACGTTAAGGTAGCAGTTCACGGGGTTGCTCAAAAACTCCTATGTTAAATACCTGTTTTACTGTTGACATTACCATTGATATTTTTACTGGTCATTTGCCTGTCAAAGCAGCTAATGGAAAAACACTGGATACTGTAGACACCAGCAGAGGCAACGGTACAATGTGATTAATATTTTAGTAAAACGTGAAGTGTCTGACATGTAAGTAGTATCTTAAGTGTAACACAGTGTGACTCAGGAGGACGTCCCGACCTGAGGCAGAGCCTGCACCACAGTGTCCAGCAGAGCCCTCATCCCCGTGGCCATTTTCAGCAGCTTCAGCACTGAAACAGAGAGAGCAGTCCGGTTAGAAAAGCAATCCATTCAACTCGAGTCAGGAGTTCGTCTTTTTGTACCAAAGGTTTGAGAGTAACACGATGAGAAATAGAGAATTAAACTGTCTAAAAGTTAAATGATTCATGTTAATTTAACTTTACGGAGCACATGTTCTCCTTGCGTTATCCAAATCTAAAAACGTACACATTTGGGTAATGCCTGGAGACCTGGATAACAAGTGGAGAAAATGTGTATGGGGGTTAAGAGGTGAAGTGCTTTGTGACCGATGAAGTCCTTTACAGGTGATAGAAATGACAATAGAACTGACTAACATAAGATTTCATTGACCCGCCTGGTGGAGGAGCCCCTCATATTCACGGGACATTTATAAGTGGCTTTAGGAAAGTGCCACGTCCTGCAGTGTCTCTGTGCCTGAGCTAAAGCCGATAAGAGCCGCTCACAGACGCTCACAGACCAGAGATAAGACCCAGATCGATACAGTCAGGTCCCTCCTGTCCATTAGAGGACAGGAGGGACCTGACCCCCCCCCCCCCGGACCCCAGAGGACGGAGGCTGAGAGGGGACACAATCCCGGCTGTGCTTACGAGGGCAGAGCAGCCGGGGCAGGGAGAGCGAGTCTGCTTTAGCCGAAGGGCCGCGACAACTTTCATCCATCATCTGTTTGTGAGGAGAAAAGTGCACACACAGTCCAACTGTGGGCCTGAGGCGGGGCCCAGCCTGGACAGTGGGGACGGAGATGTAGGGGACATGCAGCACCAGATTCTTCTTTCCAGAACAAAGAGAGTCCACAGAACCGCCTCAGTCATTTCCAGCGCGGTTTTACTTCCCCTCTCGCTCAGCTCGGCCGTTACATAAAAATCGTGTTAATAAAACAGATTCTAAAAGCCCAATGAATCTGAAGGACCAGCCACTGTGAAACACTGGATCATAATCGGACTTTTACAGCACATTTAGCGCTCGAGTGGGCTCTAAAACATTATGAAACGGACCTGGAGAGTCTAATCCTCCGCTGTGGATGTAATTAAGGGAGGTCTGTTTAACCAGGCAGTAAGGGAGAGGTCCCGGGCTCTGGCCAGGGTTTCACAGCCACTTAAAGTCGTGGGATGGCGAGTCAAAGCATGAAATGACCCGGCTTTGGCTCGTCTTTGTAGGTTAAAACGTGTATAAAACGCTCAAGAACTGGCAAAGTTCATTGTGTTCTGTTTCATAAATTAAACGAAAGCCCTATTTTCACTGGATTAGAATGACTTCAGGACCTCAGTTAAGGGGTAAATATAGGGCAATTGTGCAAACTCCGAGAACCCCAGGTATTTCCAGTCCGGTGCGAGTTTCAGTCCATTTGAAAGCTAAGGCCTTCCAAATTGTTACTTTTCCGAGCGTTTTTTGACCTTTTTTCCCCGTAGTTTATAGTTGTGACAAAAAGCGATGAAAATGTGACACTTTTTTAGTTGCTCTTTTGTGGCTTTATTGTCACTTCAGTCCAGGGCGTACAGCGGTTAGCGCTCGTGCTTCAAGGTCCCGGGTTTGATTCCCACCTGGACGGGGCCTCTCTGTGTGGAGTTTGCATGTTCTCCCCGTGTCTGCGTAGGTTTCCTCCGGGTACTCCGGTTTCCCCTACCACTAAAAACATGTACAATAGGCCAGGATGAATGAGAGTGTGTTTGAGAGTATTTATTATTATTTTCATTATTTGCATACCTTTCATTTCTGTAATAAATGCAGTTCTAATTTTCTAAATCCCTCTGAGGCGGTTTCAGAGCGAACGGGTTAATAGAAAAGGGATCTGCTGTTTTATGGTCAGAGCAAAATCCCACAGCTGGTGTCGTTCGTCGTGCGGTAACAAAAGGCTTGTTGTCTCTGTGTTCATGATCATTTCCGGAAAAGTCTGTAAAGATGAGTGAATTACTGATATTGCTGATCCCGTGTGAATGCACATAAAAATTACAGACGTCCCCAGGTCATTCCAATCCCCTGGGAACAGGGCTTAGGAAATACCTTATTTTCACAACAGTATTATTGGGGTATTCTCTCTACTCTTCATCGGATTTGGATCTATAGTGTTTGCACCAAGGATTTGAGAGTGATATCATTTAAATTCTCTGTGTGTTCTTTAGATGACTTGACGTTGGCCTCATTCAGACGCACAGATGTAACTAACGTGGCAAGTTCATGGACCCAGTCATTACGAGTAGACGAAGTTGGAAGAACACTGTATTAAAGGGATGTCTTGTGCCGTCGTTCCTTCGGGATGAATTAAAGCAAGTGTCTGGTACCTCTGGCGATGCGCAGCACTCTCATGATCCTGATGATGGTGGGGTTGATGGGCAGCGACGCGTTGATCTCGATCTCCTCCAGAGTGATGCCCATCACAGACAGCAGCACGATGGCCAGGTCCAGCTGGTTCCACCTGAGACGGGACAGAGACGCCAGATTACAGCGAGAAAAGACTGTGATTTAACATTACAGTTCGATTACAATGTGAAGATCCCACACTGTGAAATCTTTACATTTTCATTCTGCACTCAGTGCTTCAAATCAAGAAGTCGCGCACCAGATCGTACGGTCTAGAATAGGGGCGGGAACCTCTGGACACCTCACGATTCGATACGCGATACATGGCTCACGATAACGATTATCTCACGATACGCCGATACTGCGATAATCGATATATTGCACAAAAATAAGCTACGATACATCACGATTAAAAAACAAAACATGCTACTTTTATCCTTTATTTTAACATACTACACATTATTCATCATTTACATTTCTTTTCATGTGCTTTGTACCACTTTTATAAATGATCCCTGACTTACTCACTGACAATGGGTCTATAGATCTGTCAGCGACTTATTTACATTTAAATAAACAAGAAACCACAGTCCTATTTAAAAAGTAATAAATCAACCCCAAATGTAATTTCTTTATAATTATAAAAAAATATAATTAAAAGTAATTTATTTGTGTGACAATGTTTGGTCCAAGTGCTTAAAACTGTAGTGCTGCCCCCTGCTGGTCTGACTGAATTCTTGATCATTATTGGCCTCTATTGACTGTGAAAACAGTGGAGCACTGCTGCCTCATTAATATGCATGGAGTCATCAAAAGTATCGATATCGGAATAAAAAGTATCGTATCGTCCCGCAAAATATCGCGATATATCGGGAAATCGATATATTGTCACACTCCTAGTCTAGAGAGGAATAGATTTCACCCAAAGAGCCGTTTTCAGTGGGTCATAGGGCCTCGTCAGAAACAAAGTCAAACTGACAAAACCGGTTTGTTTTTCTCGTAACAGAAGTCGCAGGGTGAGTCTCCTCTCGCTGCAGCCGATACTCAGGGGCCGGGACGATACATATTGCGATACTGTAATGATACTAAGTAATATGTTTACCTTAAAATGTGGAAAAAGAAAACAGTCACGTGTCCAAAGTTCATGAACCAAATGCCAAGTGTTAAGACTGGAAAGTGCATTAACACAACATGCACTTGCTGCGTACTGGAAAACAAAGGAGTGCAGGATAAAAATGCCTCCAAACACTACTAAGCGTTACATGAAGTGAGAGTGCAGACTAATATGCCCATTTCATACTCGTTTGCCTGAGCCAAATAATGAGTCATTAGCCGAGGCATTTTTGCAACAGTGCGGCGGCGCTTGTGGCCTGGTGTTAGTTTAATGAAGTGTTTTTGAGTGGCCTTGCCGTAAACTTCGTCCTGCTCTTGAGATGTTTGTGAAATCCTGGTCCGGGTTAACTGCCTTTATACAAGATAAATCCTCACGAAAAGAGATAATCGCTGTCTTTGTGATTAAAACAACGTGCGAACTGTAATGTTTATAATCGCAAAACCATTCTTCTATCCAGACTAATAGCACCTGCAAGGCCCTCCTGAAGACGACGTTATTATCTCCGACGCTCGCTGCCTGTGACCTATTTAGCAACTTGTGTTTGTTTGTCTCTTTGTCCCAAACATTTTTAGCAGATATATTCCCCTCTCCGGTTTCCTCGGCTAATTGCGTTGTCTCTTTGTAAACAGCCCGTCGTGAGATTAACTGGGACAAGGAAAAGGCTCCAGGCAGCAGCTCTTGTTCCCCGAGAAAACATGATAGAGTTGGATCTGGAAAAGTTGGCACCGTAACGGATAAAGGCATGGAGATATATTTGTACAATGGAGAGACTCGGGCCAAAGTAACACTGCAGTACAATATGTGCAGGGCTTTTCCGGTTCATTCACTTCCTCATTGGATGTCAGGCATGTCACTAATGCTTTAGGGCAGTTGTTCTCACACTTTTTTATTTTTTATTTTTTTACTAATGGCTCCTTGTTCCTTAAAGGGATATTTCAGGATTTTTGACATCGGGCCTCATTTCCCAGTTATCCAGAGTGGTGTTGATGTCTGGAGATGTTTTTTTCTTAAATTCATGCAGTTCTTATATTTGAAGAGTCTAGTGGCGCTAGGCTAGTGCTAGGCTAGTGCTAGGCTAGCGAATTTCTACGGTATCAGCTAGCCTGACCCGCTCCACAGAGCACCTGAGGCAAATCACTTATAACACCAGACTAGCGATATAAATGTCTGTGTCGATAGAATAATTTTAACCATTTTGCATTTAAAATAACTTGTATTTGAGCAGCATCCGTTTCGTGGCTGTAAGCTAACGCAGCGGCGGAGTGATCTGCGCGAAAATAGTCCCTCAAAATGCGGTAATTCATATGATACAAGGTCAGTTATGTTTTAAAAATTATTCTATTAACACAGAGATTTATATTGTTAGTCTGGCGTTATAATTGATTTGCCCCAGGTGCTCTGTGGAGCGGGTCACACTGTTTTTAATGCAGGCTAACTGATACCGTAGACATGCGTTAGCCTAGCATTAGCCTAGCGCCACTAGACTCTTCAAATAGAAGAACTGCATGAATTTAAGAAAAAAACATCTCCAGACATCAACAACACTCTGGATAACTAGGAAATGAGGCCCAATGTCAAAAATCCTGAAATATCCCTTTAACCTAGCACATTTTCTCCAGTTTGGCTTTACCCAAATCTAAAAGCGAAAAAGTGGCAAAAGTGCGACAAAAACGTCCCGGAAAAGCGACAATAGCACAACAATAAAGCGACAAAAACACACACAAACACTAAAGAGTGATGAAAAAGCAACAACAAAAACAGCCACGAAAGAGCGACAAAAAGGCGATGATAAAGAGACAGCCCGACGCCAGAAGAACCTACGAAAACACGGCAAACTCACAAAAAAGTGACGATCAGTTTTGTAGGTCTTAGCTTTCAAATGAGGCATTACACTGGCCTACAGGCTGTAACGTTTTGGATTTGAGGAAAAAGTCAAACTGGAGAAAAATCGTGTACTGTAGACCATGTGACATGCAACGTGAATATCTCTAGCACAAAAAGCAATAAAAAAAAGAAAAAATAAAGAAAGGCCTCATTCAGGGTCGGGCAGAGGGCGGTTCAAACAGTGGACGATGAACGTGAGCAGTACCTGTCTTTGAAGAACCGCCTGAACCCGAACGCCACCAGCTTCAGCGAGGCCTCGATCACGAAGGTGGAGGTGAAGAAGTAGTTGCAGTACTTCAGCGCCGCGTCCAGGGACTGAAAAGTGAAGTTGTAGAGCGTCAATCCAAAACTAGAAGACAACCAAATATATACTTATTGTTTTGTTGGTCAGGCAGTGGAGACGCCGTTACTTTACCGTTTAAGTGGCGCTAAAGTAATCATTTCATTTATTCATTTATTGAACAGACAACTAGTTCTGTAAATATGCCGGATTTAGCTCAGAGCTCATTTCCATCCGCAGTCCCATGGGGTAAAAACATACCACCAACACAGAACATACATGAGTACTGCAAAACATGTATAACATGACATACAGTACACACATATACAACAGTATAACATGTACAACAAAAATAATAATGCATCGGTTTTATAGAGCGCTTTTCTGGACACTCACGCTTTACATTGCATTATTCTTTCACTCCATACTTGGTGGTGGTGGTTAGCTACTATTGTAGCCACAGCTGCCCTGGGGTAGACTGACGGAAGCGGCCCCTCGGACCTCCACCAACCACTCACTCTCTCACTACATTCACACCCCAGGCTTCCTTGTGTTCCCACACGGTCTCCCATCCAAGTTCCTTCCTGCTTAGCTTCCAAAGTCTGACGGGATCAAGCAGAGCAAAGGCACAAAACACCCCATCCATAAACTACTAAAATGATTCAGATTTGGGTAAAGCCAAACTGGAGAAAATGTGCTCGGTTCAGGTGGGGGTTAAGAGGTTAACATTACTTTTACTCAAATCGAAATAACCAGTGGCCCAAATGATCAGAGAAAAGTGAAAAGTACATGGTAGAAATATGACTGTAGTACTGAACACCTTGGGCAGACAAAACTTAAATGAAAGAAAGAAAAATATATCGGATCAAGAAGTGAGTGAAATATTCTGTAAAATACAGAAATAAAAACATGTACTTGAAAGCGATTGCAGATGTGTGTTCTAAAGTAGTGTGTGATAAAACAGCTGGAATGCCTGAATGCTGCTCATCTGAATCTGATTTAACGTCATTCTTGCAGATCCTTGTTTTGCTTTTCCATTTTCCCATTTAACACCACATTAAGAAAAACGAAGCGGATGAACGGCCGGAGGAGGCGTTTTAATCAAAATCAGCTTAATTGGAGCAGACGCCGAGGAAAACGCGTTTCTCTGGGGACCCGCGAACACAACACGGCCAGGACTCGGAGAATTACAGGGAATTATCAAATCGCTCCTTTCCCATTACGGCGCATTTAAAACCAAGAGGCAAAAAGAGGGTCTTCATTTCGGGCAGATGAACGTGGGCTCATGGTCTTAATAAACCGGGGACGATACGGGCAGATGAATGTGTGGAACGAGATTTGTGCTTCAGGTCTGACCCTGATCATCCTTTTTTCTGATTGTGTATCTTTAGAAAGCGGGTCATCCGACATTTAAAGTTTTGCTCTAGTTCGGTGGGTCTGGACTAGGGGCGGGAACCTCTGGGTACCTCACGATTCGATACGATACGCGATACACGGCTCACGATAACGATTATCTCACGATACGCCGATACTGCGATAATCGATATATTGCACAAAAATAAGCTACGATACATCACGATAAAAAAAAACATGCTACTTTTAACCTTTATTTTAACATACTACATATTATTCATCATTTACATTTCTTTTCATGTGCTTTGTACCACTTTTATAAATGATCCCTGACTTACTCACTGAAAATGGGTCTATAGATCCGTCAGCGACTTATTTACATTTAAATAAACAAGAAACCACAGTCCTATTTAAAAAGTAATAAATCAAGCCCAAATGTATCTTCTTTATAATTATAAAAAACTATCATTAAAAGTTATTTATTTGTGTGACAGTGTTTGGTCCAAGTGCTTAAAACTGTAGTGCTGCCCCCTGCTGTCCTGACTGAATTCTTGATCATTATTGGCCTCTATTGACTGTGAAAACAGTGGAGCACTGCTGCCTCATTAGTATGCACGACGTTGCTCATTAATATGCATGACGTCATCCAAAGTATTGATATCGGAATAAAAAGTATCGGTATCGTATCGTCCCGCAAAATATCGCGATATATCGGAAAATCTATATATTGTCAGGAAGTTTGCCACTGGACCATTTTCAGAGAGTCATTTAAATGTTGATGACCTCCTGACCTCCTCCATGCCCAGCACACGGACGTCCCGATCCCGAAAGCTGTCCTGCAGATGTGAAAACAGTCCTGCCCAGAGGAGGTGGAGCCCCAACTCTCTGGGGGTTTGGAGAGGCATGAAGGAGGCCATGTTGAAGTGGAGACATCATTTGTCTACATGTTAAAGGCTCTATACCTGATTAGCCTGACTCAAAAGAGCTTCTCCCCCCCCCCAAAAAAAATGCTGTAACCCGTGTGACGACGCTGGGCAAGGTGTCATATTTTTAACCACACTGGTTTTTGTTCTGTAGAATTAAAAAGTTTAAGCCTCTTTGATTGAGGCCCTGGAGCGCTGTGGAGCTTGGGCAGGGCGTCCCGCCTTTCTACCCGTTTAAGGAAAGTGGTACGTAGGAGGAGCAAGGTGCACCATGTTGTTTTCCCGAACAACACGGGACCATTACCAAGAATGGAGCGGACTGGCTACCGTCTAATGTTATTTCTATGGGTATATCATCCTATCTGGGAACACAGAACCCCCCCCCCCGCTGTGTATATAAGGCCCAGTTCAGTCCAGTTTCATCTCGCGCTGACGATCATAGTTGGACGACAGAAAGGACAACATCAAATCTAAAATATACAACCTGTCCAGTTGTTACAGATTGTTGTTTTTTGCATCTGGACCTGGATGTAAACATGAACCTGCATAAGCTAGAACGTGTTTGAGACGTGATCAGTCACTTGCTAAAATGAATTGTGATCAAAACTCTGTCAGATTGAGATGTATCAGTTGAATTCCAAGCGTTTATAAATATATTCTTTGTGGGAGACGTAGCAGTCACGTTGTTACCCGCGGCTGGCTGTAGTGCTCCAGGCTCATGGTGATGACGTTGATGCAGATGATGAAGGTGATGACCAGGTCCAGGTAGTGCGAGGTGCACAGGGTGTGGATGGTGAGCCGCGCCGGGCTGTACGAGGCGTAGTACGGAGTCTTCTGGGCTTCTGCAGAGACACAAACACACGGCAGTCCGATCAGAAGAAGCCTTTGGAAGCACTAAACATTATTAAGGCTTTTTGTCCATGTCTGTGTTTCCATCCAACACTGACACACTGCCCCCTTCTGGCCAGTGCTGTTAACGCGCCCCGTCAGTCCAAAGCAATGCCTGAAAGTTTACAAAGCCCACTTTTCTAAAAATGTTTGCGCCCCCTAATGAAGCCCGTCCACTTGAACTTAATTAGTGGCTGTGCTGGACATGACATTTCTCTGGATAAACACGGCGCTAATGATTTGAATCGACGGGGCCTTAAACCCTCCGCAGAGAGAGAGAGGGATTACGTGAGTGGAAGCAGGTGGTCGTTCCAGTGGCGCCGCTCCAGATCGGAGTCACAGTCTTTATCACAGCTCATTTAAAACGCTTTCAAATGTTTTCCTTTATTTATTTTGTCAGGGTTGAGTAATAAGAAAACAAACCACTGCAAGTCGCTTCATTACCGACTTGAGTGTTCTGCGTCGAATATCGCAGACCAACGGTGCAGAACCTCCTTCTGATTTCAAAACCACTGTCATTATGTAAATATCGACACAGAGACGTGGGAGACTCTAATAATGTTTCAGCAACAAAATATAAATATTAGATAGAGACAGTCTTTTGTATTATTATTATTATTTTTTATGAGTCAGACTAGAAATTACATATTGAAAATCCCTGGATTTTTACTTGCCAGTACAAGACTGGAAAGTATGGAGTTTGTAAGAGCGACTAAAGTGCAGACGTTGTTGCAAGAGTGGAATGAAAACCTCATCTCGGTCGCCTTTCGTGCTACACGTGGATCCCAAACATGTTAGTATTTATGAATGGATAAGCGCGGGAAAGACGAGGGAGCGCCGCCATGATGGAATGATTTCCTGAAAAAGTCATAAAATAGATACAGTGGCATCTTTGAAATTGTCCATAATGACCATATATTATATGGTCATGTTCAAAGCAGCCAGAGGGAAAACAAAGAAGAGAAAAAAACTAAACTTTCTCCCATTTCGCCGAACAATAGGGTTTGGAGACATTGTTAACAAGTAAAAAACGAGGGTCTGTCTCAGGACCAGAGTGAAAGGACGGGGGGTGGACACAGTTACAGAACAATACGACTCCCGGGACTTGTTAAAGGCACTGGAGGCTTAAACGGGGAGAGAAGCCGCACTATGGGACAATGACAAAACGGCTGAGTGGTGACATAAATCTAGCTTTAAAAAAAGAAAAGCCGCAAGACGTTTGTTTATTGAGGATTTCTGAGGCTGAGGTGAGAAAAATAGTTTGGTAAATGGGTCCAGACAGGGGACGAGAGGAGATGAAGAAGCTAAGAAGGCCTTGCAAAGTTTATGATCTTGTTATTTTCATATCAGATTTGGGGCCGTAATACATCCATCCATTTTCTTCCGCTTTATCCGGGGCCGGGTCGCGGGGGCAGCAGTCTCAGCAGAGATGCCCAGACTTCCCGATCCACGCACACCTCCTCCAGCTGTTCTGGGGGGACCCCGAGACGACACCAGGCCAGCTCGGAGACATAGTCCCACCAGCGTGTCCTGGGCCTTCCACGAGGCCTCCTCCCAATAGGACATGCCTGGAGCACCTCCCGAGGGAGGCGACCAGGAGGCATCCGGAACAGATGCCCTAGCCACCTCAGCTGCTCCTTTCGACGTGAAGGAGCAGCGACTCTACTCCGAGCTCCTCCCAGGTAACTGAGCTCCTCACCCGATCTCGGAGGGTGCGCCCAGCCACCCTGCGAAGGAAACTCATTTGGGCCGCTTGTATTCGCGATCTTGTCCTTTCGGTCATTACCCAAATCTCATGACCATAGGTGAGGGTGGGAACATAGATCGATCGGTAAATCGAGAGCTTTGCCTCAGACTCAGCTCCCTCTTGAGTCCGATACAGCGACCGCATCACTGCTGACGCCCCACCGACCCGTCTATCGATCTCACGCTCCATCCATCCCTCACCCGTGAACACAACCCCGAGATACTTGAACTCCTCCACTTGAGGCAAGGACTGCCCACCGACCTGAAGCGGGGAAGCCACCTTTTTCCGGTGGAGAACCATGGCCTCAGGTTTGGAGGTGCTGATCCTCATCCCGGCCGCTTCACACTCTTCTGTCCAAGGGCACCACGAGGGACACGGTCGAACGCTTTCTCCTGGTTGGGCGAACTCCCACAAACCCTCGAGCACCTGATGAAGGGTATAGAGCTGGTCCAGTGTTCCATGGCCAGGACGAAAACCGCATTGTTCCTCCTGGATCCGAGGTTCAACTATCGGCCGGATCCTCCTCTCCAGCACCCTTGAGTAGACCTTACCAGGGAGGCTGAGGAGTGTGATCCCTCTGTAATTGGAGCACACTCTCTTAAAGAGAGGGACCACCACCCCGGTCTGCCAATCCAGACCCGAGTTTTTGCCTCTGCAACCGCACGAGCTGCAGCACGCTTGGCCTGCCGGTACCTCTCAGCTGCCTCCGGAGTCCCACAAGCCAACAAGGCCAGATAGGACTCCTTCTTCAGCTTGACGGCATCCCTTACCTCCGGGCACCACCACCGGGTTCGGGGATTGCCGCCACAACAGGCACCAGAGACCTTACGGCCACAACTACGAGCAGCCGCATCGACAATGGAGGAGGAGAACATGGTCCACTCGGACTCCATGTCCCCTACCTCCCTCGGAATCTGGGTGAAGCTCTTCCGGAGGTGGGAGTTAAAGACCCTACTGACAGAGGGATCCACAAGACGTTCCCAACAGACCCTCACAACACGTTTGGGCCTGCCAGGTCTGACCGGCTTCTTCCCCTGCCAGCGGATCCAGCTCACCACCAGGTGGTGATCGGTTGACAGCTCAGCCCCTCTCTTCACCCGAGAGTCCGAGACACACGGCCGGAGATCAGATGACACAACTACAAAGTCGATCATCGACCTCCTGCCTAGGGTGTCCTGGTGCCACGTGCACTCATGGACATCCTTGTGCTCGAACATGGTGTTCGTTATGGACAAACCGTAACTAGCACAGAAGTCCAATAACAGAACACCACTCGGGTTCCGATCGGGGAGGCCGTTCTTCCCCATCACCCCCACCCAGGTCTCACTGTCGTTACCCACGTGGGCGTTGAAGTCCCCCAGTAGAACAATGGAGTCCCCAGCCGAAGCACCATCTAGTACCCCTCCCAGGGACTCCAAGAAGGCCAGGTACTCTGCACCGATGTTGGGCCCGTAGGCCGAGAGACCTGTCTCTGTTATGTCTCATGATATGTATTGTGTCAAATAGTCTCAGCCCTAATAGTGAGTGTGTGAAATTTGGAGTCGTGTCTTTAATAGTTTCTGAAGTAATTAGGAGTAAAACAAGTGCGGGTGTCAGGCGTTTGACAAGCTCTGACTACTCAATCGTTTGCCCAAAATGAATGACAGTTTCAGGGTTTGTCGTACACATTTAGTAAACCTGGGGCTAAACCGCAATTCCATTCAATCCATTCAAAAGCCTGTTGCGCCTGATGTATGATTGGAAAATGCTCATAATTTTAGTTTAGATGAGACAAAAACCGTACCTGCTTCTTGCACCACTTCAGCACACGCCATCTGTTTCTCAGGTATAAATAAGGATTAAATCTTCTATAATAACAATTATTGCTGGCCACAAATAAAAAATATATTACAATGATTCCATAATTCAGGCCTAACACAATAACTTCACAATAACAGCATCAGTCACTTCCTGGGCTTTACACATTGCAAATTAATATTTTTTTTAAAAATATGATCAGCCATTAAAAGTGATCCAACACTTTATTGTCACACTTTTGTGGCTTTTTTGTCACATTATTGCAGCGTGTTTGTGGCTGTTTTGCCAGGTTTTTTTTGGTCTTTTGTCACATTTTTAACGTTTGTTTTTGTCATTTTATAATCAGACTTTTGTAACTCTTTTGGGGCTTTATTTGACGCCGTTTTTGTTGCTCTTTTCGTCACATTACACTTTTTTGACACTTTATTGCCGCGTGTCTGTGGCTTTTTTGTCACTTTATTGTTGGTCTTTTGTTGATTTTTCATCACATTTTTAATACTTTGTCACTTTATTGTTGCACTTTTGTGTTTTTTTTTTGTCACTTTACGATTTTGACGGGTTAAGGGGTTTTAAACACAGACGTTGCGGCGCCAAAAAAAGTTCTATGTCTGTGTTTCCATCCAACACTGACACACTGCCCCCTTCTGGCCAGTGCTGTTAACGCGCCCTGTCAGTCCAAACCAATGCCTGAAAGTTTACAAAGCCCACTTTTCTAAAAATGTTTGCGCCCCCTAATGAAGCCCGTCCACTTGAGCTTAATTAGTGGCTGTGCTGGACATGACATTTCTTTGGATAAACACGGCGCTAATGATTTGAATCGACGGGGCGTTAAACCCTCCGCAGAGAGAGAGAGGGATTACGTGAGTGGAAGCAGGCGGTCGTTTCAGATCGGTCTCTTTTTAGAAAAAATGTCACAGTCTTTATCACAGCTCATTTAAAACGCTTTCAAATGTTTTCCTTTATTTATTTTGTCACGGTTGAGTAATAAGAAAACAAATCACTGCAAGTCGCTTCATTACCGACTTGAGTTTTCTGCGTCAAATATCGCAGACCAACGGTGCAGAACCTCCTTCTGATTTCAAAACCACTGTCATTATGTAAATATCGACACAGAAGTTTGTCACAGAAGCCCAGTCATTGTGTGACTTTAAGGCGAGAGACAGGCAGGTGAAATGGGAGAAAAACTAAATGTAGAGATATGTATTTGAAACTTTTGCTGTAGATTACACTAATATGAATATAAGAAAATGTAAAAATAAGTCATTTTATGCATTTATCCATATTTTCATATATTTGAGCCAGGTTTAGTTAGAAATAACTAATACATCTTGTTTTTTTAATAAGTGAAAAAGTTAGAATTTTTTTTTAAAGATTTTATGGGTCAAAGCTCAATAAATCAGGCAGGAATTAGATAATGCCAACAATCCCTCTGAAAAACAAATTCATTTTATTGTTAAGTCCAAGACTGGAAAGTTTGGAGTCTGTAGGAGCTACTTAAAGCAGCAATAAGTAACTTGTTTACCTTAATAAATCCTTTCCGTGGTCCCTCTGGGGGTAATACAAGTGTTAATGGGATGATTGGGGGGGTCTTTCATCTCCCCCTGGTGTCTCTGGCCAGAAAACCACAATTGCAACTTGACTGCCACCGGGTCGGAGCACCAATACACACTAATGCACTTGCACTGTGCGGTGTGTCCACACTTAGACCCGCTGCTATCACTTATCACTTAATATCACTTTATATCACATCTACACATCTGTAAATACAATCCCGCTGTTGTTCAATGTCAAATTGTTGTTGTCTTACCACACGTCACTTATTTATTTAATATTATTTATGCACGCCCCTATAGCCTTATAGTTTAAAGTTCTTTAGCTTATTTTTATCTTTTATCTTAACTCTGTGTTATATGTTTTATGTCGCACGTTTGCACCGAGAAAAATTCCTAGTTTGTGAACCTGTTCTCAAACCATGGCAATAAAACCTATTCTGATTCTGATTCTAATGGAATCACGAAGAAGAAGCTAACAGGCTAACGGGCAAAGCTAACTGTATTTACAGCCAAGTTTGAGTGAAAAAATGATCTCCACTGTGTAATTGGATGAACAATATCCCTCTGTCCCCTTTCTGTCAGTGTAGTATTTACTCTCACGGACGATTAATGAGTAAAAAAACGCAACATGCTACGACACCTGCAGTGGCGCTTATGGCCTCTAGGGGCATGAGTTACTGAGTTCTGCTTTAAGTGGAGATAACAGGTCGGCACCATAGATATATACAGTACAAGAGATAACTGGTGATCCATTCAGCCCTATTCATAGTAATGATCTGCATCTGTAGATTTCTTGCTGGCCGACACAAATTTATAAGTGAGTTTTGTCTTTTACGTCAATGGGGAAAACTAGAAATCTCAACATTGACCACTGCGTGAAAAATCAATGTTTTCATCTGCAACACTTATTTTGACACAGTTTGATGATGGGAAAAAGATAACTTTACCATATTTTCCAGACTATAAGTCGCACTTTTAGTTTTTACATTCAAATACAGAATTTCACACGCCGCTAGAGGGCGCTGCAGGCTAATCGAGCAGCAGACAGAAAGTTTGGAGCGAGCGGAAAGCGGAGGTTACTCTTACCACAATGAAGGAAACAAAACAAAGCTAATCACGGGCTAAAAGCTCGATGGCCACAGCTGGAGGAACGAGTTCGCAAATGAGAGCTTGAAAAACGTGCTGCCGGGAGAGGCTTGTCAACGGTGCAGTGACGCCTCCGTGCCCGGGTCGTTGCCAAGGCGATTGTTCAGAAGTGACACCGAGGATGAAGATTTCAGTGGATTTAGTGATTTGGAGTGAGATGGAGAGCTTGGTTTGTTCTTCATGCTATAGTTATCTAAACTGTTTATGTGACGTATACTACAGACTTATACTCCGGAGCGACTTATAGTCTGGAAAATACGGTAAATAGGCCTCCTTTTGGTTTTACCCAAAGCTTGTGAGAACAAACGGTGAGAGTATGAACACACACCGAGCGGCAAATTGAGAGCTACTCCCAAAAGTGTGCCATAATTTTTTTTTTTAATTAAACAATTAGAGTAATCCGTGTAGAAAATGCCCCGAGAGTCTGGATGTTGTAATTTTTTTCTCTATAGCACAAAATGAAGACTTACTGCGCCTCTTCTTCTCCAGCCGCTTCTGCCGCTTCTCTTCCCTCCTCCGGGCCTCCTCCACCTCCTGATGTTGTCTGCACTTGTGGAAGTTCTCCACCACGACGCCCACGAACATGTTCAGCACGAAGAAGCTCACGATCAGCAGGAAGGAGATGAAGTACAGCAGCATCCAGGGGCTATTGTTGATCACCGGCTGAAGGGCAGAGAGCAGCGTCAGAGCAACTCCCCAGCGTTACACAACCACAGCTACTGGAGACACTCTTCTCAAAGGAGCATCAACACTCCAGGGACGCCCAAAGAGATGGGACCTTTCAGTTATCACCAAAAAAACTAACATGTTATTGCGAGACAGAGTTCGCATTGATGTTACGAGCCTGTTGAATATTTCACTGCACTGACGACCAATTTAGAGGAGAACGTTTAGTCCAGGGAAAACTGTATATATGCCAAACAGTCTCTTTAATCTCAACGGGATATTCCTCATTAAATAAAAGGTTTGTCTCCAGCAGGTTAGACTACTGTAACGGCTGCTCACTGGCCTTTCTAAACGAGCTGTTAGAGCTGCAGAACATCCAGAACGCTGCTGCTCGAGTCCTGACAAGAACCAGGAAATACAACCATATTAGTCCAGTGCTCCGGTCCCTGCACTGGCTTCCTGTCACTCAGAGAATAGAATTTAAAACAGCTCTGCTTGTGTACAAGTCTTTTCATGGTTTAGCACCAAAGTCCATCTCTGACATGTTAGAGCCGTATGAACCATCTCGGGCCCTGAGAACTTCAGGGAGGGGTCTCCTGGTGGTTCCCAGAGTCAGGACTAAACACGGTGAGGCTAAAGCTAAAATCTGGAACAGTCTTCATGAGGATGTGAGACAGGCCTCAACTCTTTTTACCCGAGCAGATGAAAACTGAAAGTATTTTATCTGCACTCTTACCTTTTACTGGAATTGATTAATTTTTATGTTGATGTTTTAATGATTGATTTGATCTGTTTTCTTGTAATTTTATGCAACTGTGAAAGCACTTTGAAATTGCCTTGTGTATGAATTGTGCTCTACAAATAAACTTGCCTTGCCTTAAATAATATTGCAAATGAAGTTACCTGTTGGTCGATGGCCACTGCGTCCAGGCCGTGGTACATGATGTTGACCCATCCGTCTTTAGAGGCCAGAACGAACAGGGACATCAGAGCCTGCAGCAGAGAGGAAACAGAGATCCCGATAGTGGTTTAAGCAGATCCTTGTCTTAATCCAGGTTAACAAACATGTCATATGTACTGTATGTACTATACGGATCCACAGATACAAGTTTAAAGCTGCTCTCTGCTATGTCTTCTGAAATGTTTGTCGTCAGTAGGTGACAATGGGCTATATGCACAGTGACCCCACGTGATTCCCACCTGGACAGTAGCGTCGGTGCTGTCCTGTATCTTTTATATTAAATATTCGCAGGGTCCATACCATACCAACTTCATAAAGCACAAACAACAACAGGCCACACAACAGTGAAACGCAGATCAATCTGTGTTAAACGCCAGCGACAAAAGGTACGTTTTTAGGAGAGATTTAAAAACAGGTAGAGACTGGGCCTGTCTCATCTCTAATGGCAGCTGGTCCCACAGCCAAGGGCCAGCGACAGACAAGGCCCGATGTCCCCGGGTCCCACAGAAATAAAGTGATAGCTCAAGATTTGGTAAAGGACAGCGAGTTTTGAACGAGCCTGCGCAAAAAAGAATCCACTAGTAAGTAGTTTTAATTTCATATATTCATTATTTAAGATAAAAGCTCCTGCCTTGCGAGCACTGGCGTTTCCTTCGGGGCAGGATTCACAGCGAACATGATGTTTCTAACACGTATCAGAAACTCACAGTCCGTTATCAAATCCTGAGCTATCTCTTCATTTGTGTGGGACCCTGCTAATTTTGAATGTAAAAGATACGGGACGGGAAGTACTGACCGATCTTACTGTCCAGGAAGAAGTCACGTGGGGACATCGTGCATATACATATTGCCCATAGTGAACCCTGCTCTCCCCCCTCACCCACAGCCCTCACTTTACCTGCACATGCTGCGCTACAAACACACACAAATAAAGTCAAGCCATAATCAGGTCCAGATAGATATTTTTTCACAGCAAATTGATCATTAGAAGCAAAAAAAACTGTCAGTTGTTGCTAACGTTAGCATAGGAAGCTAACGTTTGCTTCCTGGTTAGCCTTGTCAGTTTTTTAAGTATTCATAGGCGTTTGAACCACTTTGTCTCTGTCTCTCTATTTAGTAGAAACATATATTTATAATTCAGCTCTTCTTAAAAGGAACAGGCCACCGTTTTTACATACTGAGATATGTTCTTACCTTAGCTTAGACGAGGCGTAATAACACCTTAGGAGCACTTTGCTGCGCGGACGTCGTGTGCTCCTAAGGTATTATTACGCCTCACAATATAGTACCACTTTTTATCCGCTTAGAAAATCGACATGTTTAATTTTGTGTGACTAGACTTGGATCGTGTAACTTTTCACGTAATTGTATTTAAATACGGAAAACATGGAACAGCTCGGTCGCTTCTAACTTCACCCCAGTTTGGAGCTAGACCTTTGCTGGGAGAGGCTAAACGCTAACAACATTAGCGTGACTGAGGGTACACACAAAGACCCGACAGGTACGCATCAACTCGTCTAAGCTCAGGTAAGAACAGATCTCAGTGTGGAAAAAATAGTGGACAGTGGAAATGGGAGAAAGTTTAGCTCAAAAAAAAATATCAACAAGTAAAGCCATACATATAAACCTGGCTCAATCTGTTATTTAGATTTTGTAACATAAACATAAAATGAAAGAAAATGGCAATACATTTTATTATTGTGATTATATTAGAAATCTACAGGAAAATTCAAATTGATGTCTTTACATTTATTTCCCCCCCCCCAATTCTCCTGCTGTCCATCCATCCATCCATTTTCACCCACTTGTCCGTTGCCGGGTCATGGGGGCAGCTGTTGGAGCTGCCCAAGTCACATAGCACCAGTCCCCTATGGCGCCCCCTGCAGGTGGTGGGTCGACGGAAGGACGGCCTCATGGTTCCAAACGGGCCTGTTGGTCTCTCATAGGGGGCCCATTCACACTCTCATTCATACACCAGTGTACACAGACACTGGAGGCAAGGAGGGTGAAGTGTCTTGCCCAAGGACACAACGACAATGTGCACCTTCAGGAGGCGGGATTCGAACCCCCCGACCTTCCGATCAGGAGACGACCCGCTCTACCATCTGCGCCACCGTCGCCCCTCCTGCTGTGTCTCGCCTCATTTCAAAACAAAAATATGTCACCTAACGCCTCTTCTTCCGTCAGACCCATCTCCATTTTAACTCAATCGTCGCCGTCACCTTTCTCCAGCTATTATGTTCACCACGCCATATACTGTACATCCACAAACACTTCTCACCTGCCCCAGATTGTCGAAATTATACTTGTGATGCACCCATCTGTAGTTGGCAGCCAGGCAGTCCGATTTATTGGTGATGTTTTTGACGTCGAAGCCCACACAGTAGTAGAATTTGCCTTTGAAAAGCTTTGGGAGAGAGGGGAAAAAAAGAAGGCAGAACAAAAGCAGGCGAGATAAATGACAACACTTGATAATTAGTCAAATCTGTGAGGCGTGTGAAAGGACTCAAACGCTCTGAAAGCATGTTTCAACTTGAGAGGGAGATGTTAATTTTCCATCAAAAGCAGACTTCAAAAACAGTGAGAGAAGGGTGGTAAAAATGAGATGACAGGATGTGGAGGGAGCGGAGTGAAACATAGAGGGAATTAGGAAAAAGGGAACTCGGATGAAGGGTTTATTTATCCTGAACGACACTCCAGCCCAACAACAAAGAGCACAGGTAAAACACAGGGGGGGTCGAGTTAAGCTTAAGTGAATCAGTTTATGAGGACAGTTTGGAACGTATCCTTGTTTTTCAATTAACCTAAACTGTTTTATCGTTAACCATATTTTTGTTCTACCCTTCGGGACTTCCTTTGTTCAATTTTATATTATTTGTCCAAAATAGAGTTTTAGTTTTTACCATCTTTTGTGACGCTTCTTGCACCTCTAGCATAGGCAGCTCCAAACACCAAACATGTTTTTATGGTATAGGTAAACTGGATCCATCCACCTTCTTCCACTTTACTCAGGGCCGAGTCGTGGGGGCAGCAGCTTGAGCAGAGAGTCCAGACTTCCCGATCCACAGACACCTCAGGTGCTGCAGTGGAGAGGGTGACCAGCACTAAGTTCCTGTGTGTGCACATCACAGAGAACCTTTCCTGGACCATGCACACTACAAAGTGTAGAAAAGTAATCAGCGTCTCTACTTTCTCCGCAAGTTAAGAAGAGCTAGAGTCCCAGCCTCTGTTATGTGCAACTTCTACAGAGGGACTATAGAGAGCATCCTGACCAGCTCCATCACTGTGTGGTTCTTCTACAGAGGCACTATAGAGAGCATCCTGACCAGCTCCATCACTGTGTGGTTCTTCTACAGAGGGACTATAGAGAGCATCCTGACCAGCTCCATCACTGTGTGGTTCTTCTACAGAGGGACTATAGAGAGCATCCTGACCAGCTCCATCACTGTGTGGCACGGCGCCAGCACTGCCTCCTGCCCAAGGAGCCTCCAGCGCATCGTGAGAGCAGCGGAGAAGATCTGTGGAGCTCCTCTCCCCTCCATTAAGGACATGTACTCCACCCGTCTCACCCGCAAAGCCGTCAGAATCACCAGGGACCCTACGCACCCATCACACAGTCTCTTCAGAGTAATGCCTTCAGGGAGGAGACTGCGGAATCTACGGGCCAGGTCCAGTCGCCTTAAGAACAGTTTCGTACACAGGGCCATCGGGAAGCTGAACTCCCTGCCCTCCCTCCCACCCCTCTTCCCCCACCCCCCACTCCACAATCAAGGATGAGAGAAATATAATTTAAAATCAGTCACATGGTTTGACAAATAAAACAATCTTGAATCTTGAATTGAATCTTGAACCTCCTCCAGCTGTTCTGGGGGGACGCCGAGGCGACACCAGGCCAGCTCGGAGACATAGTCCCACCAGCGTGTCCTGGGCCTTCCACGAGGCCTCCCCCAATAGGACATGGCGGTCAGGAGGCATCCGAAACAGATGCCTGAGCCACCTCAGCTGATCCTCTCGAGGTGAAGGAGCAGCGACTCTACTCCGAGCTCCTCCCGGGTAACTGAGCTCCTCACCCGATCTCGGAGGGTGCGCCCAGCCACCCTGCGAAGGAAACTCATTTTCCCGTCTATCTCACGCTCCATCCGTCCCTCACTCGTGAACAAGCCCCCGAGATACTTGAGTCCTCCACTTGAGGCGAGGACTCCCCACCGACCTGGAGAGGGACTCCCGACAGAGCGGCCAGCGCGGTCGGGGATCAAAACCAGGACCTTTTATCAGGTGAAGGAAGAGACTAACCGTGTCTGCTCGGTTTGTTTTCATGATTCTCCTTTTCACACACGGCTGTCAAACACAACACGTATACAACAAATAAACCATATCTGGCCCCTGCAGGCTTCTCTCTCCCCGCCGACTTGGCAACGCTGCTCTGCCCAGGCCCTGAGGCACAGACACAGCCAGTACATCGTGTGCCGTGAGCTCTTTGATGCCTGACATTGACCCGGCTAGACTGCTCCCCTCTATTTATCCTAAATGGGAGAGGAATCTGCAACAGCTCTTTTAGGCCCTCCTTCAGCCTGGAACCTTAGACCCGTCCTGACCTTCCACCCCCTTAGAGCGCCCATGTGTGCTGTAATAGGTACCACACGGTTTAGAAATGATGTTCCTTCACAGACCAGTCACCAGGGGCTGAGAAATAACGACACCGAGCTTCATCGGGAGGACTCGAACTCCAAAAGCGTGTCCCGACTTGAAAGAGAGATGTTAATTTTCCATCAAAGGCGACTTCAAAAGCCGAGTTAGAGCTGTGGAATAATGACAGGAGGAACGAAGGCTAAAGCGAGGTATGGAACTTTAACTCATCTGAGGGGTTTATGGGTTTGTGTGGCGATACGAGGCGGCTGATCGGACGAGCGTGACATGATGTTCACGTACCTGGACTCCGAGGATGCCGAAGATGATGAAGAAGGCGCAGCAGATCAGGACGATGTTTCCGATGGGTTTGAGAGACGTGATGAGAGTCTCCACCACCAGCTTCAGCCCGGGAGCCCGACTGATGACCCTGAAATATACGTAAGAGGTATAATCTATTTCTTTGCACTGCCAGATGTTTATGTGTTATATACCTGTAGTGTTGTTCTCACCTGAGTGGGCGGAGTGTCCGGAGCAGCCTGAGCACCCGCAGGACCCCGAGGATCTTGGCTCCTCCGGCCATCGACACCACGATGTCGATCAGAGAAACGAACACCAGGAAGCCATCCAGAATGTTCCAGCTGCTGCGGAGGTACGCCTTGTTCCCCACGTACAGGCCCATGGACACCACCTGCAGGCGCGGGGGGGAACAGCAACAGAGACATAAAGGAAATGTTCCATCATCTCTGACAAAGCACAAGACAAATACAGAGTGACCAAACTTGCCAAACACACAATAAATACACAGAACAGAAACAGGGCACAAATGTGAAAAAATCAGAAAAAATAAAAAATAAACACCCAAAATCCACGGACACACGGCTGGAATATCCTTTGGCTGATTCCGAAACCATTAAACTGTAGCCTCTAAGTGCTAACACTAGCAACTAATCCTTAACCTTTCATGGGGTCAACTGTTAGAACTCTATGCAGCCAGTGAACTAGAGCTTCAGCAGCATTTGCCAATTCCACCGTCCTTACCCAGGGGAAGGGGAAGTGACATCACCAACAGCTGCTGTTCTTCTTCTTTAAGGTTATTGGCGGACTGCAGGCCAAACAAAAGCGCATACCGACACCTACTGTATATTGTCCAACAACAACAGTGTCCAAATAAAGACATTTAAGGCGGAAAAAAAAAGAAACATCCAAATGATCCTTCACATTTCCCTTTATTTTATCTCAACAGCGGTTTCATAAAGCTACAGTATGCAGTTTCTACTAAATGAAAGCAAAAGCACAAAAGCACAAACTGCCTTAATTCAGGCCATTTACTGAGGCGGCTTAAAAACCATGTGACGGTGCTGTGGTGACGACAACATGTATTTGGTCACTTTTATAAAGTTTGGCTTGTGCAGAATCGTATTTTTTTATTATTATTTGTATTATTAAATGTGCACCTGTCAATCAACAGTGGTTGCGCGTGAATCAGTCGAGGGTGGGGGCGAGGGGGGTGGGGAGATTGGCGCAGTGGCGTATGGGATGGCACATAGCTCCTAATCGCCAGTGAGTTAGCATCAGAGGTCCCGATGCTAAAGTGGCTATAATAGTTAGCATACAGGCCACTTTCCCTAACTCCTTCCTAACCGACAGCCCAATTCGGACGCTTCTTATCATGGCGGACACTGACGCACATCCGGTTTGGCGTAGGACCTCTCACCAATTTACTGGTTTCGGATGGAGCGTTTGTCTTTTACATGTTTACAGAGCGTGCTCCTCTGATGAGGCCGAATCGCCCCATTCTCCCTCTCGATTTGAGATTTTGCCAATAAAAAACAAAACATGGCACACACTTTTTCAAGTGACCTTCATGTTCCTTCACTTGAACTGCAGCATTGTATTTGGAAATTGGCCCATATGAACAGCTTTCCTCCTCTGCCATCAGAATCATCTGAATAACCTGCCGTTTACAGTAATATATTATAATGTAAACGTGGCAGTCCATGGGAGTGGATTCTTTGTTGTGATATTGGGCTATTTTTTCTTAACCCTGCTGCTGAAAGACACACATTAAGAGAAAAACTAATTCCCCAAATATTTGAACTGCTGTAAGTCTCCGTCCTCCGTTCTGCTTTCATAATTAACCACGCTCCCGTCCCGCTAACGAACGCCCCGAAAGCAGCGCGGTCTTTGAGCACATCTTCCACACCGAGGTTAAAGAAAAGATAAAAAAAACTCCACGAGACGAGGAGGAGGCGGCGGAACGATCGACTCGTCTCCCTCGCGACAGATCCAGTGGGAGGAAGAAGAACGAGCCAAAAGTCAGCGCCACCACGGCAAACTTCAAAAACCAAAATAAGTCACAAAGAGTTTAATATGAAACTGAGCCGGAAAAAAGACGGTGCTGCTCCGAGGAAAAGGCACGAAACATGTTAGAAAAGTGCTGTATTTCAAAGACAGTCGTTCAATTGGTTTCAGGGTCAGTTTGGTGGAAAAAAGCCAAAAGAAAAACGCTTTTTAGATTTATGAAAATGTGTAGTGTTACTTTTAAACCTGCTTTACTGAGACGCCCCGCAGAACTTTACAGAAAAGACATTTTTCCACGAGCTTTAATAGTAATGACTCGACTTAAGCTTAACCTTCATATGACAGAACAAAAAACACTGCTTTAACCTCTAAACCCCCGCCTTAACCCAGTGCATTTCCCCCAATTCAGTTTCACCCAAATCCAAGGTCACAGCCTATAGCCCCGTGTAGCGCTTCATTTGAAAGCTAAAACCTGCAAAAATCATCTAAAAGGATCTTTTTTGTCGCGTTGCGTTTTCGTCACACATTTTTTCATCACTCATTTTTTTGGCACGCATTTTTTTGTCACATTTTTCCATCACACATTTTTTCGTCACACATTTTTTCATCACGCATTTTTTTGTCACGCATTTTTTCCAACACAATTTTTTTTCACCACATTTTTTCGTCACACACTTTTGTCACTTTTTTGTCGCTTCCTCGTCACGTTTTGGTAATTTTTATCGCTTTTGTGCTGCGTTTTCGTCACACATTGTTGCCACCTTTTCAATGCTTTTTTGTCACGTTCTGGTCGCTCTTGTGTTAAAAAACACAAGAAAAAAGTGACAAAAAATAACAAAAGAGCAAAAAAAATAAATGTTATAAAAGAAAAAGTGATGCAAAAGAAAAAAAGAGCCATAAAAAAAACAAAATAGAGACAAAAAAGCGAAAGAAGACGAAAACACAACTAAAAAGCATAAAAAATATGACAATGCAACAAAAAAGTCACTCAGTTTTGTAGGTCTTAGCTTTCAAATGAAGTGTTACTCTGGCCTACAGGCCGTAAGCTCCACTGGAGAAGCTTTTAGATTTGACTGAACTGGAGAAAATGCGCTCGTTTTAAGAGGTTAAAATGTTTTCGTCACACATTTTTTTCACTTTTTTTTTTTTTTGCATTTTTGTCACAAATTGTTCTCACTTTTTCCAACGCCTTTTTGTCATTTTTATCGCTTTTTTTGCTGCGTTTTCGTCACACATTGTTGTCACTGTTCCATCACGTTTTCGTCACACATTTTTATCGCTTTTTTGTCATTTTTATCACATTTTTGCCACTTTTCCAACGCTTTTTGCATGTTGACACCTTTTTCAGGAAGCTTTTAGATTTGGGTAAAGCCAAACTGGAGAAAATGTGCGCGGTCCCGGTGGGGGTTAAGAGGTTAACAGTATTTAAAAGCTGCCCATGCAAAGCCTCTCTTCTCCATTGTAACACGTCCTATTCATTGATGTCGACAGGCGCCGTGTGTCCTTGTGTCCATGCGGCGTCCCGGGGCCTCGTGGCTGAGGCCTGATCAAACCCACCCTAATGAAACATGAGGCGCGACGGGGAACTCTCTCAGGAGGCGGTCAATCAAAGATGGCCGCCCTGTCGGAGCAGCTGTGAGTGTGAGCAGACAGTTCTTATTGTCCTCTACATGGTTGTCCTGATGAAACCTGCTGTCCAGCGCACAGTTCCTCACCTCCGACATACACGCGCTGTGGTCAACGTTGAGTCGGGTTTCTCAAACAGGGGAGCGAGACATAAACATGACGTATTTCCCAGCATTTTAAGGCCCTTTGAACTCAGCAGGCGGCAGCAGGTGCAGTGTTATAGCCCGCAGAGTGACGGACACATGCTATGTTGCACCCGGAGCACATGGCTACTTAACCTCTTACCCCCAGCCTTAACCACGTGTATTTTCTCCAGTTTTACATTTTTGTCGATACCGATACTTTCTTCGATACCTATACTAAATTAAACACTTTCCAAGATTTTATTTGTTCTCTAATTTTTTAACAAATCTTTTCAAGTTCGTTTTGTTTTTTTTAAACATTTTCCCCCCTAAATTTCCCCCAATTTTCCAAAAAATTTAATTTAATCCCTCTCTGTTTTTTTTTTTAGTTTTCTTTCTTTAAATTTTGTCCCAAATGTTCTGTTTCCCCCCCCCCCAAATCCCCCCCCCCTTGTTTATTTCCCTTAATTTGTTCAATATTTTCCAAATTTCCCCCTTTTTAAAATTTTTTTTAAACTTGTGTCTCGCTTCATTTCTTTTTATGACCAACAGCATCAAACCTTGGATATAAAGATGTTATATTTTTTCCGTACCTGCTCTGCTTTCGATACTCTTACTTTTCCTTAATACCAGTACTACCTAAACCTTTTTTCCCCGATACCACACTGGTCTTGTTTAACTGTACCCAGCCCTAGTCAGGAAAAATCTAAAGACTGATTTCCCACCGAGATCTTGTATTGATGGAGAGTTGGACCAATGGGATGAAGATCTGGAGCTTCCTGAACCGCTCTTTCACACATCGGTGTATTTTTTATTTATTTTTTGGCCAGGCCGTGCATTCCCTTAAACCGTTCCTTGTCGACTTTAAACATGTGAACCCCTCATGGACGTGTGTACAAAGCACTTCCAAATCCAGAGCGGAGACTGGAGCCAGGGTCGGTGTCTGGAGAGGAGCCGACAGCTGTGCCCTCGAGAAGAGCCAAGAGTCCGGTGAGCGCCAACGCCACAGTGAGCCAGGGCCGCCTGACTGAGCGCCGGCGGCCCTGGACCAAAGGAAACGTGTGTTTGATAAATGCACCTTTTGTCCCCAATGTACCTCAAAGCCTCTGACTGGAGGTGAGTAGAACGCCTCGTTTGAAAGCTTTTTCCTCACACTCTTTTGTCACTTATTTTTTTGCATTTTTGTCAAACGTTGGTCTCAATTTTTGGCACTTTTTTCAAGAAGCTTTTATATTTGGGTAAAGCCAAACCGGAGGGAATGCGGTCGGTTCAGGTGGGGAGTGAAGGGGTTAAGTCAAGATCTTCCTAATTTCATTTGCCGGACTACAATCATAAAAGATCAGACGCAGGCTGCAAGTCATTCACTTAAAATTTAAATAAAAATAACTTTTAGTTTAGTTTTAGTTTATTTGTTTATTTGAGCAGTATACATTGTGCTCAAAAGGAGTGGGGAGTTACTTTTATGTTATAAAGGTACATTAATAGATATTATACTCCCAGATCTTGATACTTCCCAGTTGTCATTACCATCCTCAGTATAATTTTAATTTGGGTTTAATTATCATCATTATCATTATTATTAATATTTATTTATTTAATTGAGTTATGTGTGAAGTATGCTGTAGCCCTGCACAGTGTGGTGCATTAAAAAGCCAGAGTGTAGAGCGGGCCAGTTGAAGAGGGCAGTAGCTCCAGATCAACAAACCCCCACACAGCCGCCCTAACAGCTGATTTTGTAGATGATGTTCCTATGCTGAGTGGTGCATTAAAGGCCAAGGTTTTGAGCCCGTTGGGAGGATTCCTCTCAACATATCCATAACCTGCCTGCCCTACTTCTCTTTTCTTCATTAACTTGCAGCTTTGCTGAAACAAAACTATGATTATTACTTACAACAGTTGTTTTCCATCAAACTAAGTCATAATTACAAAAGGATAAAAAACAACAACTGTCATATGCACTTTTATTGGAGTAGTATTTGACCTGTAGTATCTGTACTTTTACTCAAGTCATGAAATCAGGGCCTGGTGACAAACTGCAGGATAAAAATAACACAACAAGTCTCCATACTGTGTTGAACGCTCCGCCCACACTAAACCCACACTCGTCTCTCCGCGCTGAAGAGTCCTGTCGGTGTTGAGAGAAAGTGATTTTTCTCGAGTGTCTCGAGCACTAATTGGATTAACCAGACTCTCAGTCTCTCCCTCCCACACTCGCTCATGTACCTAAACAACCAGGAACTCTTCAAATGCCACATAATGAGGCCGCGCCGAAGATCTGACTCCGGCTCGATGTTTAAACGACGGCTTCATGGACTCACGACACAGTGGCATTCTGTATCAGGTAGTTTGTGCTCAGAGTTCAATCCATGGAATCCATTTGTCACATTTGTATCTCTTAAAAAACAAACAGGAAACTTTAGTATTTTTAATGAAAAACCTGTTTTGTGTTCAAAGGTAGGATATGCAGGTCTTTTTATAGTAAATAACGGGAACCTTCTCCAATCATAAAAGTAACTCCCGGTAATCATGGGTAAAAATCTGAAAGAAATATATTATTGATCACATTTTGTTACTTGCTTTGTGCATCGTACATGAAACGAGATTGTTGTTGTAGTTGTGCTTTGTTTTAATTAATTATATAAACAGTTGAAATATTGTTTTGTAAGTTTGTAAGTTGGTCTGTGCGAATGTAGCTGCTGAAATGTTTCAAATTCTCTTTGATGTTTTGTTCCTTCAGTTCCATTGTGTGAAATGTTCTTTTTTAATTTATTGCACTTGGGGCTCATAAGCTTCTTGCTTCAGCCCACTCCTTTTGAGCAGAATGTAAACTGCTCAAATAAACAAATAAACTAAACTAAACTAATCATATTCGTTTTCGTGATAACAAAAGAAATGTTGATTTATTAACATTTCTATAAACATTTTCACATGATGTAAAAGGTGTTTTGTTTCTCAATACAATCAATCAGTCAGAAATGACACTCGGAGTCGCTCGCTCAGGAAGTGGCGGTGGGCGCCGCCATCTTGTATTCATAGCTTTCCAATGAGTGGCAGGTTCACATCGTGAAACTTGTGTCCTCGCATAATGTCCCACCACTAAAAGCATTTTCTTTTGGAAACAATCGGCCAAATGTATTACGTAAATGTAGTGATGTGTAATTGTAATTGTAGAGCACAATTCATACACAAGGCAACTCAAAGTTCTTCACAGTTGCATGAAATTGCAAGAAAGCAGATACAATACTTTCAGTTTTCATCTGCTCGGGTAAAAAGAGCTGTTTTCAGCCTGGATTTGAACATTGTCAGAGTTGAGGCCTGTCTCACATCCTCATGAAGACTGTTCCAGATTTTAGCTGCATGAAACTGAAACGCAGCCTCACCGTGTTTAGTCCTGACTCTGGGAACCACCAGGAGACCCCTCCCTGAAGTTCTCAGGGCCCGAGATGGTTCATACGGCTCTAACATGTCAGAGATGGACTTTGGTGCTAAACCATGAAGAGACTTGTACACAAGCAGAGCTGTTTTAAATTCTATTCTCTGAGTGACAGGAAGCCAGTGCAGGGACCGGAGCACTGGACTAATATGGTCGTATTTCCTGGTTCTTGTCAGGACTCGAGCAGCAGCGTTCTGGATGTTCTGCAGCTCTAACAGCTCGTTTAGAAAGGCCAGTGAGCAGCCGTTACAGTCGTCTAACCTGCTGGAGACAAACGCATGGATGAGTGTCTCCAAGTCTGGTTTTGACACTGTTCCTCTGATCTTAACGTTTTTCAGACGGTAAAAAGCTGATGATGTCATTGCTTTGATGTGGCTGTTTAAGTTCAGCTCTAAACCCATAAATATAAAGCTAAACATTATGCAATTGGGCCATTTTTGCAATCATTTTTTTCCTTACGTCTACAGGAACATGTCTACAATAAAATGATCATCCATTTCCTGTTATTCAGTATGCATAGTGAAGGAGGTGTCAAAGATTGTTCAGCTCCTGCTCAATCGCTGACTCAAACCCAAAGTGACGCTCGGTTTTGGATACGTGTGATATTTGCAGTAATGAACGGCCCGTTGCTCATTTTCTCCTCTCGCCGGTTTCGTCTCACGCTTCACTCACTCGCTGCTTTACAAATATTGAATCGCCGTTTCTGCTTTTCCCGGCTGTGTTTTCTTAAAAAAAAAAAAAAAAAAAAAAGCAATTGGATCTATTTTACAAATCTGTCAGAAGTGAAACGGGAAAGCGCTCTGTGGAGAATACTCGATAGATTTTCCACTCGAGATCAGAAAATGAGCACAAATGTAGTTTCTGCAACGAAGAGGAGGATTTTATCACAAAACCAGCTCCAAGTTCATTTATGGAAAGGAACAAGTCATGAGTTTAGCATTTCTGCTGACTAAAACTGAATTAAAAGTTTTTTAAAAGTGGGTATTAGGCTTTGGGAAAGTATTTGGTAATAATATCAAACACATCTTTATCACAATCTTACAAAACTGCAGAAACTAAATATCCAGTAGTTTCACTTCCTGGTTTCTCAAGCGATGTTACTCTATTCTCCTCCCACTCCTCTCTTCTCGCTCCCCTTCGCTGTGCAACTGTTTCAATAAAGAGAGCAATAAAATAGTCTGTGTGGTAGTAGTGAAGCTGTGGCGAGTGTTTTTACTCCGCGATGAGAGGGTTAAGCCAGGGATGGAGATGTGAGGAAAGCACTTCCTGGATATGTAGGAGCTCAGGAGGAGCTTTTCAGGAGCTGCGAAGACCAGCCCCGTATATAACTCTCCCTTTAACGAGACTGAAACCATGACCCAACTCTGTCGTCTGTGGGTGCGACTTATATATCAAAATATATAATTTCACATTGTGTTATTTTCACACTGACAGCTGCTAGAGGGCGCTCTAGGCTTGTGTATCAATATCTGTTACTCCTGCACGGTTGTACAATGACAAATAAGCACTTACTTACTGTACCACTGAAAATAAAATAAACAACAGTAAAGTTTGGAGGGAGCGAGAAACTTGTGAGGGACTTTCGAAAAGCAATGATGAAAACAAAACGAGCTAATCGCCGGCTAAAAGCTAGATGGCCACAGCTAGAGGAACGAGTTTGCAAATGGTTGCTTGAATAATGTGATGCAGGGAGAGGCTTGTGCAGTTGCTCCTCACTGATCAGGTAGTGACCAAGGCTGGTGCGACTTATACTCCAGTGCGACTTATAGTCTGAGAAATACGGTACCATTGAGAATGAATGAGAGAGAGTTGGTATTAACCATATGCGGTGCAAAAATAGGTAATTCTCTGGCGGGCCAATGGAATTGTTCCGACAGGCCAAATTTGGCCCGCGGGCCCCACTTTGGGCACCTCTGGTCTAAACGATTAGTTTAGTTTTAGTTTTGTTTATTTGAACAGTATACATTTCTATTTTTACAAAATTCACATTATTATGGCTCAAAGGGGTTAGGCCTAAGCACATATTCAAATGAACATTGGCTTTTCACGGTGATACAATATTCTATTCTTTGAGTAGAAATGGCATCTACATCAAAGAAAATAACAAGTCTGAACCCAGGGCCTTTTTAATGGTTCAAGTGTAGTTTCCCCCAGAACCTGCTCTGTCCCTTCAGCTTCAGTCTTTCCTCTTTCACTCCTCGCTGCTGCGAGCACCGGCTCCACAGAACAATACATGATGAAAACGTTCAGTGCATTTGAGCTCATGTTTGCTGATGTACTTCCTTCTGTCTGTTGTATGAACGGGCCGTGAAGTCTCCCCGAGCATCGCTCCGTGTGACGTATCATCGTTTGCATTGGCTCACATTTCCTCCTCTTTCTCATCGTTCTCCTCTTTCTCATCGTTCTCATTGAATACTGCATTATGAAAACAGCGATGCAAATACTGTATAACGCCGTTCAGTCCCAATGGCCTCAATGTGGCGCCTCTCGGAGACTGGACGCAGCTCACATTCATACTTACAAACCTCGAGCAAGTGCCTGTCCATGATCAAGCAACATAATAATAACCAGGACCATTCAGCCACTGCAACTAAACAAGATCTAAAACCCAGGACTCAAGTATAATTATGAGGATGGAAAAACAAAAGTATATTACTATGATGGACTTCTGTGTTTCCCATTGTATTGTAAAGCTATTGAAAGGAGTGGAGAGAAGAAAAGTCTGCTTTAGTCAATCTCAAACTCCTACAGTGAGGAGAGACGGGGGAGCGATTCAGAAATAATTGATGAGACTTTAACTGGGACATATTGGAGATATTCATTTAAGCGCATTAGTCCTTCCAGGCAAATTCGAGTGATTAAGTCTCTTCACGTGAAGTGATTCAGAGCTAATAGTTTCTGCCACAGACTGATGGATCGTTCTGCAGGGCCTGGTGAAAAAAAAAAAAAAAAAACTCCACCTGGATTTCCCACAAACGAGAGCTCTTTTCACCACATTACCCTAAAGATTTGTTACCAATTTGGATATATTTAAATGTACAAATTGGACACAACGGGCAGCTTTTGAGCAAATATTTATGTAAAAATAAAAGAAAATGTGCAGAAAAATGCAGTGGAGTGTGTTTTTGACGATGAATTTTCACGGAACTTATGAAGGAAATAAAGTCGATCAGAGCGCGCAAAGTCAAGTCTAAATCGGGTCCATATTCACAGCAGATTGTTCAGTAGAAACAAAGGAACAGAAGTCGTAGCTTGCACTAGCTAGCGTTAGCATTAGCACGATGCTAACATGAAGCATCCTGTTAGTATTCTCCGCTATTTATATATTTATGGGCTGTTGAACCACTTTTCTCCACTCCATGTCTTTGTATGTTTATTTAGTAGAAAACTATATTCACAATTCAGCATTTGTTAAAGTCGTTTTTGAATAATTAGAGAAAGTTTAGATGTTTCTCCAAATTGTTTTCCCCCTAACTGTTTTCAAACATGACCATATACAGTATGGGCGATTCCTGCGATGCCGTCTGTATCTACACATGGCTGTTGTAATGCATTGGAACAAATGGCAAATCTGGCGGCCATCTTGTGATTGGCCCTTTTAACCCAGTGCGATGTAATCAGATGGGAAACACCACTTATTTCCTTGATACTGTTTTAGTCTATTTGTAGTTATTTCATGACTCTTTGATAACTGTGACTGACCTCATGTTATGTCCCTCAGTTTTTCAAATGTTATACACTTTAGTTTAGTTAAGTTTATTTGTCACACACACTAATATACATATTTTCTTTTGTACCATCCAGTTGCAAAAACAACAACAACTTAGACAAGACACAATATATACTACTACGGAAGGAGGTGCTAGGAGTCAGATTTATGAAGCAGTCTAATGGCCTCAGTACTGAAGCTTCCCCCCATCATGGATTTGAGTCTTCAGAAGGCGTTATCGCCTCCCCAGGATCTTCTCGACCCTGCGTCGGCAATGAACATTAACGAGAAGGAGAGAGCGCCCCCGCTCCTGAGACGTTAGCTACATTTGTTCAGGGATTTTCCGCTGTCCTCATTCAGTTCTAATTGTATCAAATATAACATTAGTTTCCCACTTTAAAACTGTATTCCTGTACTTTTTAACAGTACATGACATATTTATTGAACATGTGCCAGTACAGTGAATGCTAACACTGGACCCTGGGAATGAATGGAGAAAACAAAGCTAATACGGCTAAACTCGAAACATTTCAAAGAAATGACCTGATCCTGACTGAGATACGAGACTTAGAAATAATAAACTAATCACAAACAATGAGTGTATCACATTCTGCTGTTGAATCGATGAAAATGTTGCTCCTGATTTTGCATAGGTTGCTATAGGAGTTAGCCTCACCAGCCAGTCACAAGATGGCCGCCACGTTTGCCAGGTCAACGAAGACTCCGATCTAGAGTTTCAATAAAATTCAGAGACTTCACGCACGGCCCAGTTCACACACAGTCAATTTGTGGCAAACTTTTGCGTCATGTAGTGTTCTCTGATGAAAACGGTGAAACTCAGGGCCTGGAGGGAGGGGGCACCAACTATGAAACTGTTACAGCTAAACTCAGTTAATTTAAATCAACACGTACTTTTGGTGTCAGTAATCGACAGCAAAGGTTTAGATAATCGTATAATGAAGCTAATGAGAAGAGCATCAGTCTCTTCAGCCTCCAGACAAATCTCTCTCCAACACTCACCCCCCACTTGCTCCATCATTCCTCTTCCATCTCAGCCTCTAATCGACTGTTCCTCTTCATCATTCCTCCATTCCTCTGATAGAGTTTTATTGATTGGTTTATCACGGCAGATAATAAAAATAAACGTCAAACTGAATACAGATTGGACGTTAGGCAGATCTGTCTCTTCTCGTTTATTCATTTCTCCTTCTACAATACGGCGACTGTACAAACCCGTTATAGGAACACAGAGCTAAGTTTAACAAACTGTCTATTGTGGGGTTTCAGAGGAAGAGCACAAGGGCGTTCGAAAATAAACGGTCAGGGCGTTTCGATCCGAGTAACTAAACTTTCGCGCTCCACTGTATCGGGGAAGTTTGTGGAGCCCCCCCTTCTTTACAGAGCGCACTGACGGATTTGGAGTATTGGATTATGTGAAACTAAAGGAGCGGAGTTGTGCAAAAAAAAAAATCAATGGAGATGTTTAAAAACAGCACAAACAACAGCTCCAAGGTCGAGGCAGGAACCAGAGCCACGGCAGAAGGATGAGGTGAGACGTCAGAATATTACAGGTGAATCTATATTTCTCACTCTCAAAATAAAACAACAGCGGAATCTGAAACTACACAGGCAGCAGAGGATCTAAATATTTAGTAGGACAACATTTTCTTTGGAATAACTTCACCAAAGAAGAAGAACAAAGTGAGAAGGGATCTCAAATACACATCTATTTTTTTATATAATGCCAAATCTAATATGGGGAAATCAAGAAGTCACAGCAAAAGAAGAGCCGCAGTATGAACGGAGAATGACTGGATTATAGGCTTATGGGACCACCAGAGGTTATGCTAAAGTGGCTATGATAGTTAGCATTGAGGCTCCTTTCCTTCACTCCTTCCTAACTGACAGCCCAATTCGGAGACTTCTTATCATGGCGGACGCTGACGCACATCTGGTTTGACCTCTTACCAATCTGCTCGTTTCTGAAGGGGCCACAGTTTCCCTAGGAGCTGTCAGAAGCACAGCTGCATTCATCTGCGCCAACCAACCCTTCCACCACCAACCAGCCCAACCAGCTTAGCTTCAGATATCTGACAGGATCAGGCATTCAAGGGAGATCAAAACCTAGGTCTAAAAAGCGATTAGATCAAATATTAGTCTAAACAACAGTGCAGGCACCAACCATTATGCCACACACTCAAGTTTCTACTGAAAAAAGTAGCCTTTTAGAAAACCCGAAAGTCCATTGGAGAGTTTTGTGATAAGTACTGTGTTTTTACCTTGACGGTCATCTCGGCGACAAAGATGGCGGTGAAGATGTAGTTGGACATGGTCAGAAGCAGACGCTCCTGAAAACCAAACAACACACTTTTTACAAAGGACAAAAGATTAAAATTAAAAACACAAGGGATATATTCTCTGTTTGAATAAATCACTCTTCTGCACCCAAAGAAATCGGAAGCTGTCATTTATTTTTAATAAAGTTAACTTTTCTATTACACTTTTCCTTCAAAAAGTCAGTGAAATGTTTAGAATTTAGAGATAATTTACATTTACACATACATTGGGCAAAAAAAGCTTAAATAAAAGGGATTTAAAAGTGCTTGAAGTATTGGAAATTGTGATTATTTTGAGTAGGTTTGGACAACACTGCCAGTCACCACAATAAAAACACTCTCATGCTCCCTGATCGACTCTTGAATCCTGGCATTGTCATCTTGGAATATGCCCGTGCATCATGGAAGAAGTATGACTGTGACTTATTTCAAGTGTTTTTTGTCTTATTTTAAAGGTGCACTATGCAACAATTCATGTAAACAAAAAAACTTTCAATGACCCAGTGGCTTTACTTTCCATCCCGGTGGCTCCCATGACGCTGCATTATTTCAGGGGTTTTTTAGGGTTTCTGGTAGGTTTTCGGAATAGAAAATGTATGCGTAACCATGGATACGGTCCAATCAGCAGTGAAAACCTACAAAACAATTGATCCTGGAGTGTCGGGATGGTAAGTTAAGGCGCCGTGCTAACCACCCGAGCGTCCGCAGGGTCACTGAAAGGTCCAATACGTATTAATGTAAACTTTTTTTTCACATAAAAAGTTGCATAGTGCACCTTTAAGCGATGCTTGTTCCACAGGCAATCTTAATTCAAAATCAGCATATATTCGAGCACATTTTCATCCATTTACAGTATCTACACATTGTTGGCCCATCTTAAGCTCCACGTGAGACTTTGTGCCAGGAGCTGGAGGGTTGTGGAGACTGTGAGAACATCATGCAGGCCCCACATGCCAATCTGTGCCAACCACTGTGCCACGGCGGGGAGGTGTGGGCGCGGAGTCACTCACCAGGCTGCCCTGCAGGATCCGCGGCCTCTCCAGAGCCACCGTGATGCAGTTGAGGAAGATGAAGACCAGAACGATGTAGTCGAAGAGTTTGTGAGCGATGATGGACTGACACATCTGACGAAACCTGAAACACAAGACCAGAGCAATTTACGAGGCAGCCACAAGGGGGCAGCAAGAACAGTACGTGCAATAACAATGGTTCTTACCACATATGAATCCCTTTTAATGGTGAAATATCCTGCTAAATCAATCCATTATGTCCACTTTAAAGCATTTAAACACGTTCTGTTCACAGCCCTAAATTTTGCTAAATGTTCTGCACCCACCGCTCCTTCTCTCCTTTTACAGCATAAATTGAGCTCATTGTAAACTCTAAATAGCTAATCACCCTTTTATTTATTTACTTTCGGCAGAACGATTATTTCTCACGGCGGTTTTGTCACAAACGCCAACACCTGCTACACCCCCCGACATATTTACACGTCTCAGTTAATTAGTGTGCACATAAATTTGACAAACCGTGCCAGGAAGTCACAACTCTCTTGTTCTCTACGTTTGGCCCATCCAAGCGGGACGTTTACATCCAGTTTCATCGTGAGTTTTTAATATTTCGGTTTTGTCTTTGATCGTATAACTCAGGCTCATCTGGTTTTCCCCTGTCGAACATTCATAATGGAAACCCTTGTGGAAAACCAAAACCAAGAGGCTCTCGGTGAACCCCATCCCCTCCACTCTCTCCCTCCAGTCCCGGCTTTAACCTCCCCCCAGTGCGCCCTGGTCCACGTCGGTGCAAAGACAGACTCAGGCTGAGTAAAGCATGGGGTCTACAACCTTTTTTTTTTTTTATCTGGCAACAAAAACGTCAGAGAGCTCCTTGTGCTTCAAAGACACTCGAGTAAAAAGCAACTTTTGGCGAGTTCACCCTGGAGAGTTCGCCGCCACGATGACATTTCAAAGGAAATCACTTCAGTCTTGTCCTTTTTACTTTACTATTCTGACCCAAATGTTTGCAGATTGTGTTCAGCATGTTCAGAACAAAAAGAGAATCGTGATTAGTCGGGGAGTTGTTGAATGCTGACATCAGCGTCGTCCGGCTCCGTCTCAAAGAAAACCTGTAGCTCTCCGGTTGACGACAGAGAGACAATGAGAACTTTGTTGTAGAAGGTCGATTAGAGTGTAACCCGAGCTTCATTATAATATCACAACATTTCACAGCCGGGGAAAAGGGCGATCTGTTAAAGGCAGTGAAATGTCACACTGCGCTCAGAAACCCTTCATAATAACACACTGTGGGAGAGCGAGAAAACGGCTGATATTTCTCACAGAAAACCTGGAGGTGGAGGTTATTGGTTCATATTTGCTCATAGAGAAGGAGTGAAGGGAATGGATTTGGCCAGAAGTCTGAGGCTCAGTTTTCTCTGCTCCGTTATGAGGCGAGCAGTTTGTATTTACATAGAGTCTTCCCTCTCCCCAGACGCCTCAACTTCTCCAAAGGGGAAATCAACATGTTCCCAGGCCCGATGTCCCAGTATTATATAAACCTGTTCCAAACACAATCGTCATCTTTGCTTGTTTAATAAAGTTGTATTTAATCTACTCTGAGGTTGTGGTCTTTGTGAGCGGCAGCAGTTAGCACTTGTGTTTCACACCTAGAGGGTCCCGGGTTCGATTCCCGGATAGAGCCTTTCTGTGGAGTTTGTATGTTTTCCTCGTGTTTTGCCGACCCGACCCGAACCCGCACACATTAAGAAACAGCGGCATGAGTCACGCTGCAGCTGCTGTCACTCAAACGGGAGCGCGGGTTTACGGTGGAGAATTAGCACTTGATGCTTTGTTTTGCTACTGCGCCGCTGAGGAACCTTTGAAATCGCTCTCATCAGGAAGCGAGAAGCAGAAACTATCATGGGGCTTCACTTCTGCCACGTCATGGACAACGCTTTCTGTCAAACTGGATTTTGGACTAAAGTAGAGCCGCCACAAGAAAGATGCTGTGTCTTTGTTATTATAGTTTTGCCTTGCTTCATGTTGTAGCGGTGATTAAAGTCATAAAGAAGAGATAGGCTAGGCTACAAAACATGCTAATGATACGTTTATCCCGTAAAACTAAACTGCAACAAAACACAGCCGACTTTGTCTGGCATTTATGGATAAGAATGCACTGTATGTCGTTAGCACACAATGTACGTCTCCACATTGTCATCTTCATCTCGTCTCTGAACTCAGACGACTCTGATCATCTCAGAGTTTACATGTTGTAAATACCATAGTGTGACCAGATGTCCCACACATTCCTCCAAAACCATTCATTTGTCCCAGTTTCACACAGGATCTGTCCCCAAGTGTCCCAGTTTTTGGCCAATATGATCCACAAAGTAACAAACTGCGCTTGAAAATTCATGTCTTTGGGCCATGCAAATGTAGGAACCAATAAAAAATATCAAGTCTCTCATGTTAATGCTGACTGCTGCATGGTGTAAGCTATTAAAAAGCAGATTTACCATTTAGCGTGGGAAAAACAGTCAATAAATGGCTCCCTGGTTGACCACGCAACTAAATCCCAAAATAGTGACCCAGTTTTTTAGTCAAGAAATCTGGTCACCCTAAAATACCGGCCTTACCAATCTTTCATCAAAAGCTCCACGACTACTTTGACAAATGCTGAGTAATGAATGCATTTCTAATTCAAATAAAGATACAGACACGTAGAGCGGAACAAAGTGGTTGAACAAAAATAATAATAACAGGCCTCCAGTATGACACGTCTGAATCTGTTTAATATAAAAGCATCTGTTGTTCTGAGGAGGTTTGAGCAAAGAAACATCCGCTGTCACAGAAGAAAGTCTCCCCGTCTTATCTTTGTGCCACTATCTGAAGTTTCCCACATGAATCTTGTGTCTCTTCGAGCCGTCTCCCTCTCATCTCTGCGTCAGACTGTCCCTGCACCGGGAGAAGAAATCGATGTGCTAATCTGAGCGCTTTTCTCGCCGACCTGGCAACCCCTGTCCCTTTATCTGGCAACCCCTGTCGCCTCTTATCGATCGGGCCCCGCGCTGCAGTCGCCGCCTTTGTTGGCGCGACTTTCTGCTGGAGAGACGGGCGTTTGACACAGTTCGGTTCTTGATTTCATAAGATTCTCCGGCGTCGGACGAGCGCAGAACAACACATCGATTCCTACTGGGCTTTTTTTTTTCTGGGAGGTTTCTGTGTTCCATATTGTTTTACTGGATACTTTTGTTTGTCTTTGCCGTGTTTTTGTGGGGCTGATTTTTTTACAAATTTTATGCAAAGAGTCTATAATGGTCCTGAAGCAGCTTTTTAACAGTAAACAAACAGCTAGCGTATGAGCTAAACCCATCTGAGACCTACACATGTCTTCTTCTGAGACACTGAGGAGGCACCAAGAGCCCCCACACCTGCAGCAGAGGTATCCGGGCGAGACTCACAGCTAAGCCACACATGCCTTCTATTGTTCTGGGTAATGGTAAATGGACTCAACTTAAATAGCGCTTTTCTACCTTCATCAGGCCCAAAGCGCTTTACAGGAACCAGTCACCCATGCACTCTCTCATTCACACACCAGTGTACTCAGACACTGGAGGCGAGTAGGGCGAAGTGTCTTGCCCAAGGACACAACGACAGTGTGCATTTGCGGGAGCTGGGATTCAAACCCTCGACCTTCCGATCACGAGACGACCAGCTCTAGCAACTGCTTGAGCTCTTCCCAGAAGGTGGAGAGAGACTGTTGTGGGGCGGAGGGAGCTGCGCAGGACGAAGAGGAAGGAGGAGGAGCTGACCAGTGCAGGACACCACGCTCTGAAACAGGGACAAACCCAGGAGGTGCTGCAGCGTTTCAGAGGATGAGAGGAGACTGACGGCAGCCAGCCAGGTTCCTCCCCGACCTCCAAAAACATGCTGGTCAGGTCGGCTCAGTCGCAGCGGCTCAGGACTAACACCTGAACACTATTTCGTTGTACAATGACACACTGAAAAAAATGATACTTTGGATTAACTTAAAAAAATTGATGTAATTTGTTACAGCTAATTTTTTTAGATTTTCTCAAATTGTATTCATGATTTAATTAAAACCATACATTTTGATTTACTGTCAAACCAAAAAATAATTTATTCCAACTCAACGTTTTACCTTTACCCAAATTAATATTATAATTTGTTACAAAGAACTTTTGTATTTTTTTTGCTTTCATACAACCTAGTGTTTTTAATTTAGAAAAACTTAACATTTACAATTACATCCAAGTGAAGTTTTTACTTTGAAATAAACTAATTAAATACATTGAATTGTGTTATATACAATTAATCTGAAATCATTTTTTTAATTGGCTGAAATTAAAAAAAATTACTTTATGCAAATCAAATTTTTTATTTTCATCTACATTAAAATGTAGCTTCACTCAAATCAATTATTTTGCTTTGTTTCAAATTATTGTTTTCATTTTGGAATAACTAATATTTTCAGTTTCAATATAATAAATTGAATTTTTACTTTGGATAAAACTAATCAAATTGATGTAATTTTGTTACAAGTAATTAGATTGGTTTTGTTCAAATAGAATTTCTTACTCAGAACAAACTATACATTTTAATTATAACAAAGTCAATACATTTAGGTCAATATAAAAATGTGTCGTCAAAAAAGCCAAAGTTGCCCCAATATTCAAGTTTTGTTGTACTGTACGGATAAAACTGAAAATACCTTGTATTTTCCATAAATAAGACACAAAAATGTACTTCAAAAAGGACTGACGTTTATTGTGACGCTTATTCAAGTCTCACTTGCAATTCTGCAAGCATGAACTCCATTGACCATTTACATATCTTTTAAAACGAGATGTAACAGCAATTAAGTGCAATACAGTTTCTCCACTATACAAACTTGGCTAGATTAACAACCAAAAAAGTGCTTAAAGAGTCCCGCATTAATATTGAGCACATTACCAATCAATGAAGTAGTAAAATATGTAAAACTTGAGAAATGTATTGCAATAGCCTTTAATATCTATAAAACAGTTTAAAAATGCCAATTATGTCCAACCGCGTCATTTTCTTTGATGCAAAAGTTATTTATGGAGATTGAACCAAAGGTGTGTTTCAGCTCATCTGGCTAGCTTAGGTTCAGCACATAAATCAGGTGAAATAACATTGCACATGCATGTGCGACTGATGGTAACCTGTATAGGACTTTCACACCTTCGATGACTATACCAATGTCATGTGGTGGTTGGAGAGAATCATCCTCTTCCCTGATGACGAACACAGCCATTGTGGAACTTGCAAGCTCTGTCTCAGCTTCATCGCTCTGGACAACCTGATGAAAGACAAGCTACAAGTTACTCTGATGAAACCGTGTACCCACAGAAATTAGATTAAGCTGGGAGTTTGTTGGTAATGTGTGACGTGTAAAGGTGACAGTTATACAATAAATTGTAAGTACTTCGTTGGTTTATTGGTGTATTTGGTCGGGACAGTGCATGATAATCAACAAGCCACACCGGACTGTAGCCTTGGCTAATTTCCATCCATCGTCCCCCATGTGCACTCGCTAACACACTCTCATTTATCCTGGTACATGTTTTTTTAGTGGTCGGGGAAACCAGAGTACCCGGAGGAAATCTACGCAGACACAAGGAGAACATGCAAAAAATAAAATAAAAATCGAAATCAGACCTTCTAGCTGTGAAGCACAAGAGCTAACTGCTGTACTACCATGCCGCCTGTAGTTTGTAGTGAATTCAAAATGTAATAAACCAATAAAAAAATTTTTTTGTCAAAATATGACCAAATTAGCACTTCCCCAGCAACATTTTCTTTTGCTTCCACATGGGCAAGGTGGCAATTCTGCCACCCCTCTCTCAGCATCACTGTCCATTGCCCTTGGTCCGAGCTCTGCATTTACTTATTTTGGACTGATTTTGATTCTCTAGACTGGATTGAAATGTACAAGAAAATGTACTAAAATTGTATCCCTCCTATTACTATTTGCAGATATTTACAACAATACATATGTGGCTTTTTATTACAACAATGAAAGTGCTGCAAAATAAGATAAAAATGTTAATTGTTTTGTTTTTTTGGACCTGACTGGTGAAGATGATGGGGTACTTGAGCACGTTTTTTTCAAAAATAAGACCAATATGATTAGTAGGACTGGATTTTTTTTTAGAGTCATAAAATGATTTACTTCCACATCAAATGACAACTTTTACATTTGTGTATACTACATAATTTGGACATAAGTTTCATAATATTTTTGTAATATTATTGTTACACCCAAGCTTTCAGTACCCGACTGCTGCTCTGATACAGTAGATATAATGGATACATTTTGGACCAACTAGTCCACAAAGTGTCAAATCAGAATTGCCCATGAGTTTCTGTGGGCTAGTCGATTTTAATTGTTAAATCACTTGGATGATTTAACAATTGAAATAAAACACTGCTAAGCATCTATCCAACATGTGGCAGAAAAGAGCAGCAGCAGCATGTGGCATGCTGAATTAAAGTTTGTGAGTGCTTTGTGCGCTTTATTACAAAAGCTTATGGATCCAATGCAAAACTACTCACCAGATACTCCTTAATGAGTTGGTCCAGGTCTTCTCCAAAGTAGAGAGTTGGACACTTCAGCGGACACTCTTCAAGGCTCTAGATGAGCAAAACACACACACATTATATTTTCCCATTTTAAAACAAATGGAAACATACCACAAGACTAAGACGGGGACAAGGTTACAGTAATTGTGATCACATTCAGGTCTTTACCTGAGATCTTATAGAGTACAAAGGCCGCATGATAAGTACTGAGAAATGTTTTTACCTGAGCTTAGACAAGTTGATGCGTACCTTTCTGGTCTTGGTGCGTGCGCTTAGTCACGCAAAAAGACCAAAGATGTTGTTAGGAATATGCTGGAAGAGGCTAAATGCTGGCGCACTGAGCGCACGCACAAAGATCAGACAGGTACGCATCAACTCGTCTAAGCTAAGAACACATCTCAGTGTGGAAAAATGGTGGCTTATTGCTCTAAGTCAACTATAGGTAGATATAATGATAAGCACAACGAAGTTCGCATTTGCACTGAAATATTACTTAATTTCTGGTGCTATGGCTTCATGGAAATGCTTTGTATAATATTTTTCTTGGACTTATGACTGTATGTGTATGTGCCCGATCTAACAATACTAATAGGAAAATATCTTTAAAAATATATTTTGAAGTTAGACATAGAAGGATACCGTTTAACGCAGAGCCCAGTGCAGCGTTTTTGGAGGTTAATATTCATGTTCAGTGTAATTTTGTAGAATTATGTCCAGATAACAGATGCCCTTCCCCGTGTTGTTAGGACTCCAGCATTACCACTGGATTTCTTCTTTGACCTTTCAGTCCCTCTTCTTAAATTACTTAAAAGAATCCAGCTAAATCAGCCATTGACAAGATGTCCGCCACATTTGCCACGTTAACGGCTACCATGTCATAGCTAGAGTTTTATTAAAAGATATTTGGAGGAGCTGCTGCTCAGTAAGCAGGATCAACAAAGATTACTCAAACATGCATAAATCAAGTTAAAGTTTGCGTGATATAGCTCCTTTAAGTGACAAAATTGGATAACCACAATATACCAACTATGATGACTTTGATGGAACATAAAAAACATGAGAGTTGTGCATAAGAGTTACATTTGATTGGAGTGCATTTACCATTTCCACTAAAATGGCACTCAATGTTTAAATCTATTCTTAAAACTAATTTCAAACCACAAAGGTAACTCTAATTCAGAATAATTAGAAGGCATACAAAGGATCATAGGATGGGCCTACAAATGTACAGTTGTGTTTACATACCCTGGCAGAATTGTTGATTGTTACCTTTTCAAAGAATATGAAAGATAATAAGTTTTTTTTCACTCATAGTTAGTGGTTGTGTGAAGCCATTTATGGTGTAAACACGGAGTTTGCCTCTTTTTTTTTTTTTTTTAATCATTGTGAAAAAAGTACCAAAATAACCCTGATCCAAAGTTTATGATCAAGAACAATGGGCTGCTTTACCATTAGATTATATACATAACCTTCTCCACAACTACCACAAAAGACTCCAATCTGTCATTGAGGGGCAATACACAGAACTGGGGTATGTAAACTTTTGATCAGGTCATTTTGGTACTTTCTTTTTTCATTATGATTTAAAAAGAGCAAAGTGCTTTTTCACCATGAATAGCTTCACACACCAACTAACTATAAGTAAAAACAAAAAAGTTATCTTTCATATTATTTGTTAAATGGTCAAAAATTCTGCCAGGTTATGTAAACTTTTGAGCACCACTGTATGTAGATCTCCACACACACGCACACACACACACACACACTACCCGAACCAGAGTACATACCAGCTCAAGAAATTGAAGCATCTTCTGGGTCTTCTCTCTGATAACTCCTCCCTTCCTTCTGATGAGCTCCATCAGCTTGCTGTGGTGCTCATCCAAAGAAGCCAGGAATCTTGTCTGAAGTGGAACAGTTGTAATCCTGAGAAATTCTGCGTTGACCTTAAAAATATGAAATAAAACAAAAAGAATGATTACATGACAACTATGTGAGATAGATTCTGAAAACATCCATTTCGAACAAAATTTTAATTATTTCATAGCAGATTTCTCATAATTGGCAATTAGTATCCCTTAGATTACAGGCCATTACTTGTATAGTTTAAAAATATGACATGCCTCATTCTCTGAGAACAACGCAGGCCATCTTTCCTTCAATTCTTCCACTTCCCATTACAACAGTTAACTGGGCGCATGACCCCCGTCTGGGTCACACCCTGGGAGACAGGGACACACATTAGCCTGTATAATCCTTAAAAAACAAAAGGGTAAAAAAACAATGGCTAAATAAAATGTATCAAATTAAGAACAAATGATGGAACTTTGGGAAAACAACACACACACACACATGCGCCAATAAATTAATAATAAAAATATATATTTTTTAATCTACGTGATCTGGCGACCCCCCAAATTTGTCTCACGGCCCCGACCCCCAGGTTGAGAACCACTGCATTAAACTGTCTAGATATTAATTTCATAGTTATATAGTGTGTATAAACCTCTAACTTGTGTGATGATGTCATTCATAATGGTGGTGTCCTCGGGTAATGACGCCTCACCCACTGCCTGCCTGTGCGTGTGTTGTTGGTGATGGCAGGAGGGACCGATGTCACAGAATGGCAGCCTCGCTTCGGTTAGTCTGCCCCTGGGCAACTGTGGCTACAATAGTAGCTTTTCACCGAGTATGAACTGAAAGAATAATAACTACACTGTAGCACTTTGAAAAGCTTCGGACACTAGTTTGTAAAGCGGAATACAGTGCAAGGCACAATTACTATCATATTCATACATATAATTTTAACTGCCTGGTGTGTGTGGATCACCTGTCGTATTCTGCAGCGGTGAATGATTCAAGAAAGACACCTGTAAATACAAAGGACATAACATGCATTTTTAGAGGACAGTGATTATTATTTCCATTTGTCACTTTAACGATCTATGACATACGTATAGCGTTTCCCTTTAATCAGTCATTCCCACGCATACAATATGTAATAAAACAAACACATAAATGATACAAGTAGTAGGCCTACACAGCAAGTTAACATTAGAAGGTTTCAACCAGAAAATACAGCCATTGTGGCAAAACGGACACTGAATGAATGTATTTATTTTGCCTTTATCCTACTGAGATTAAAAATGTCTTTTACAAGGGAGTCCTGGTCCCAGAGGGGAAGCTATTGTACATATTTTTTGTGGTAGGGGAAACCAGAGTACCCTGAGGAAACCTACGCAGACACGGGAAGACCATGCAAACTGACACCATTTTTAGCTGTTTTGGTACTTTAAAACGGGCAGGGTGACCTCAGATCTCTGGAGCACAAAAGGGGCCAGGTTAACGAATGCCCTGAACGCATGTGCCCGAGCCAAACCTACGCACATAATAGTAAATCTCGAGTAGGATTGTCTTTATCAGCCCAGCCAGACACTTGATGCGTTAGGTGCTGCATGTCCGAAACGTGGCGTTCACCGATCGGGTTCAAAGGCGCGTCCTCCTTCGTTCGTATCATGCCTGCCCCCCCCCCCCCACACGTTTTCCTCCCATCGCAGTACAATCACATTCACGCATTAAACACACAGAGAGAGCCCGGTCCTTTCCATGCTATCGAGCATATCATACCCCTCCTCAACTCACCACACTCCAGTCTTGGTCCGCAACAAGCTCACGAGGACGGGCTGCGTAAAGTCTGTCCCCGAAGCCCCGCTCTCTCATCCCGCCTAAACTTTGGCTAGGCTCTATGTCTGAGGGGCTAGCAGCGACCCTGTCAAACGTGTCCAGACACTGGCGGGCCACTTAAATTAAACGCGATCTAGACACGGATTATGAGTTTGGTAATTGTTTAACTTACGCGCACACATAATGCTATTAGCAACAATTCGACATGGCAATTTTAACAAGTTCATATTTTTAACTCAAAAACAGATAT